>CAWUFW010018154.1:0-233210 GCA_963921515.1 Calotriton arnoldi
CCCTCAAGGGACTGATCTTCCTCCTGAGCCAAGGGGGAAGGCACTGCCTTAACCCTACTACTCCTCCTCTTGGAAGGCACTTGGTCCATTCTTCCAGAATCCAAGGCCTGTTCAGTTTTAGACAGTTTAGCCTGTGACCTGGTCACAGCAAACACATCTGCAGGGATCCCCAGCATTTCTGCATGGGTCCTGAGCTCCACTTCTGCCCAAGCAGAAGTCTCTAAGTCATTGCCAAGCAAGCATTCGACTGGTAGGTTTGCACTCACCACAACCTTCTTAAGGCCAGTTACCCCTCCCCAGGAGAAGTTAACAACTGCCAGAGTATGGTCTGTTCTGACATTGCTAGCATTGGTCACTTGGTACATTTCACCAAGTATAACTTGCCCAGGTAGCACAAGGTCTTGTGTCACCATTGTGACACTTGCCCCTGTGTCCCTAAATGCCAAAGCCTCTCGTCCATTGATTAAAGGCTGTTGTCTGTACTTGCCCAGATTACTGGGACTCACAGTGGAGGTCACATCCATGCCTCCATCACAGACTAACACAGCCTGAGTCAGTTCCCTGACTAAGTCAGAGCCCAACTCAGTTCCCAGGGTGAACCCTACTAAACCCTTTGCTGGAGCACTTCCACCAACTGTACTAGGGGGAACAGGTGCCTTAGGGGCATTGGTGGATGCTGGACTGGAGTCTTTGGACTTGGTGCAATCACTGGTCCAGTGGGTCTTTTGCTTACAGACCTTGCACCATGGTTTTCTTTGGCCTTTACCCTTGGTAGACTGGGAATCCCCACCAGAAGAAGATTTTTGGGGGCCTGATAAAGACTTTTGATCTTTACCCTTCTCCCCACCCTTGTCAGAGTTCTTAGCATCTTGCTTCTTGGTTTCCCCACCTTGGTTCTGTACCTTCTGCTTCACCCTGGTTCTGACCCATTTGTCTGCCTTCTTTCCCAATTCTTGGGGAGAGGTCAGATCAGAGTCAACCAGGTACTGATGCAACAGCTGGTTTTGACAGTTATTAAGAATCTGCTCCCTCATTATCAGATTATACAATCCTGAGAAGTCACACACCTTACTGCCCATCAACCAGCCTTCCAGAGCCTTGGCAGAACAATCCACATAGTCTACCCAGTCTTGAGTCTGTGCTTTTGGGTGTCTCTGAACTTCAACCTGTACTGTTCAGTGGTTAGGCCAAACCCATCAATAAGAGCACTCTTCAAGACCTTGTAATTGTCAGCATCCTCCTCTCTAACAGTGAGGAGCTTGTCTCTACCTTTGTCAGCAAAGGAGAGCCACAAGATTGCTGCCCACTGCTCCTGAGGGACCTTCTGTACTTTACAGGCCCTCTCTAAAGCAGTTATCCATTTGTGGATATCATCCCCACTCTGGTAGGGAGGGACAATCTTGCTCAGGTTCCTATGGTCATAGGACCTTTCCCTATCTCTAGGGACATGGCTGCCACCATGGGACTCTAGTCCCAACTTTCTTCTCTCCCTAAGGAGATCTAGGGATTCTCTATCTAAAGCCAATTGCTTCTTCCTGATCTCCAGTTGAGTTTCCTCATACTGGACCAGTCTCTTTCTTCTCTCATGAGAGGATTCCCTCCTGTGAGAAGAAACAGAGCTCCCTATTGAGGTGCCAGAGTGGTTAGACTCCTGAGAAGGAGACCTAGACTTTCTGAGCACACTCATAATCCTTCCTGGGGGACAAAGGTGTGGTTCTCCAGATCCTCATCTTCATCTTCCCCAGAAGGGATGGGGTTTTCCAGGTCAGGGTCATTGTCACCCTCCTGGTCAGTTTCAGAGGGGGGCTGGGGGTAGTAGTACCCCTGGCCCCTTCCTCATCTGCTGGCCCACCCTCTGCTCCTACCCCTTCAGTCTCTGAGGACTTACTAAGATCATAAGCCACCAACATCTCCTGGAGGTGTTGGGTGGTGGGACTTTGGCCTGTCCTTAATTTCCTCACGTTACACAAAGCTCTCAGTTCCAAGAATGGGAGTGTGTCATACTTGGAGGGGGGAAGCTCAATGGCTTCCTGCAGGGCATCTCTAGATCCTGCTTTTAAAGACATTACTAGTGTGGTATGGTGTATGCACTACCTACTCTAGTGTGGCCTACTAAACTCTCTTGAGTTGTAGAAAGGGTTGTGCTATCCCTTAACACACAACTCTAAGTTCAGTAGAACTTACTGATATTCTAAGCTTAAATTATATGTACCTTAGGTACCTTTAGTGGTTTTCAGTTGATCAATTCAATTGAGATTATCTGGTAAAACAATAGCAAGCTGGAATCCCACACGCTGCACACCAATGTGAGAAGTTGGCCTGGCATATGCTGTCCACTAATTATAGTGGGCACCTTGCACCAGTCCAAATCGACTCTTATGGTAGGTAGGTTAAAGACAACCTTATTGAAAGCTATCCTAGTGGTAGCTGTGGAGAGCAGCCTTCAGGCTAAGTCTTGAAGGAATGTAAAGCAGCTTGTTTTACCAGTCTATAATCTCTTGAGTGACCAAATGAAAGAGCACCACACCAGGTATATATTCAAAATATATGTATTTATTACTAAACACACCCCTCTAGTCTCTTTATGAGGCTAGAGTTCGAAGTACATAGGTTATAAGATCTTAAATCACAGTAATAGCACAAATACACGTTTGGGCCCTAGGGGCGTACCAAACCACATACCATTAAAGTGGTATGCGAACCACGACTGAACTAGACACTAGGCCTAGAGCCTCTAGAAGTGCTTGGACCACAAGGAACCACCCAAGGTAGTGACACAGGGGACCCACGGGAGACGCGTGCAGTGTAAATACACAACCGCGATACGCCGTTAACTTCTATGGAGAAAGTCGGGATCGGGAAAATAGAGGAAAGGGACACTTTAAAGAGGACTAGGACAAAACCCTTTGAGATCTAGGACTTTGAAGAGTCTCTACCCACGGGAGCACCGGAGTACTCGTGTTACCTCACCCAGGGAAGCCGGGTGCATAGGTGCCTTTCGGGGTCGGGTTTCGTCGTCGGTTCTTATGGCGATCTGCTGCAAAGTGCTGCTGGCGACCAGGAGAAAAGTGTCCGGGTGGATCCAAGAGTGGATCGGAGTTCTGAAGAACCTGAAAGCAGAGGGGACAGAGTCTGGGTCACTAGCCAGTGACCAGGGAGGCGATGGACAGATGCCCACCGCTGTCGAGTGCTTCAGGTGCGTTGACGGTCGTCTCGTTTCTGCAGCCACGAGGTCCAGGAGGCGTTGTCGGCAACCAGGAGCAGGATTCGGGCTGGTACACGATGTCTGTCGAGTGCTGCGGTGTCGGCGACCAGATTGGACCCAACAAGCCTTGGCAACGGCAAGTCTCGATGTAGCTGAAGATCGTCGATGGTGCAGACCAGCAAGGTCTGGGGAACTCACCCAGCAAGGGTAAGTGAGGGCAGGCCTGGAGCAACCAGACTGCCAAGTAAAGAAAAGATTGGCCTTCGGTAAGGGCTACTAGCCAACGGGCTAGCGACCGCGAAGGAGCCTCGTGAAGCCGCACGTGGAGCTGGCTTACAGGACACTCGTGGAGTGGGGGCCAGTGATCTTCGGTGCAGGTGGTACTGGAGGCTAGGGCTACTCGGAGCCCAAAGCACGACTTCTTGGGAGACCCAGAAGATGGTGCACTTGCAAATGTGCTCGGTGTCCAGGAGTCACGGTCTCAAGTCACCCACGATAGCCACGGGCCTCAGCTTTGCTGGGGACTCAGGGTAGCCTCGGGGAAGTCTGAGAATCCACCTCTGGTGATGCGATGACTTCGGCGTCCGACGGGAGCTTCAGTGATGCGAACCGGACAGATGCTTCTTTGGTGCCTGCCAAGCAGGGGAGTCACTCCTTGACCCCAAGGGAGATTCTTCAGTCCTCTAATCTTGTCGTAGAGCGTCGAAGGTCCAGGATTCCGTGTCAGAGTTTCGTCCAGGTATAATCTCAAGTCCTAAGGACTGGGTTCCTACCTTTATTCTAAAAATAGGGGATGGACTACTCTGTGGCCCCACCTATGGGTGGGTCAGGGCAGAGGGGTGGCTACACCCCTTTCCCTTTGTCCAGTTCGCGCCAAAGCAGGGGCTGCAAGCCCCTGATCCGGTTTGAACTGGGGTATGCACAGGGACACCAAATGTGCCCCCAGTGCAGGACTTCAAAGCACCCGAAAGTGCTCCCGCCCAGCCCCAATACACATTGTCCTGTCTGGGGAGGTGGTCACACCTCCCTGGGACAGGAAACCTATTGTCCAGGCCTCCCCTGCCGGAGTTTCGTCCAGCAGCAGGAGGCCAGACTCGTGTCTGTGGCAGCAGCATCCATTTTGTGATGCCAGGGCTCTGGAAAGAAGTTACCGGACTCGTCAGAGTTAACATGCCTTTCCCTCTAGAAGGGTGGAATGCTACCCCCGCCGCCAGAATTGGCGGGGGGTAGTATTCCAAGATGTTTGACACCAAACACGACATGTTTCGGTGCAGCCATTCCATAGTTAGCATTTTACCGCGAGGATATAATGCGTTTAAGAGTATATGGTCAGGCTGCACTACAAACAGCATCAGAGATGGTCTCCGAACGCTGCAGAGGGGCCCTGCTCATGCAGGGGCACCCTCTCACATAGGAACCATGCACTCTGCCTTTAGGATTGATAAGGCCTGCCTTAGGAGTGACTTATAGGTTTATATGTGTGTATGCATTTAGTGATATAGGTAACCTATACCACAGCAAGGGGTGCATGCACCACCTTACCCAGGCTGCTGTAGCAGACCTGTGGTGTCAGTTTGGATGGCCTACCAGGGGTGGCATAATATATGCTGCAGCCCCTGGCAGGCCTCTGAGGTACCTATGCCCTTGGTACATAGTATACCATATACTAGGGACTTACAAGGGCACTCCAGATCCCAATCAGTGATGTGCCTAAGGCACATGGAGACCCTTTTAAAGAGGAAACAGCTAGGCTGGGGTTCTGAATAGCAGGGCCCCAGCCAGACTAATGTCGAAAACCAGTGAAGTATCAGCAAAAAGTGGGGGTACCCCTGTGAAGCAGATCCTACTCTCCTACACCTGGCCCCTTCCTCATCTTCTGGCCAACCCTCTGCTCCTACCCCTTCAGTCTCTGAAGACTTACTAAGATCAAAAGCCACCAACAACTCTCTAAGGTGTTGGGTGGTGGGACTTTGGCCTGTCCTTAATTTCCTCAAGTTACATAATGCTCTCAATTCCAAGAATGGGAGTGTATCATACTTGGAGGGTGGAAGCTCCATTCCTTGGATCCTACCCTTAAAGACATTACTAGTGTGGTGTGGTGTATGCACTACCTAATCTAGTGTGGCCTACTAAACTCTCTTGAGTTGTAGAAAGGGTTGTGCTATCCCTTAACACACAACTCTAAGTTCAGTAGAACTTACTGTTATTCTAAGCTTAAATTATATGTACCTTAGGTACCTTTAGTGGTTTTCAGTTGATCAATTCAATTGAGATTATCTGGTAAAACAATAGCAAGCTGGAATCCCACACGCTGCACACCAATGTGAGAAGTTGGCCTCGCATATGCTGTCCACTAATTATAGTGGGCACCGTGTACCAGTCCAAACAACCCTTATTGGAGTTAGGTTAAAGACAACCTTATTGAAAGCTATCCTAGTGGTAGCTGTGGAGAGCAGCCTTCAGGCTAAGTCTTGAAGGAATGTAAAGCAGCTTGTTTTACCAGTCTATAATCTCTTGAGTGACCAAATGAAAGAGCACCACACCAGGTATATATTCAAAATATATGTATTTATTGCTAAACACACCCCTCTAGTCTCTTTATGAGGCTAGAGTTCGAAGTACATAAGTTATAAGTTAAATAATCACAGTAATAGCACAAATACACGTTTGGGCCCTAGGGGCGTACCAAACCATATACCAATAAAGTGGTATAAGAGCCACGACTGAACTAGACACAAGGCCTAGAGCCTCTAGAAGTGCTTGGACCACAAGGAACCACCCAAGGTAGTGACACAGGGGACCCACGGGGGACGCGTGCAGTGTAAACACACAGCCGCGATACGCCGTTTACTTCTATGGAGAAAGTCGCGGTCAGGAAATTAGAGAATAGGGACACTTAAAGGAGGACTAGGAACAAACCCTTTGAGATCTAGGACTTTGAAGAGTCTCTACCCACGGGAGCACCGGAGTACTCGTGTTACCTCACCCAGGGAAGCCGGGTGCATAGGTGCCTTTCGGGGTCGGGTTTCGTCGTCGATTCCTATGGAGATCTGCTGCAAAGTGCTGCTGGCGACCAGGAGAAAAGTGTCCGGGTGGATCCAAGAGTGGATTGAGGATCTGAAGAACCTGAAAGCAGAGGGGACAGAGTCTGGGTCACTAGCCAGTGACCAGGAAGGCGATGAGCAGATGCCCACCGATGTCGGGTGCTTCAGGTGCGTTGATGGTCGTCTTGACTCCGCAGTCACGATGTCCAGGAGGCGTTGTCGGCGACCAGGAGCAGGATTCGGACTGTCCCACGACGTCTGCTGCATGCTGAGGTGTTGGCGACCGGATTGGACCCAACAGGCCTTGGCAACAGCAAGTCTCGTGGAAAAGGAAGAAGGACGATGGTGCAGACCAACAAGGTCTGGAGAACTCACCCAGCAAGGGTAAGTAAGGGCGAGCCTGGAGCAACCAGGGAGCCCAAGCAGAAAAGTGTTGGCCTTCGTGGAGGGCTACTAGCCAACGGACTAGCAACCGCAAAGGAGCCTCGGGACGTCGCACGTGGAGCTGGCTCACAGGACACTCGTGGAGGGGAGGCCAGTGATCTTCAGTGCAGTTGGTGCAGGAGGCTGGGGCTACTTGGAGCCCAAAGCACGACTTCGTGGGAGACCCAGAAGATGGTGCACTTACAAATGTGCTCGGTGTCCAGGGGTCACGGTTCCTCATTACCCACGACAGCTACGGGCCTTATCTTCGCTAGGGACTCAGGGCAGCTTTGGGGAGGTCAGAAAAGCCACCTCTGGGGATGCAGGTACTTCGGCGTCCGGCGGGAGCTTCGTCGATGCAGACCGGACAATTGCTTCTTTGGTGCCTGCCAAGCAGGGGAGTCACTCCTTGACCCCAAGGGAGATACTTCAGTCCTCTAATCGTAATGTAGAGCGTCGAAGGTCCAGGATTCAGTTTCAGAGTTTAGTCCAGGGATATCTAATTTGCTATGGCAAGGGTTCCCTATTTTATACAGTAAAACAGGGAGGGACTAACTCTATGACCCCACCTATGGGAGGGTCAAGGGAGGGGGTGGCTACACCCACTTCCCTTCGTCCAGTTTCGCGCCAGAGCAGGGGCAGGTAGCCCCTGATCCGGTTTGAACTGGCATATGCACAGAGGAGCCTTTTGCTCCCTCAGTGCAGGACTTCAAAGCACTCTAAGAGTGCATCCACCCAGCCCCACTACACATTATCCTGTCTGGGGAGGTGGTCACACCTCCCTGTGACAGGAAACCTATTGTCCAGGCCTCCCCTGCCGGAGTTTCTGTCAGCAGCAGGAGGCCAGACTTGTGTCTGTGGCAGAGGCATCCATTTTGTGATGCCAGGGCTTTGGGAAGAAGTTACCGGGTAGACCAGGGTTAACATGTCTCTCCCTCTAGAAGGGTGGAATGCTACCCCCGCTGCCAGGATTGGCGGGGGGGTAGTATTCCAAGATGTTTGACACCAAACACGACATGTTTTGATGCAGCCATTCCATAGTTAGCATTTTACCGCGAGGATATAATGCACTTAAGAGTATATGGTTTAACCGCATTTACAAACAGTACCAGAGAATGGACTCTGGGTACTGCAGAGGGGCCCTGCTCATGCAGTGGCACCTTCTCACATAGGAACCAAGCACTCTGCCTTTAGGATTGACAAGGCCTACCATAGGAGTGACTTATAGGTTTATATGTGTGTAAGTTTGTAGTGATATAGGTAACCTATATCACAGTAAGGGGTGCATGCACCACCTTACCCAGGCTGCAGTAGCAGACCTGTGGTGTCATTTTGGATGGCCTTCCAGGGGTGGCACAATACATGCTACAGCCCCTGGCAGGCCTCTGAGGTACCTATGCCCTTGGTACATAGTATACCATATACTAGGGACTTATAAGGGCACTCCAGATTCCAATTAGAGATGTGCCTAGGGCACATGGAAACCATTTTAAAGAGGAAACAGCTAGGCTGGGGTTCTGAATAGCAGGGCCCCAGCCAGACTAATGTCGAAAAACAGTGAAGCATCAGCAAAAAGTGGGGGTACCCATGTGAAGCAGATCCTACTCTCCTACAACATAGTCTACCCAGTCTTGAGTCTGTGCTTTTGGGTATCTCTGAACTTCAACCTCTACTGTTCAGTGGTTAGGCCAAACCCATCAATAAGAGCACTCTTCAAGACCTTGTAATTATCAGCATCCTCTTCTCTTACAGTGAGGAGCTTATCTCTACCTTTGTCTGCAAAGGAGAGCCACATGATTGCTGCCCACTACTCCTGAGGGACCTTCTGTACTTTACAGGCCCTCTCTAAAGCAGTTATCCATTTGTGGATGTCATCCCCACTCTGGTAGGGAGGGACAATCTTGCTCAGGTTCCTATGGTTATAGGACCTTTCCCTATCTCTAGGGACATGGCTGCCACCATGGGACTCTAGTCCCAACTTTCTTCTCTCTCTAAAGAGATCTAGGGACTCCCTGTCTATAGCCAGTTGCTGTTTTCTGATTTCAAGCTGAGCTTCCTCATATTGAACCAGCCTCTTTCTTCTCTCATGAGAGGATTCCCTCCTATGAGATGAGACAGAGCTCCCTATGGAGGTGCCAGAGTGGTTAGACTCCTGAGAAGGAGATCTAGACTTTCTGGGCACACTCATAATCCTTCCTGGGGGACAAAGTGGGGATCATCCTGATCATCCTCTTCATCTTCCACAGGAGGGATTGGGTTATCCAGGTCAGGGTCATTGTCACCCTCCTGGCCAGTTTCAGAGGGGGCTGGGGGTATTTCTACCCCTGGCCCCATACTCCTCTCCTGCCCCACCCTCTGCTCCTACCCCTTCAGTCCCCAAGGGCTTACTAAGGTCATAAGCTACCAACAACTCCTTAAGGTGTTGGGTGGTGGGACTTTGGCCTGTCCTTAATTTCCTCAAGTTACATAATGTTCTCAATTCCAAGAATGGGAGTGTATCATACTTGGAGGGTGGAAGCTCATTGGCTTCCTGCAAGGATTCTTTAGATCCTACCCTTAAAGACATTACTAGTGTGGTGTGGTGTATGCACTACCTACTCTAGTGTGGCCTACTAAACTCTCTTGAGTTGTAGAAAGGGTTGTGCTATCCCTTAACACACAACACTAAGTTCAGTAGAACTTACTGTATTCTAAACTTAAATTATATGTACCTTAGGTACCTTTAGTGGTTTTCAGTTGATCAATTCAATTGAGATTATCTGGTAAAACAATAGCAAGCTGGAATCCCACACGCTGCACACCAATGTGAGAAGTTGGCCTGGTATATGATGTCCACTAATTATAGTGGGCACCTTGCACCAGTCCAAACAACCCCTTATTGGAGATAGGTTAAAGACAACCTTTATTGAAAGCTATCCTAGTGGTAGCTATGGAGAGCAGCCTTCAGGCTAAGTCTTGAAGGAATGTAAAGCAGCTTGTTTTACCAGTCTATAATCTCTTGAGTGACCAAATGAAAGAGCACCACACCAGGTATATATTCAAAATATATGTATTTATTGCTAAACACACCCCTCTAGTCTCTTTATGAGGCTAGAGTTCAAGTACACAAGTTATAAGTTATTTAAACACAGTAATAGCACAAATACACGTTTGGGCCCTAGGGGCGTACCAAACCATATACCAATAAAGTGGTATAAGAACCACGACTGAGCTAGACACTAGGCCTAGAGCCTCTAGAAGTGCTTGGACCACAAGGAACCACCCAAGGTAGTGACACAGGGGACCCACGGGGGACGCGTGCAGTGTAAACACACAACCGCGATACGCCGTTAACTTCTATGGAGAAAGTCGCGATCAGGAAATTAAAGAAAAGGGACACTTAAAGGAGGACTTGGAGCAAACCCTTTGAGAACTAGTACTTTGGAGAGTCTCTACCCATGGGAGCACCGGAGTACTCGTGTTACTTCACCCAGGAAGCCGGGTGCATAGGTGCCTTTCGGGGTCGGGTTTCGTCGTCGATTTGAATGGCGATCTGCTGCAAAGTGCTGCTGGCGACCAAGTGGAAAGTGTCCGGGTGGATCCAAGAGTGGATCGGAGATCTGAAGAACCTGGAAGCAGAGGGTACAGAGTCTGGGTCACTAGCCAGTGACCAGGAAGGCGATGAGCAGATGCCCACCGATGTTGGGTGCTTCAGGTGCATTGTTGGTCGTCTTGACTCTTCAGCCACGAGGTCCAGGAGGCGTTTTCGGCAACCAGGAGCAGGATTCAGGCTGGTACACAATGTCTGTCGAGTGCTGAGGCGTCGGCGACCGGATTGGACCCAACAAGCCTTGGCAACGGCAAGTCTTCATGAAAGTGAAGAATGACGATGGTTCAGACCAGCAAGGTCTGAGGAACTCACCCAGCAAGGGTAAGAGAGGGCGAGCCTGGAGCAACCAGGGAGCCCAAGAAGAAAAGGATTGGCCTTCGTGAAGGGCTACTAGCCACCGGGCTAGCGACCGCGAAGGAGCCTCGAGACGCCGCACGTGGAGCTGGCTCACAGGACACTCGTGGAGTGAAGGCCAGTGATCTTCGGTGCAGTTGGTGCTGGAGGCTAGGGCTACTCGGAGCCCAAAGCACGACTTCATGGAAGTCCAGGAAGAGGATGCACTTGCAAATGTGCTCGGTGTCCAGGGGTCACGGTCTCACGTTACCCACGATAGCCACGATAGCCACGGGCCTCAGCTTTGCTGGGGACTCAGGGTAGCCTCGGGGAAGTCTGAGAATCCACCTTTGGTGCTGCGAAGACTTTGGCGTCCGACGGGAGCTTCAGAAATGCGAACCGGACAGATGCGTCTTTGGTGCCTGCCAAGCAGGGGAGTCACTCCTTGACCCCAAGGGAGATTCTTCTGTCCTCTAGTCTTGAGTAGAGCGTCGAAGGTCCAGGATTTAGTTTCAGAGTTTCGTCCAGGGATAATCTAAAGTCCTAAGGACTGGGTTCCTATACTTATACCAAGTTTAGGAGTTGGACTACTCTGTGGCCCCACCTATGGGTGGGTCAGGGCAGAGGGGTGGCTACACCCCTTTCCCTTTGTCCAGTTCGCGCCAAAGCAGGGGCTGGAAGCCCCTGATCCGGTTTGAACCGGGGTATGCACAGGGACACCAAATGTGCCCCCAGTGCAGGACTTCAAAGCACCCAGAGAGTGCTCCCGCCCAGCCCCAATACACATTATCCTGTCTGGGGAGGTGGTCACACCTCCCTGCAACAGGAAACCTATTGTCCAGGCCTCCCCTGCCGGAGTTTCGTCCAGCAGCAGGAGGCCAGACTTGTGTCTGTGGCAGCAGCATCCATTTTGTGATGCTGGGGCTCTGGAAAGAAGTTACCGGTTAGACCAGGGTGAACATGTCTCTCCCTCTAGAAGGGTGGAATGCTACCCCCGCCGCCAGGATTGGCGGGGGGTAGTATTCCAAGATGTTTGACACCAAACACAACATGTTTTGATGCAGTCATTCCAAAGTTAGCATTCTACCGCGAGGATATAATGCACTTAAGAGTATATGGTTTAACCGCATTTACAAACAGTACCAGAGAATGGACTCTGAGCACTGCAGAGGGGCCATGCTCATGCAGTGGCACCTTCTCACATAAGAACCAAGCACTCTGCCTTCAGGATTGATAAGGCCTGCTATAGGAGTGACTTATAGGTTTATATGTGTGTAAGTTTGTAGTGATATAGGTAACCTATATCACAGTAAGGGGTGCATGCACCACCTTACCCAGGCTGCAGTAGCAGACCTGTGGTGTCATTTTGGATGGCCTTCCAGGGGTGGCACAATACATGCTACAGCCCCTGGCAGGCCTCTGAGGTACCTATGCCCTTGGTACATAGTATACCATATACTAGGGACTTATAAGGGCACTCCAGATTCCAATTAGAGATGTGCCTAGGGCACATGGAAACCATTTTAAAGAGGAAACAGCTAGGCTGGGGTTCTGAATAGCAGGGCCCCAGCCAGACTAATGTCGAAAAACAGTGAAGCATCAGCAAAAAGTGGGGGTACCCATGTGAAGCAGATCCTACTCTCCTACAACATAGTCTACCCAGTCTTGAGTCTGTGCTTTTGGGTATCTCTGAACTTCAACCTCTACTGTTCAGTGGTTAGGCCAAACCCATCAATAAGAGCACTCTTCAAGACCTTGTAATTATCAGCATCCTCTTCTCTTACAGTGAGGAGCTTATCTCTACCTTTGTCTGCAAAGGAGAGCCACATGATTGCTGCCCACTACTCCTGAGGGACCTTCTGTACTTTACAGGCCCTCTCTAAAGCAGTTATCCATTTGTGGATGTCATCCCCACTCTGGTAGGGAGGGACAATCTTGCTCAGGTTCCTATGGTTATAGGACCTTTCCCTATCTCTAGGGACATGGCTGCCACCATGGGACTCTAGTCCCAACTTTCTTCTCTCTCTAAAGAGATCTAGGGACTCCCTGTCTATAGCCAGTTGCTGTTTTCTGATTTCAAGCTGAGCTTCCTCATATTGAACCAGCCTCTTTCTTCTCTCATGAGAGGATTCCCTCCTATGAGATGAGACAGAGCTCCCTATGGAGGTGCCAGAGTGGTTAGACTCCTGAGAAGGAGATCTAGACTTTCTGGGCACACTCATAATCCTTCCTGGGGGGACAAAGTGGGGATCATCCTGATCATCCTCTTCATCTTCCACAGGAGGGATTGGGTTATCCAGGTCAGGGTCATTGTCACCCTCCTGGCCAGTTTCAGAGGGGGGGCTGGGGGTATTTCTACCCCTGGCCCCATACTCCTCTCCTGCCCCACCCTCTGCTCCTACCCCTTCAGTCCCCAAGGGCTTACTAAGGTCATAAGCTACCAACAACTCCTTAAGGTGTTGGGTGGTGGGACTTTGGCCTGTCCTTAATTTCCTCAAGTTACATAATGTTCTCAATTCCAAGAATGGGAGTGTATCATACTTGGAGGGTGGAAGCTCATTGGCTTCCTGCAAGGATTCTTTAGATCCTACCCTTAAAGACATTACTAGTGTGGTGTGGTGTATGCACTACCTACTCTAGTGTGGCCTACTAAACTCTCTTGAGTTGTAGAAAGGGTTGTGCTATCCCTTAACACACAACACTAAGTTCAGTAGAACTTACTGTATTCTAAACTTAAATTATATGTACCTTAGGTACCTTTAGTGGTTTTCAGTTGATCAATTCAATTGAGATTATCTGGTAAAACAATAGCAAGCTGGAATCCCACACGCTGCACACCAATGTGAGAAGTTGGCCTGGTATATGATGTCCACTAATTATAGTGGGCACCTTGCACCAGTCCAAACAACCCCTTATTGGAGATAGGTTAAAGACAACCTTTATTGAAAGCTATCCTAGTGGTAGCTATGGAGAGCAGCCTTCAGGCTAAGTCTTGAAGGAATGTAAAGCAGCTTGTTTTACCAGTCTATAATCTCTTGAGTGACCAAATGAAAGAGCACCACACCAGGTATATATTCAAAATATATGTATTTATTGCTAAACACACCCCTCTAGTCTCTTTATGAGGCTAGAGTTCGAAGTACACAAGTTATAAGTTATTTAAACACAGTAATAGCACAAATACACGTTTGGGCCCTAGGGGCGTACCAAACCATATACCAATAAAGTGGTATAAGAACCACGACTGAGCTAGACACTAGGCCTAGAGCCTCTAGAAGTGCTTGGACCACAAGGAACCACCCAAGGTAGTGACACAGGGGACCCACGGGGGACGCGTGCAGTGTAAACACACAACCGCGATACGCCGTTAACTTCTATGGAGAAAGTCGCGATCAGGAAATTAAAGAAAAGGGACACTTAAAGGAGGACTTGGAGCAAACCCTTTGAGAACTAGTACTTTGGAGAGTCTCTACCCATGGGAGCACCGGAGTACTCGTGTTACTTCACCCAGGGAAGCCGGGTGCATAGGTGCCTTTCGGGGTCGGGTTTCGTCGTCGATTTGAATGGCGATCTGCTGCAAAGTGCTGCTGGCGACCAAGTGGAAAGTGTCCGGGTGGATCCAAGAGTGGATCGGAGATCTGAAGAACCTGGAAGCAGAGGGTACAGAGTCTGGGTCACTAGCCAGTGACCAGGAAGGCGATGAGCAGATGCCCACCGATGTTGGGTGCTTCAGGTGCATTGTCGGTCGTCTTGACTCTTCAGCCACGAGGTCCAGGAGGCGTTGTCGGCAACCAGGAGCAGGATTCAGGCTGGTACACAATGTCTGTCGAGTGCTGAGGCGTCGGCGACCGGATTGGACCTAACAAGCCTTGGCAACGGCAAGTCTCGGTGAAAGTGAAGAATGACGATGGTTCAGACCAGCAAGGTCTGAGGAACTCACCCAGCGAGGGTAAGAGAGGGCGAGCCTGGAGCAACCAGGGAGCCCAAGAAGAAAAGGATTGGCCTTCGTGAAGGGCTACTAGCCACCGGGCTAGCGACCGCGAAGGAGCCTCGAGACGCCGCACGTGGAGCTGGCTCACAGGACACTCGTGGAGTGAAGGCCAGTGATCTTCGGTGCAGTTGGTGCTGGAGGCTAGGGCTACTCGGAGCCCAAAGCACGACTTCATGGAAGTCCAGGAAGAGGATGCACTTGCAAATGTGCTCGGTGTCCAGGGGTCACGGTCTCACGTTACCCACGATAGCCACGATAGCCACGGGCCTCAGCTTTGCTGGGGACTCAGGGTAGCCTCGGGGAAGTCTGAGAATCCACCTTTGGTGCTGCGAAGACTTTGGCGTCCGACGGGAGCTTCAGAAATGCGAACCGGACAGATGCGTCTTTGGTGCCTGCCAAGCAGGGGAGTCACTCCTTGACCCCAAGGGAGATTCTTCTGTCCTCTAGTCTTGAGTAGAGCGTCGAAGGTCCAGGATTTAGTTTCAGAGTTTCGTCCAGGGATAATCTAAAGTCCTAAGGACTGGGTTCCTATACTTATACCAAGTTTAGGAGTTGGACTACTCTGTGGCCCCACCTATGGGTGGGTCAGGGCAGAGGGGTGGCTACACCCCTTTCCCTTTGTCCAGTTCGCGCCAAAGCAGGGGCTGGAAGCCCCTGATCCGGTTTGAACCGGGGTATGCACAGGGACACCAAATGTGCCCCCAGTGCAGGACTTCAAAGCACCCAGAGAGTGCTCCCGCCCAGCCCCAATACACATTATCCTGTCTGGGGAGGTGGTCACACCTCCCTGCAACAGGAAACCTATTGTCCAGGCCTCCCCTGCCGGAGTTTCGTCCAGCAGCAGGAGGCCAGACTTGTGTCTGTGGCAGCAGCATCCATTTTGTGATGCTGGGGCTCTGGAAAGAAGTTACCGGTTAGACCAGGGTGAACATGTCTCTCCCTCTAGAAGGGTGGAATGCTACCCCCGCCGCCAGGATTGGCGGGGGGTAGTATTCCAAGATGTTTGACACCAAACACAACATGTTTTGATGCAGTCATTCCAAAGTTAGCATTCTACCGCGAGGATATAATGCACTTAAGAGTATATGGTTTAACCGCATTTACAAACAGTACCAGAGAATGGACTCTGAGCACTGCAGAGGGGCCATGCTCATGCAGTGGCACCTTCTCACATAAGAACCAAGCACTCTGCCTTCAGGATTGATAAGGCCTGCTATAGGAGTGACTTATAGGTTTATATATGTGTAAGTATGTAGTGATATAGGTAACCTATATCACAGTAAGGGGTGCATGCACCACCTTACCCAGGCTGCAGTAGCAGACCTGTGGTGTCATTTTATGGCCTTCCAGGGGTGGCATAATACATGCTGCAGCCCCTGGTAGGCCTCTGAGGTACCTATGCCCTTGGTACATAGTATACCATATACTAGGGACTTATAAGGGCACTCCAGATTCCAATTAGAGATGTGCCTAAGGCACATGGAAACCATTTTAAAGAGGAAGCAGCTAGGCTGGGGTTCTGAATAGCAGGGCCCCAGCCAGACTAAGGTCGAAAACAGTGAAGCATCAGCAAAAAGTGGGGGTACCCATGTGAAGTAGATCCTACTCTCCTACACTGAGGGTCCCTGGGGGCCTACTAGCCCACCAGGTACCTCCAGTAAGCGCCAAAGAACTGTGTTGGTGAAGGGAGAGGGCGGAGCCTGATGTGATATGTGTGCAAACATGCACTGTGGTGCGTTTTAAAATGGGGAATTAATTCCCCTTAAATCCTGAGGGTCCCTGGGGGCCAACTAGCCCACCAGGTACCTCCAGTAAGCACCACAGGGCTGCGTTGCAGAGAGGTGGTCCGAGGCCACGCCCCTTTTTACACCTCTCTGCAACACAGCTCTGTGGCGCTTACTGGAGGTACCTGGTGGGCTAGTTGGGCCCCAGGGACCCTCAGGATTCAAGGGGACTTAATACCCCAACTTAAAACGCGCCACAGGGTGCCTTTGCACAGTGGTGAAGGGAGGGGGCGGGACCTGATGTGACATGTGTGCAAACACGTCCTGTGGCATGTTTTAAGTTGGGGGATTGAGTCCCCTTGAATCCTGAGGGTCCCTGGGGGCAACTAGCCCAGCAGGTACCTCCAGTAAGCACCACAGGGCTCTGTTGTAGAGAGGTGGTCTGAGGGCACACCCTTTTTTACACCTCTCTGCAACGCAGCTCTGTGGCGCTTACTGGAGATACCTGGTGGGCTAGTTGGGCCCCAGGGACCCTCAGGATTCAAGGGGACTTAGTTTCCCAACTTAAAACGCGCCACGGGGCGGGTTTGCACACTTGTCACATCAGGCCCCACCCCGTCCCTCGACCACTGTGCAAACGGGCTCTCTGGCGCGTTGTAAGTTGGGGTATTAATTCCCCTTGAATCCTGAGGGTCCCTTGGGTCCAACTAGCCCACCAGGTACCTGCAGTAAGTGCCACAGAGCTGCGTTGCAGAGAGGTGTAAAAAGGGGCGTGGCCTCGGACCACCTCTCTGCAACGCAGCTCTGTGGAGCTTACTGGAGATACCTGGTGGGCTAGTTGGTCCCCAGGGACCCTCAGGATTCAAGGGGAATTAATCCCCCAACTTAAAACCTGCCAGGGGGCGCGTTTGTACAGTGGTGAAGCGAGGGGGCGGGACTGATATGACATGTGTGTACTTATCCAATCACTCCGCCAAAACCCAAGCACTTATAAATTCACCATGCACTCTCCTTGCAGTACTCTAATCATCCAGTCAGTACCCATGCACTCATGCAATGACCCATTCACTAACACATGCACTGCTACAATACCCTGAGGACTACCCATGCAGTCCAGCCATCGCCCTGTCAGTACCCATGCACTCCTTCAATCACCCAGCCAGCACCATGTACTTATCCAATCACTCCACCAAAACCCAAGCACTTAATTCACCATGCACTCTCCTTGCAGTACTCTAATCTTCCAGTCAGTACCCATGTACTCATGGAATGGCCCAGGCACTAACACATGCACTGCTACATTCCCCTAAGCACTTCCCATGCAGACCTCTAACCACCTACACACTACTGATTCACTCCTCCAATTACCCAGGTAGTACCCATGCACTTCAGAAATCCCACTATCACTACCCATGCACTCCTCCAATCACCCAGCCAGCACTATGTACTTATCAAATCACTCTGCCAAAACCCAAGCAGTTTTAAAATCACCATGCACTGTCCTTGCAGCACTCTAATCATCCAGTCACTACCCATGTACTCATGCAATGACCCAGTCACTAACACATGCACTGCTGCAATCCATTGTGGACTACCTATGCAGTCCAGTAATCTCCCTGGTACTACCTATGCAGTCCTCCATTCACCCAGCCAGTCCTATGTCCTTATCCAATCACTGCGCCAAAACCCAAGCACTTATAAATTCACCATGCACTCCCCTCGCAGTACTCTAATCATCCAGTCACTACCCATTTAGTCATGCATTGATCCAGGCAGTAACGCATGCACTGCTATAATCCTTGTGTACTACCCATGCAGTCCTCTAACCACCTACACACTTCTCATTCGCTCCTTCAATTCCCCTGGTAGTATCCATGCAGTCCAGCAATCACCCTGTCACTCTCCGTGCAGTCCTCCAGTCACCCAGCCACTATCATGTACTAATCCAAACACTCCACCAATACCCAAGCACTTATAAATTCACTCAGGCACTCTCCTTGCAGTATTCTAATCTTTCAATCAGTAGCTATGTACTCATGCAATGATCCAGGCACTAACTGATCACTGTTACAATCCCATATGCCCTACCCATACAGTCCTCTACCCACTTACACACTTCTCATTTGCTCTTTCAATTCCCCAGGTAGTACCCATGCAGTCCCGCAATCACACTGTCACTCCCTGTTCACTCCTCCAGTCACCCAGCCACTACCATGTACTAATCCAAACACTCCTCCAATACCCCAGCACTTATAAATTCACCACGCACTCTCCTTGCAGTACTCTAATTATACACTCAGTGCCCATGTACTCATGCAATGACCCGTCACTAACACATGCACTGCTGCAATACCTTGAGGACTACCTATGCAGTCCAGTAATCTCCCTGGTACTATCTATGCAGTCCTCCAATCACCCAGCCAATACTATGTGCTTATCCAATCACTGCGCCAAAACCCAAGCACTTATAAAATCACCATGCACTCTCCTTGTAGCACTCTAATCATCCAGTCACTACTCATGTACTCATGCAATGATCCAGGCATTAACTCATGGCAAAGACAGAGGAGGTCATGCTAATCACAGGGGTACCCCAACGCATAGTGTTCCCTAGTGTATGTAGGTGTTTTCACTGTATTCTAAGTGTCTTTTAGCATAGCACTGGCTCTAGGCCTGGTTAGTCAGAGTCAGTTACCACCAGTACCCATCAGCAAAAAGTTGGGGGCACAGGAGGACTTTCTGCTCCTCTGTTGGTTCTTTCTGCACATCTCTTCTTCTTCCTGCACTTTTCTTCGTCTTTCTGGACTTCTGTTGCCTCTTTCTGCATTTGTCTTGCTTCTTTTTGCGCTTTTCTTCTTCTTTCTTCACATGTCCTACCTTTGTAGGCATAGTTAGAAATTAGCATTTAAAAAACCTTTGAAATTCACTGAAAAAACCACAGGTTTCAGAGACGTTATAGATAGAAATTTTCATTTAAAAAACCTTTGAAATTCACTGAAAAACCATAGGTTTCAGGGACGTTATAGTTAGAAATTAGCATTTAAAAAACCTTAGAAATTCACTGAAAAAACCATAGGTTTCAGGGGCGTTATAGTTAGTTGGAGATTTCACTTGTACAAAACCATAGAAATTTGGCCGTTATAGTTAGTAGACCTAACTATAACTCGCGCCCGCAATGCACTGCTGATGATGTCACATATTACATCACTCATGACATGCTCAGTGACATCACTGATGACATCTCAAATGACATCACTGATGACATCACTGATGACATCATCCAGTGAATGTGTGTTTCTGTAAATTATAAAAATATGTTTTATATTATCTACTGGCGGTCGCCAGTAGATAGTTATAGTTACAACCTATTATCCATAGGAAATCCGCGACATTCTATTTGAAATAACTCTCTTGCCGGTTGACGTATCTTCGCGAAATTTTCAAACTTCGTGGGGCGCTCCGGTCCGCTCCTACCCTGAAAGTCTCGGGGTGATACGTCAAGCGGGGGCCGAGAAAAAAGGGGGGTCCCAAAACGCATTTTCCCCATGCATTTTTCCATAGGAAGCTTTAGACACGGCTACAGCCCGAACTGCTGAACGGAATTACACCAAATTTGGCAAAGAGGTAGTTCTTGGTTCAGAAAGAACCCTTTTTGTTAAATGGTGTAAATCCGTTCAGTAGTTGCTGAGAAAATCAAAAGTAAAAGTACATATATATCTATGGGCACGGAGGATTCGCGCACCCTGAGCGCACCCTGCGCGCACCATCCCGATCACGAGCTGCATGTTAATTGGCTGTCAGCTGGCTGTCAACATTCCGATTCAGGAAATGTTGGCAGCCATTTTGTCTCTCGGTAGAACCGAGGGACAGAAACAAGTGCGCAAAGCGCACAAAGGGGGCAGGGTAGAAACACCCTGACCCCTAGGTCTGCTCAGGGGTCCCATAAGGACCCCCTGGGCAGAAAAAAGCATTTTTTTTTTTTTAAATCGGCAGGATGCGCTCAGGGTGCGCGGATCCTGCCGATAAAAAAAAAAATCGAAGCGCGGTCTCCCGTGCTTCGATTGTATTTTGCCCCGGGTGGCCCAAGTCCCGGGGGCATGGTGGGGGTTAAATTTATGTATGGGGGCCTCAAAGGGCCCCCAAGCCCCGGGGACCGCCACCCCCGGGGCTTTCATTTTAAAATGGTGCGGGAGGGCACTTGGCCCCCCACACGCCCCGGGGACCGCCACCTCCCGGGGCACTAAAAATTTAAAATGGGGGTCCGTTTTGGACCCCTGAAGCCCCGGGGACCACCACCTCCCCGGGGCTGTGCAATTTAAGGGAGGGGGGCCGTGCGGCCCCCCTCCTGGAGCCCTTGATGGCCCTGGGGACCGCCACCCCCCAGGGCCGGCTCCTGCAGTGTCCCGGGGTGCCTACCCCCGGGACACTGCTGTTTGCAATGACAGGACGGGAGCCTCGCGGCTCCCGTCCTGTCATTGCAAACTGCTTTGGATTTTGGAAGAGAGAGCAGGAAACCTGCTCTCTCTTCCAATATCTAAAGCAAATTGCTTTTCCACACGGGGAGCTGCATGTCAGCAGCTCCCCATGTGGAAAAGCACTGCCGGCTCTCGAAGGACGCGGGGAGCCGGCGGGACCGTGGGGGCATTGGGGCTCCCCTCACGGTCTCCATTATTATGTATAGGCCCCGGGGGATGGGGTCCCCGGGGAGAATATAAATTAGTGGTAGGAGCTATCAAAAATTTTACGGAGAAATAAGGAGTCGCGCACCCAGCGCGCCGCTTAGCGCGGCCCCTAGTGTGAACGCGTTGGGTGCGCGACTCCCAGCGCGGCCCCCTGGTGTAAACGCGTTGGGTGCGCGACTCCAAGGTAAACGCGTTGGGTGCGCGAATCCCTCAAATATTTAAAAAAATAAAGTAAATATACATGAAGTATATATATTTATATCTTGGGTGGCTCTAAAAAGAGCCCTTGTGTTTATTGATAGATTATGGTACCTACAAGTAAGTACCGATGCAGAGTCTAAAGTTGATGAGAAAGACTCTGTTACCCTCATCTGTAAAATGTACACCGTCTCTCCTATAGATGCCATCCATATTAAAACGCAGATTATTGTTGAAAATGGACCCCATCCTATAATCTCTGAGATAAGCAGAAACAGCTTTATTGACATGTTTCCTAGCTTTCTCAAACTGTGGACAAAAATGATTGGACCACTGCCATTTCTGTCTTTGGCATATGTTCGAATAGACAAAGGCAGTTTGGGGGAAAAGTGACATGAATTCTGCAAAGGTGTCCTTCATAAGCATTTCCAGACCTACCCCAGTCAAAGTGCCTAGGTCATTGCCACCACAGTGCACAATTATGAGGTCAGGGTGTTGGAGATGCAAAAAGGATTTAACCAATGGCATCAATTGGTGCCACTTTAATCCTCTCTGACCAATCCATTTAATGTCTACATTTGGCAAAGCTAAATCTTTGTCAATACCTCTGCTTTCAGCATACCTTTTGCACCAGAAAACATAGCTGTGTCCCACAATCCACACTGAAAGCATCTTGAAGGGATGAATGTAGGTAATAAAAAGATGTCTGTAGTTGAGGTAGGTAGGAGGGAAAATGAAATCTATCTAAAATGGTGGACAACATGCTGTTTTTAAGAAAGTAGAGATTTGATTGGCTGTTTAAGAACACTCTACATTCTAATATAGGGTGCATTTTTCTTTGTTTAGAAAGCATGTTTATTATTGGTTACAATGAAAAGTTTGAAAGGTACAGCAGAAAGGATAAGTGAATGCTTTGCAAAGCCAACCACACCTGCTGTTGTCATTTGCAACATTGTGTGGTGAACTTGTGACCTGGCAGCTAAGTTGAATGTTGCATGAGCTGTTGCTATGGAAACTGATATTCAGAACAAGGGGGGAAGATGTCAGTTGAAAAGTATTATTCTCTATGACCAATGGAAATTCATTTTACAAATTGAAAAACACTGGGAAGTCATGTGTATATGTATGAAAAATTAGAGGGAAAGTTTGCCATTACCGGTTTTATATTGGAGAGTGTGCTTATCTACATTCTCTGTGTGAAAAAGAAAATCCTGACTGAGTGTGTGAGATTTTTAATTCAACAGATTTATTTAATAGGTGAGTTATATATTTTGGACGTTTATTTAAAAAAGATTTGATAGTTTAATGAAACTGTGTTTTTTTAAATATATTATTAAATGTACTGATGTATAGTTTAATTATTTTTTATTGTATTTGATGTTTGTTTTAAAAATAGTATGGGGCAGTTTTAGAAGCCTCTTGCGCCACTTTTGCGTCACTTTTAACATGGGAAAAGTAACGCAAATGTGGCGCAAGGAGCTTGTAAATCTGCCCCTTTGTTTAGTAATATATATTTTTTAAACTGTGTTGAAAGGTATAGTTGAATAATTATTTATTCTACTATCCTGTTGTCAAGTTTTGTAGTATTAGAACTCAGTCACTGCTTATGGATTTGCAGAATGATTCAGGCATTCACACTACCAATGCTGTAGTGAAATGTGTAGAATGTATGCAGTCACATAACCTTTTCCAGACTAGTGCGTCTCTTTTGCTAAAGCACAGGGAATAGTTTTGGTTCTCTAGAATCACACTGTGAGTATGTGTGCACTTCTGCAACCATTGTGACAGAAGCTTGTGATTACTTTATGTCTTTGCTGACACATAACTGCTTAAAAGTCTAACCTGTTGTCAAGTTTCAGTAGTAGTGTAACTTAGTTAGTGCTTATGGATTTGCACAATGAGTCAGGCATTCACATTAGCAGTGCTGTAGTGAAATGTGTAGAATGTATGTAGTCACCTAACTGCTTCCAGACTAGTGAGTCTTTGTAATTGCAATTCTCTAATCAGCCATCCAGCACCATGTAGTAATCCTTTCGCTGCGCCAAAACCTAACCACTTATACATTCACCCAGGCACTCTCCTTGTACTACTCTGATCGTTCAGTCTGTACCCAAGTACTCATTCAGTGACCCAGGCCTTAGCACATACACTGCTTCAAACCCTATCCACTATGCATGTGGTTCTCTATCCACCTACACACTTGTCTTTCACACCTTCAATTCCCCAGTCATTATCCATACACTCCAGCAAACATCCTGTCACTACCCTTGCAGTCCTCTGTTGACTCATTCAGCAACACGTAAAAATCCATTCGTTGCGCCAAAACCAAACCACTTATACATTCACCCAGGCACTCTCCTTGTAGTACTCTAATCGTTCATTCAGTACCCAAGTACTCATTCAGTGACTCAGGCCTTAGCACATAGACTGCTTCAAACCCTTAATCACTATGCATGCGGTTCTCTAACCACCTACACACTTGTCTTTCACACCTTCAATTCCCCACTCACTAACCATACACTCCAGCAAACATCCTGTCACTACCCTTGCAGTCCTCTGTTGACTCATTCAGCAACACCTAAAAATCCATTCGCTGCGCCAAAACCAAAACACTTATACATTCACCCAGGCACTCTCCTTGTACTACTCTAATCGTTCATTCTAGTACCCAAGTACTCATTCAGTGACCCAGGCCTTAGCACATAGACTGCTTCAAACCCTTATATCACTATGCATGCGGTTCTCTAACCACCTACACACTTGTCTTTCACACCTTCAATTCCCCACTCAACTAACCATACACTACAGCAAACATCCTGTCACTACCCTTGCAGTCCTATGTTGACTCATTCAGCAACACCTAAAAATCCATTCGCTGCGCCAAAACCAAACCACTTATACATTCACCCAGGCACTCTCCTTGTACTACTCTAATCGTTCAGTCTAGTACCCAAGTACTCATTCAGTGACCCAGGCCTTAGCACATACACTGCTTCAAACCCTATATCACTATGCATGCGGTTCTCTAACCACCTACACACTTGTCTTTCACACCTTCAATTCCCCAGTCAGTATCCATACACTCCAGCAAACATCCTGTCACTCCCCTTGCAGTCCTCTGTTTATTCATTCAGCAACACCTACAAATCCATTCGCTGCACCAAAACCCAACCACTTATACATTCACCCAGGCACTCTCCTTGTACTACTCTAATCGTTCATTCAGTACACAAGTACTCATTCAGTGACCCAGGCCTTAGCACATAGACTGCTTCAAACCCTTAATCACTATGCATGCGGTTCTCTAACCACCTACACACTTGTCTTTCACACCTTCAATTCCCCAGTCAGTATCCATACACTCCAGCAAACATCCTGTCACTACCCTTGCAGTCCTATGTTGACTCATTCAGCAACACCTAAAAATCCATTCGCTGCGCCAAAACCAAAACACTTATACATTCACCCAGGCACTCTCCTTGTACTACTCTAATCGTTCAGTCTATACCCAAGTACTCATTCAGTGACCCAGGCCTCAGCACATACACTGTTTCAAACCCCTATACACTATGCATGCAGTTCTCTAGCCACCTACACACTTGTCTTTCACACCTTCAATTCCCCAGTCAGTATCCATACACTGCAGAAAACATCCTGTCACTCCCCTTGCAGTCCTCTGTTTATTCATTCAGCAACACCTACAAATCCATTCGCTGCACCAAAACCCAACCACTTATACATTCACCCAGGCACTCTCCTTGTAGTACTCTAATCGTTCATTCAGTACACAAGTACTCATTCAGTGACTTAGGTCTTAGCACATAGACTGCTTCAAACCCTTAATCACTATACATGCGGTTCTCTAACCACCTACACACTTGTCTTTCACACCTTCAATTCCCCAGTCAGTATCCATACACTCCAGCAAACATCCTGTCACTTCCCTTGCAGTCCTATGTTGACTCATTCAGCAACACCTAAAAATGCATTCGCTGCGCCAAAAGCAAAACACTTATACATTCACCAGGCACTCTCCTTGTACTACTCTAATCGTTCAGTCTATACCCAAGTACTCATTCAGTGACCCAGGCCTCAGCACATACACTGTTTCAAACCCCTATCCACTATGCATGTGGTTCTCTATCCACCTACACACTTGTCTTTCACACCTTCAAATCCCCAAACAGTATCCATACACTCCAGCAAACATCCTGTCACTCCCCTTGCAGTCCTCTGTTTATTCATTCAGCAACACCTACAAATCCATTCGCTGCACCAAAACCCAACCACTTATACATTCACCCAGGCACTCTCCTTGCAGTACTCTAATCGTTCAGTCTATACCCAAGTACTCATTCAGTAACCCAGGCCTTAGCACATAGACTGCTTCAAACCCTTAATCACTATGCATGCGGTTCTCTAACCACCTACACACTTGTCTTTCACACCTTCAAATCCCCAGTCAGTATCCATACACTCCAGCAAACATCCTGTCACTCCCCTTGCAGTCCTCTGTTGACTCATTCAGCAACACCTACAAATCCATTCGCTGCGCCAAAACCCAACCACTTATACACTCACCCAGGCACTCTCCTTGTACTACTCTGATCGTTCAGTCTGTACCCAAGTACTCATTCAGTGACCCAGGCCTTAGCACATACACTGCTTCAAACCCTATCCACTATGCATGTGGTTCTCTATCCACCTACACACTTGTCTTTCACACCTTCAATTCCCCAGTCATTATCCATACACTCCAGCAAACATCCTGTCACTACCCTTGCAGTCCTCTGTTGACTCATTCAGCAACACGTAAAAATCCATTCGTTGCGCCAAAACCAAACCACTTATACATTCACCCAGGCACTCTCCTTGTAGTACTCTAATCGTTCATTCAGTACCCAAGTACTCATTCAGTGACTTAGGCCTTAGCACATAGACTGCTTCAAACCCTTAATCACTATGCATGCGGTTCTCTAACCACCTACACACTTGTCTTTCACACCTTCAATTCCCCACTAACTAACCATACACTACAGCAAACATCCTGTCACTACCCTTGCAGTCCTATGTTGACTCATTCAGCAACACCTAAAAATCCATTCGCTGAGCCAAAACCAAAACACTTATACATTCACCCAGGCACTCTCCTTGTACTACTCTAATCGTTCAGTCTATACCCAAGTACTCATTCAGTGACCCAGGCCTTAGCACATACACTGTTTCAAACCCCTATACACTATGCATGCAGTTCTCTAACCACCTACACTCTTGTCTTTCACACCTTCAATTCCCCAGTCAGTATCCATACACTCCAGCAAACATCCTGTCACTCCCCTTGCAGTCCTCTGTTTATTCATTCAGCAACACCTAAAAATCCATTCGCTGCACCAAAACCCAACCACTTATACATTCACCCAGGCACTCTCCTTGTACTACTCTAATCGTTCAGTCTGTACCCAAGTACTCATTCAGTGACCCAGGCCTCAGCACATACACTGTTTCAAACCCCTATACACTATGCATGCAGTTCTCTAGCCACCTACACACTTGTCTTTCACACCTTCAATTCCCCAGTCAGTATCCATACACTGCAGAAAACATCCTGTCACTCCCCTTGCAGTCCTCTGTTTATTCATTCAGCAACACCTACAAATCCATTCGCTGCACCAAAACCCAACCACTTATACATTCACCCAGGCACTCTCCTTGTAGTACTCTAATCGTTCATTCAGTACACAAGTACTCATTCAGTGACTTAGGCCTTAGCACATAGACTGCTTCAAACCCTTAATCACTATGCATGCGGTTCTCTAACCACCTACACACTTGTCTTTCACACCTTCAATTCCCCAGTCAGTATCCATACACTGCAGAAAACATCCTGTCACTCCCCTTGCAGTCCTCTGTTTATTCATTCAGCAACACCTACAAATCCATTCGCTGCGCCAAAACCCAACCACTTATACATTCACCCAGGCACTCTCCTTGTAGTACTCTAATCGTTCATTCAGTACACAAGTACTCATTCAGTGACCCAGGCCTTAGCACATAGACTGCTTCAAACCCTTAATCACTATGCATGCGGTTCTCTAACCACCTACACACTTGTCTTTCACACCTTCAATTCCCCAGTCAGTATCCATACACTCCAGCAAACATCCTGTCACTCCCCTTGCAGTCCTCTGTTGACTCATTCAGCAACACCTAAAAATCCATTTGCTGCGCCAAAACCAAACCACTTATACATTCACACAGGCACTCTCCTTGCAGTACTCTAATCGTTCAGTCTATACCCAAGTACTCATTCAGTAACCCAGGCCTTAGCACATAGACTGCTTCAAACCCTTAATCACTATGCATGCGGTTCTCTAACCACCTACACACTTGTCTTTCACACCTTCAAATCCCCAAACAGTATCCATACACTCCAGCAAACATCCTGTCACTACCCTTGCACTCCTCTGTTGACTCATTCAGCAACACGTAAAAATCCATTCGCTGCGCCAAAACCCAACCACTTATACATTCACCCAGGCACTCTCCTTGTACTACTCTAATCGTTCAGTCTGTACCCAAGTACTCATTCAGTGACCCAGGCCTTAGCACATAGACTGCTTCAAACCCTTAATCACTATGCATGCGGTTCTCTAACCACCTACACACTTGTCTTTCACACCTTCAATTCCCCACTAACTAACCATACACTACAGCAAACATCCTGTCACTACCCTTGCAGTCCTATGTTGACTCATTCAGCAACACCTAAAAATCCATTCGCTGCGCCAAAACCAAAACACTTATACATTCACCCAGGCACTCTCCTTGTACTACTCTAATCGTTCAGTCTATACCCAAGTACTCATTCAGTGACCCAGGCCTTAGCACATAGACTGTTTCAAACCCCTATACACTATGCATGCAGTTCTCTAACCACCTACACACTTGTCTTTCACACCTTCAATTCCCCAGTCAGTATCCATACACTCCAGCAAACATCCTGTCACTCCCCTTGCAGTCCTCTGTTTATTCATTCAGCAACACCTACAAATCCATTCGCTGCACCAAAACCCAACCACTTATACATTCACCCAGGCACTCTCCTTGTAGTACTCTAATCGTTCATTCAGTACACAAGTACTCATTCAGTGACTTAGGTCTTAGCACATAGACTGCTTCAAACCCTTAATCACTATGCATGCGGTTCTCTAACCACCTACACACTTGTCTTTCACACCTTCAAATCCCCAGTCAGTATCCATACACTCCAGCAAACATCCTGTCACTACCCTTGCAGTCCTCTGTTGACTCATTCAGCAACACCTAAAAATCCATTCGCTGCGCCAAAACCAAACCACTTATACATTCACCCAGGCACTCTCCTTGTACTACTCTAATCGTTCAGTCTATACCCAAGTACTCATTCAGTGACCCAGGCCTTAGCACATAGACTGTTTCAAACCCCTATCCACTATGCATGCAGTTCTCTAACCACCTACACACTTGTCTTTCACACCTTCAATTCCCCAGTCAGTATCCATACACTGCAGCAAACATCCTGTCACTCCCCTTGCAGTCCTCTGTTGACTCATTCAGCAACACCTAAAAATCCATTCGCTGCGTCAAAACCCAACCACTTATACATTCACCCAGGCACTCTCCTTGTACTACTCTAATCGTTCAGTCTATACCCAAGTAGTCATTCAGTGACCCAGGCCTTAGCACATAGACTGCTTCAAACCCCTATCCACTATGCATGCGGTTCTCTAACCACCTACACACTTGTCTTTCACACCTTAAATTCCCCAGTCAGTATCCATACACTCCAGCAAACATCCTGTCACTCCCCTTGCAGTCCTCTGTTGACTCATTCAGCAACACCTAAAAATCCATTCGCTGCGCCAAAACCAAACCACTTATACATTCACCCAGGCACTCTCCTTGTACTACTCTAATCGTTCAGTCTGTACCCAAGTACTCATTCAGTGACTTAGGCCTTAGCACATAGACTGCTTCAAACCCTTAATCACTATGCATGCGGTTCTCTAACCACCTACACACTTGTCTTTCACACCTTCAAATCCCCAGTCAGTATCCATACACTCCAGCAAACATCCTGTCACTACCCTTGCAGTCCTCTGTTGACTCATTCAGTAACACCTAAAAATCCATTCGCTGCGCCAAAACCTAACCACTTATACATTCACCCAGGCACTCTCCTTGTACTACTCTAATCGTTCAGTCTGTACCCAAGTACTCATTCAGTGACCCAGGCCTTAGCACATAGACTGCTTCAAACCCTATCCACTATGCATGTGGTTCTCTATCCACCTACACACTTGTCTTTCACACCTTCAATTCCCCAGTCATTATCCATACACTCCAGCAAACATCCTGTCACTACCCTTGCAGTCCTCTGTTGACTCATTCAGCAACACGTAAAAATCCATTCGTTGCGCCAAAAACCAACCACTTATACACTCACCCAGGCACTCTCCTTGTAGTACTCTAATCGTTTAGTCTGTACCCAAGTACTCATTCAGTGACCCAGGCCTTAGCACATAGACTTCTTCAAACCCATAATCACTATGCATGCAGTTCTCTAACCACATACTCACTTGTCTTTCACACCTTCAATTCCCCACTCACTAACCATACACTGCAGCAAACATCCTGTCACTACCCTTGCAGTCCTCTGTTAATTCATTTAGCAACACCCACAAAGCCATTTGCTGCACAAAAACTCAACAAGTTATACATTCACCCAGACACTCTCCTTGCAGTACTGTAATCGTTCACTCAGTATCCAAGTACTCATGCACTGTCTCAGGTCTTAACACATGCACTATTACAAACTCCTCTCCAATACGCATGCACTCCTCTAAACATCTACACACTTCTGTTTTACACCTTTAATTATTCATTAGAAAAGAAAGTGCTTAAATGTTTTTTATATACAATGTGTTTGTTTAGTAATAGAAAAGTATAATTTATATATTTATTTCAATAAATGTATTTAAAATAATTTTTTACAGATATTGATTAGGATCATTAAAATAAACTTATCATGCCTAAAAAAACAGAAAAGAGAAAAGGAAACAAAAAGGGCTATTATTTGAAGAAAAATCAACAAACAATATTGGATGAGCAACAACATGTGGGGAAAAACAATAAGTCTTCTGGTAAGAGAACAAAACTATTTATTGCAAAACTTTCAAAGCCAAGAAACAGTGTGCAAAATGTGGAAAATATGGAAAATGGTTCTACCAGAAAAAAGAATATGAATAAAAACAATACAAAAAATGGGAATTTACATTAAAAAAACACAATGTATGGTAAAAGAAGGCAGAGTCAGTATAAAGAAATCAGAAAAAAGATTTTTTATAATAGAGTTGTTCTTAATTTGTTGAAAGATGTGAGGAAATCAAAAAAAAGAGCAGTATTTTATCGAAAGAAGAAGCATATTGAAATTCTAGTTGAAAAGACTTTAGAATTAAAAAGGAAATTATTCATTTTAGTTTTAAACAGAATTCGATCTCTAGATAAACCAATCCATTTATTAAAGGATAAAAGTAAGAAGAAAAGAGTAATTAACAGAACTAATTTTTGTGAATTTTTTTGGGTGAATGGAAACACACTTCAAGTTCAGAGCCTTTCTTTAATGAAGAGAGTTATTTTCAGACCAATAATTTATTGCATACAGTTGATACCAGTGGTCGAGCTTATGAGGTTAGAAATGGTTGTCCAATTGAGAAAGAGAAGATGGTTTCCAGAAATGTAGAAGAAGTGTTAGCTGATGAAGTTGTAGGGAGACGACCGAAAGCCCCAGTGTATACTTGGGATTGCAGTAGTATTTGTAGTATACGACAAGAATCTATTGATATTTTACGCAATTTCTTACGAGAGTATACTAAAAAAAGTGTTAAGCAAAAGATTAAGATGTTGCAAGGACAAGACCCTTGCAGAGTGAGAAAAAATACTGGTTTGCAAGGACATTCTCTCGCTTGTCTTTCTAGAAAAGTATGTCAAAGTGTTTTTCATCATTTTAGGATGTTAGCAGTACATCATTCTGAAATGCGAAAGTTAGTCAGAAGATTGTATTATGCAAAAAGTCCAGCACTAATGTTAAATGAGTTGAACAGTGCTCTTTTGCGTGGGTCAGTATCAGATGTGAAAAATGTTTGTGATAAAATTGAGTTTTGTTACTTTGGTCCTGGAGAAGAGAGTGCAGAAACTGACACATTAATACAGGAAAATGTTGAGGAGAATGTGCAACATACCACTACAAAAAAATTTGAAGAACAAATTACAAAGTTTGAGGTGATTTCATGTGAAAGGCCAAATTATACTTGTATTTGTTGCCGACGAACTCACTATAAAATTCAGACTAGGACTGGTGATCTGTATTTACAAAGTGAAAGAGAAAATAATGATAAGTGGAAGGAATTTGCAACTTATTTGTTCGTAGAGGATTGTTTTGATTTGGGTTCTGATCAGCGTATTTGTAAATATTGTTATAACAAATTAAACGAGAATAAAATGCCTGCTAGAGCTGTCCATAATAATCTAGAGTTGGTAACTATTCCTCCAGAACTGATAGATTTAAATACATATGAATCTATTCTGATTCAATGTGTGCACCCATTTCAAGCATTTGTTCGTATGGAGCCTAAGACAGGTAAATTGCCTCCTACAGATTTACAGAGAGGATTAAAAGGAAGAGTTGTATATTTACCTCTAGATTTAAAGAAAAATATTGAAACTATTGGTGGAGAGAATGTAGAAAGTGAGCCACTACTTATTCTAGTTAATGGTGTTCCTACTAAGAGTAAGAAAATCTGGCAAGAATTAGTGGATGTTAGGAAAACGCAAAAGGCAACATTATATCTCATTCAAAACAATGATTACTACAAAAATGTATATGTGGAAGAAGAAGAAATTCTTTTAGGAGATGATACTGAAACGTCAAATGGACAAATTGAAAAAGTGGACATGACCAAAAGTGAAGAAATCTATGAACATTATAGTGTACATCCACTTCATTCGAAAGAAGTGATGGGGAATACAATTGAATTATTCCAAATGAAAAAAGCAAAGGGTACTCCCATGAGTGTATGGGAGAAAAGTTTGGAAGCTCGTTGTTTTCTGCAGCTGTTTCCAACTGGAAAAGGTGGACGATATGATGAACGACCAGTGCAGATTCCTGCATCTGAATATCGGACAACAAGATTGTATGCAGAAGATCCAAGGTTTCGACAATGTATCCCATATATATTTCATCTTTTGTTTGAGAGTGACTTATCTGGACTTTCATATGCAGTCAACCACATTTTGAAAACAGGAGTACATTTTCAAAATGTTTCTGCAAAGCAATTTATGGATAAAGTACATCAGAGAGACGATCATCTAGAATCTCAGTTGATTAATTTGATGGCATGTCAGCGTGGTACTAATGAGTATTGGTACCGTCGTCATGGAGAACTTAAATGCATGCTAAGGAACTTAGGAACTCCTACATGGTTTCTTACCCTAAGCTGTGCTGAATACGCTTGGGATGATTTACTTGAATTTCTTCGTGAGGCAAATTCAAATGTAAAAAATATTGAATACAAGACACCTGGAGAATTGTGCTCTTTGGATCCTGTTAATGTATGCAGGTATTTCAATCATAGGTTTGAAGCTATGATGTATTTTATCTGCAATAAAAAGAATCCTCCTCTTGGAGAAGTTTTAGATTTTTTTGGGAGAAAGGAGTATCAAGCGAGAGGTGCTCCTCATATACATATGCTGTTATGGATTAAGGATGCACCTAAATTTGGTAACTGATTCGGATGACACCGTTTTGTCTTTTATTGAGGAATATGCGACATGTGCTATACCAAAAAGAACAGATGAGAAAGCTTAAGACAACAAGTGTTACGATTCCAAAATCATCGATGTGGAAAATACTGCAGACGGAAGTACAAGTCTAAGGAAAAGTTTTACACCAAATGTCGTTTTGGATTTCCACGTCCTGTAATATCCAAAGGAAGAGTAAACAGTTTTATGTCAGCTATGAGACATACCATCACTAGGAAATCACCCAAAAATACATATAATTTGAGAAGAAGTGAAGAATCAAAATATATTAATGATTATAATCCAGTTATTCTCTCAATGTGGAATGCTAATATGGATATTCAGTATGTTGCGGATAATTCCATTGCAGTTGCCCGGTATGTCACATCTTATATAACAAAATCTGAAAAGACAGAGTTAAAAGAAATGTGGGAAGAAATTGCTCATGAGAAGAGTCTTAGTAAGAAGTTATACAGTTTCAGTTTGAAGATGTTATCCCATCGAGAAATTGGAGCATATGAATGCTCACATCGGTTATCATCTGCAAGTTTATACTCAAAATCTAGATCAATTATTTGGGTGAGTCTAGGTCTTGCTGCAACACGAAATCGAGTACTTAAATCTGTACAAGAAATTGAATATTTAGCAGAAAAAGATCCAGAAAGTACAGATATTGTCAAAACAAACATGTTGGATACATATTATCCAAATAGAAGTCATAATCTTGAGAACATATGTCTATATGAAGTGCTGCAATACTACAGTTTTAAACGGAATACTACAGAAAACATAAACGATGGAAAATATGCAGTTATTGGTTCAGAAGGATGTTTGGTGAAACAAAGGAAAGGAAATTTGATTAATCACAGAAAACTGAGTTGTGACACTGAACAGAAAAGGGAATTTTACTATTTAGCACTTTTGCAACTCTTCAAACCGTGGCGTACAGAATTGGAATTACTTGGGGATTTTCAGAGCTATGAAGATTCCTTCAATGCTTGTAAAGATACCATAGAATGTCCAGTTTTTGCTAACTATCTGAAAATGTTGAACGATGAAATGGATCAAGAAGCTACTATTGCAGCTGAGATTGCTAGAGACAGTTCTCAAGACAGTCAAAGTTCTGCTCCACTGAGTGAAGATCCACTAGGACAACCAATTGTTCAAAATGAAGCAGCAATCGCAATGAATGAGGTAGAAACAGCAATGCATCAAGCTCAAGAAGATATTATGGACTTAGGAAACTTGGAAGAACAACTAAATATTGAACAGAAAGAAATATATCAGCAAGTGAGACAACAGATTGACCATGGATTTCTTCATGAAAAGAAAGAATGCACATGCACATCATTTCAACCTATCCGAATGTATGTCAGTGGTCAAGCTGGAACAGGAAAAAGTTTCTTAATTAAAGTATTGACCAGTTATCTGCAGAAAACAACTGACTCACATTTGTCTTGTGTTGTAACTGCTCCAACTGGGTTGGCAGCACACAATATTAAAGGAATTACATTGCATCGTTTACTTATGCTACCTGTAGAGCATGAAAACAAATTGGAATATCATAAGCTATCTGGAGAAGCTTGTTATGAAGTTTCAAGAGTGCTAAAGAAAATGAAACTTCTAATTATTGATGAAGTAAGCATGGTCTCAAACTTAATGCTTGCTTTTGTGCATTTAAGAATGCAGCAAATTCTTAAAACAGAATATGATGTCTTATTTGGAGGAAAACATGTCATAGTTTTTGGAGATCTTCTGCAACTTACTCCTGTAAAAGGACAACCAGTATTTAAAACACTTGTGCATGAAGACACCAGAAAGTCTTTGGGAAGTGTTGGCAACGTTAATATTTGGTCATATTTTGAATACAAAGAACTCATTACAAATATGCGACAGGCAAATGATGTTAATTATGGATCTATACTTCAAGATATAAGAATTGGAGTTCTCAGAGAAGAAGGCAAACAAGCTTTGCAAAGTCGACTATTTAAGAATTTGTTTCCAAATGAAAATATAGTTCCAGAAAAAATGTATATGAAAATTGCTGAAAGTAAATCTATAATTTGTTTAATGCCAACACTCCGTGAGTGTTCTATTTTCAATGAACAACTTTTGAAGCTAGAAAATCAAGAAATCAAAAAAATGGAAGCCATTGATAAAATAGAGCATGAAGGAATTACTATTATTTTGACGGACAAATTGAAAAAAAAATTGGATTCTTTAGAAAAATCCATATCTAAAACTGCTGGTTTAGAAAAGAATTTATATCTATGTGTCAACTGTCGAGTAATTTTACGGCGTAATTTGGATGTGGAAAAAGGTTTAGTTAATGGAGCAATGGGGAAAGTTGTGAATTTTGTTAATTATCAAAAAACAGATGGAATTGAATTTTTAAAAATTAAATTTGATCAAATTGAAGAAGTAAAACAAATTGGTCGTTGTTCTGTTCGTTTTTTGCTTGTTAAAGATTTGTATGTCCGTAGGAAACAATTTCCACTTTCTTTGGCATATGCAGTCACTATTCATAAATCTCAAGGATTGAGTGTAGACAGTGCTTTGGTGAACATTGGAAGTAGCGTGTTTAAAGAGGGTATGGCATATGTTGCTTTGTCCCGAGTCAGAACTTTATCTGGATTGTTTTTGATTGATTTTGATGAGTCAAAGATTACTGCAGATGCAAACTGTGTAAAAGAGTATAATAGGTTAAGAAGAGCGTATACTCCAAATTTAGGTGAATATCCTGTATTTGAAAAGTGTGTAGTACATCGAAAAAGAAGATATGAGAATATCTGTAGTGAAGTTATAGAGAAGGAAAAAAATGAAGATAATGTTCATATTGCAAGCAAAAAGAAAAAGGATAGTATTGAAGAGATTGTTGGGTATCAGTTAGAAAACAGTTCAGGTATCAACTGCTATGCTAATGTAGTGGTCAATGTAGTTTTTTTCTAGAAAGTTTGCAACAGCAAATCATGGAAAATCGTGAAAAAGATTTTGTTCCATATTGCATTGTTTTTATGAAAAATTGAACACTAATAAAAGGAAATTACAAAGTGTTTCTCATATTCGTAATCTTTTGGATATATGTTCTGGTTGTACACAATTTACGCAGGATATTCAACAAGACGCTCAGGAATTTCTAATGTATATGCTTACAGTATTAGAAAATGAGGGAATACAAATTGAAAATCTTTTTGGCCTTCGTTATAAATGGGAACATGAATGTGAAAATTGTATGTTTACATGTACAACTAACATAGATACTGAAAGATTTATATATTTGACATTACCAGACTGTAAAACAGTGTCTTTCAATAAACTAGTTAAAGCAGCAAATCAAAACATGGAGTGTAGCCAATGCAAATCACAAATGTTATCAACATTATTTATACAAAGATTTGGACAATATATAATTTTAATGATACAACGTTGTAGAGCTGATGGAAGAAAATTGGAAACTTTAATTAAACATTTTGTAGCAAGTCAACTATCTATATCCGGAAGGACTTTTGTAGCAGTATCAATTATTTTCCATCATGGTCCTTCTACAACATCTGGACATTACACTGTGTATTTAAAATGCAATAAAGGATGGACATATTGTAATGATGCTCAATTGTATTTTAAACAACGTTTGCCTAGTGAATTACCAAATTCATACTTAATATTTTTAAAACCAAAGTTTTAGGAACATAATTCAACCTCTGAAGAATTTATTGATATTTCTTAATATGATTACTATTGGACAATTTTAATTTAAAGGATTTCAAAAAAACTATTTGGCCTAGAGGAAAAGTATATATTTTAATTATGGACTTTTTCTTGCACATCCTCTCAGCATATATTTTGAAAGAAAAACATTTACTGTGTATAGAATTTCAAGTTACAACATTTTCTTAGGAGAGAACATTTCATATACCTGTAATTTGTATTATATGGTATGTTATTGAGCAGGAAGTTTTTATGTAATGTTCATAAATAGTTAAGTATATTTAAAATATTTTACAAGTAGTTTTGGGTTTTTTAAAACAATCTTATTGATTGTTTTGTTTTTTTGCCCGCTGTTATGTGATGAGTAACATTGAAATCACTATTTGTAGTGAAATTCAATGTATTCTGAGAACAGCAAAAAAGACAAAGAAAATAATTTATAAAATGTGAAAATTATGTTGTGTTATAAAAAATATAATATTATATATTATAACAATTTTTTCTTCTCTTTTACAGATCCTAATTCTACAATTTTTAATTTTTCAGAAATTTTAGTTAACAAAACAAGTGGGAACAATGATTAGTGTTTTTTATAACTATTACTGTGAAGGTAAAATTAACTAAGTATTAAAATGAAAAATGGTCTGTGAGAGGACACTGGTGAAGAAAGGGGGATGGACGGTGTAGATATATCTGGAAAGATGCTCTGTGGGTGTTTTAATTTATATGATTAAGTTACCTTGTAGTACAACTAAATTACTGCTTATGGATTTGCAGAATGAGTCAGGCATTCACACTAGCAGTGTTGTACTGAAATTTGTAAAATGTATGTAGTCACCTAACTGCTTTCAGGCTAGTGAGTCTTTGTAATTGTACTTTTCCAATCAGCCATCCAGCACCATGTAGTAATTCATTCACTGTGTCAAAACCCAACCACTTATACATTCACCCAGGCACTCTCCTTCCAGTATTCTAATCGTTAAGTCTGTACCCAAGTACTCATTCAGTGACCCAGGCCTTACTATATAGACTGCTTCAAACCCCTATCCACTATGCATGCGGTTCTCTAACCACCTACACACGTCTTTCACACATTCAATTCCCCAGTCACTATCCATACACTCCAGCAGACATGCTGTCACTACCCTTGCAGTCCTCTGTTGACTCATTCAGCAACACCTACAAATCCATTCGCAGCGCCAAAACATAAACACTTATACATTCAGCCAGGCACTCTCCTTGCAGTACTCTAATCGTTCAGTCAGTACCCAAGTACTCATTTGGTGACCCAGGCCTTAGCACATAGACTGCTTCAAACCCCTATCCACTATGCATGCGGTTCTCTAACAACCTACACACATGTCTTTCACACCTTCAATTCCCCAGTCACTATCCATACACTCCAGCAGACATCCTGTCACTCCCCTTGAAGTCCTCTGTTGACTCATTCAGCAACACCTACAAATCCATTCGCTGTGCCAAAACCCAAACACTTATACATTCACCCAGTCACTCTCCTTGCAGTACTCTAATCGTTCAGTCAGTACCCAAGTACTCATTCAGTGACCTAGGCCTTAGCACATACAATGCTTCAAACACATATCCACTATGCATGCGGTTCTGTAACCACCTACACACTTGTCTTTCACACCTTCAATTCCCCAGTCACTATCCATACACTCCAGCAAACATCCTGTCACTCCCCTTGCAGTCCTCTGTTGACTCATTCAGCAACACCTACAAATCCATTCGCAGTGCCAAAACACAACCACTTATACATTCAGCCAGGGACTCTCCTTGCAGTACTCTAATCGTTCAGTCAGTACCCAAGTACTCATTCAGTGACCCAGGCCTTAGCACTTAGAGTGCTTCAAACCCATATCCACTATGCATTCGGTTCTCTAACCACCTACACACTTGTCTTTCACACCTTCAATTCCCCAGTCACTATCCATACACTCCAGCAAACATCCTGTCACTCCCCTTGCAGTCCTCTGTTGACTCATTCAGCAACACCTACAAATCCATTTGCTGCACCAAAACCCAAACACTTATACATTCAGCCAGGCACTCTCCTTGCAGTACTCTCATCGTTCAGTCAGTACCCAAGTACTCATTCAGTGACCTAGGCCTTAGCACATACAATGCTTCAAACCCCTATCCACTATGCATGCGGTTCTCTAACAACCTACACACATGTATTTCACACCTTCAATTCCCCAGTCACTATCCATACACTCCAGCAGACATCCTGTCACTCCCCTTGAAGTCCTCTGTTGACTCATTCAGCAACACCTACAAATCCATTCGCTGTGCCAAAACCCAAACACTTATACATTCACCCAGTCACTCTCCTTGCAGTACTCTAATCGTTCAGTCAGTACCCAAGTACTCATTCAGTGACCCAGGCCTTAGCACATAGACTGTTTCAAACCCCTATCCACTATGCATGCAGTTCTCTAACCACCTACACACTTGTCTTTCACACCTTCAATTCCCCAGTCAGTATCCATACACTCCAGCAAACATCCTGTCACTTCCCTTGCAGTCTTCTGTTGACTCATTCAGCAACACCTAAAAATCCATTCGCTGCGCCAAAACCAAACCACTTATACATTCACCCAGGCACTCTCCTTGTAGTACTCTAATCGTTTAGTCTGTACCCAAGTACTCATTCAGTGACTTAGGTCTTAGCACATAGACTGCTTCAAACCCTTAATCACTATGCATGCGGTTCTCTAACCACCTACACACTTGTCTTCCACACCTTCAATTCCCCAGTCACTATCCATACACTCCAGCAAACATCTTGTCACTCCCCTTGCAGTCCTCTGTTCACTCATTCAGCAACACCTACAAATCCATTCACTGCGCCAAAACCCAACCACTTATACATTCACCCAGGCACTCTCCTTCCAGTATTCTCATTGTTCAGTCAGTACCCAAGTACTCATTCAGTGACCTAGGCCTTACCATATAGACTGCTTCAAACCCCTATCCACTATGCATGCAGTTCTCTAACCACCTACACACTTGTCTTTCACACCTTCAATTCCCCAGTCACTATCCATACACTGTAGCAAACATCCTATCACTCCCCTTGCAGTCCTCTGTTGAATCATTCAGCAACACGTACAAATCCATTCGCAGCGCCAAAACCCAAACACTTATACATTCAGCCAGTCACTCTCCTTGCAGTACTCTAATCGTTCAGTCAGTACCCAAGTACTCATTCAGTGACGTAGGCCTTAGCACATACAGTGCTTCAAACCCATATCCACTATGCATGCAGTTCTGTAACCACCTACACACATGTCTTTCACACCTTCAATTCCCCAGTCACTATCCATACACTCCAGCAAACATCCTGTCACTCCCCTAGCAGTCCTCTGTTGACTCATTCAGCAACACCTACAAATCCATTCGCAGCGCCAAAACCAAAACACTTATACATTCAGCCAGGCACTCTCATTGCAGTACTCTCATCGTTCAGTCAGTACCCAAGTACTCATTCAGTGACCTAGGCCTTAGCACATACAGTGCTTCAAACCCATATCCACTATGCATGCGGTTCTGTAACCACCTACACACTTGTCTTTCACACCTTCAATTCCCCAGTCACTATCCATACACTCCAGTAAACATCCTGTCACTCCCCTTGCAGTCCTCTGTTGACTCATTCAGCAACACGTAAAAATCCATTCGCTGCGCCAAAACCCAACCACTTATACATTCAGCCAGGCACTCTCCTTGTACTACTCTATTCGTTCATTCAGTACCCAAGTACTCATTCAGTGACCCAGGCCTTAGCACATAGACTGTTTCAAACCCCTATCCACTATGCATGCAGTTCTCTAACCACCTACACACTTGTCTTTCACACCTTCAATTCCCCAGTCAGTATCCATACACTCCAGCAAACATCCTGTCACTTCCCTTGCAGTCTTCTGTTGACTCATTCAGCAACACCTAAAAATCCATTCGCTGCGCCAAAACCAAACCACTTATACATTCACCCAGGCACTCTCCTTGTACTACTCTAATCGTTCAGTCTGTACCCAAGTTCTCATTCAGTCAACCAGGCCTTAGCACATAGACTGCTTCAAACCCTTAATCACTATGCATGCAGTTCTCTAACCACCTACACACTTGTCTTTCACACCTTCAAATCCCCAGTCAGTATCCATACACTCCAGCAAACATCCTGTCACTACCCTTGCAGTCCTCTGTTGACTCATTCAACAACACCTAAAAATCCATTCGCTGCGCCAAAACCAAACCACTTATACATTCACCCAGGCACTCTCCTTGTACTACTCTAATCGTTCAGTCTGTACCCAAGTACTCATTCAGTGACCCAGGCCTTAGCACATAGACTGCTTCAAACCCTATCCACTATGCATGCTGTTCTCTAACCACCTACACACTTGTCTTTCACACCTTCAATTCCCCAGTCAGTATCCATACACTCCAGCAAACATCCTGTCACTGCCCTTGATGTCCTCTGTTGACTCATTCAGCAACACGTACAAATCCATTTGCAGTGCCAAAACTCAAAGCACTTCTACATTCATCCAATAACTCTCCTTGCAGTACTCTAATTGTTCAGTCAGTACCCAAGTACTCATTCAGTGACCCAGGCCTTAGCACATACACTGCTTCAAACCCCTATCCACTATGCATGCGGTTCTCTAACGACCTACACACTTGTCTTTCACACCTTCAATTCCCCAGTCACTATCCATACACTCCAGCAAACATCCTGTCACTCCCCTTGCAGTCCTCTGTTGACTGATTCAGCAACACCTACAAAGCCATTCGCTGCACCAAAACCCAAACACTTATACATTCACCTAGGCACTCTTCTTGTAGTACTCTAATCGTTCAGTCTGTACCCAACTACTCATTCAGTGACCTAGGCCTTAGCACATACACTGCTTCAAACCCATATCCACTATGCATGCGGTTCTCTAACCACCTACACACTTGTCTTTCACACCTTTAACATTCTCTGCAGTATGCTTGCACAACTCTAACCGCATCTATACTATTGATACACTCTTGCAAATACCCACTTCGTATGCATGCAGACTAGCAATCCAGCTGTCACTCCTATGCACTTCCTCATTCACCCGTCCAGCACTATCTTCCTATCCCATCACTCCGCCAATATCTAACCACTCATAACTTCAGCATGCACTACTAATGTATTCTTTCAGTCAATTATACTCTACACGTATATTCAAGCAAACTTTCACACATTACCATGCAATTATAGTTCTTTTTTTAACCAGATAAGGTAGTTCTGAGAAGAACTTTTTTTTTTCTTTTTTTCTTTTGTATTTTTTTTGTATTTTTTAAAAATTTTGTATTTTTTTGGGTGTTTTTTAAGAATTGAACAAAAAAAGAACTAAGAAAACAGAAAGCTTTTGGAATTAAACTTCATTCCAAAAACAAACAAACAAAAAAAAATTAGCACTTGTGATTTCTTTGTGCTGCACAAATAGCATCTACGGATTGTTCTCCATAACAAACAATGGATTTGCACTTAGTGCAGTGCTGTTCCAAAAATGCAAATTCCGGCCGAATGTCTAAAGCAGTTGCCGATGTTGACGCTCTGGAGGTGCTAGCAGTGGCTGGTGGTGGATTAGCTGCTGCACGTCGCATTTCCTCTCGTGCCAGATTACGAGGATGAATGGTCCGGAGATGTTTGTACATACTGGCTGTACCACATGAGTATTTTTTGTCACTCCCTCGTGACAGGACCCTTTCACAGAGCGAGCAGGAAACTTTCCGTGCATTGACTTTTTTTTCTCCTGCTGGAAATGTAAAAAATTTCCAGACCACTGACTCTGGTCGCTTCTTCGGGGGATCTTCCTCCAAAATCTCTTCTTCAGAAGAATATTGAGGAACTTGAGGAGCAGATGCCATTGCTGTAAATGAATTCCCTCAAAACACCAAAAAAAATACAAAATCAGCTCTGGAAAGAGAAGAGATGTGTCTCATCCAGTGCTCTAAAAAGAATAATTAAAAAGGGTGTGGTCCTTCAATAGTTACAGTGGGAAATATTATGGACCAATCAAATCCTTTTTTTTGAGGTCACATGGGATTCGCGCACCGTGCGCACACGGCGCGCGCACCCGATGCGGTTTCGCGAAAATACATTTAAAAGTAATATAAGTGTATTACAAGTAGAAATATATTATTTTTTTGATTACCTTAGATAATCTCTTACCTTCATATGTACATTAAAGACACATACATATTATTTTTCAATATAAAAACTTTCGCGGGATTCGCGCACCCTGCGCGCCCGGGCACGTATTTGACGTCACGCGGGGCCTGCCACCGCGCAAGCGTCGTGTATGGTAATTCGTATGTGTCGCGTATAAGCCGGAGCAGGAATCGCGTACCGGTCGCTTAGGAAACGCGTACACACGCAATATACGTATGTTACGGGTCTAGAAACACGCACCCGTCGCATACCATACGCGGATCCTTTACGACTTCCTTAAATAGGTGGCTGGGGTACGCGTATGCGCCGCGTTCGGTACGCTTTCGGTGCGCGATTCCCCAAAAATATTTTTTTTTTAAAATTAAACAATACAAATATATTAAAATAAAAATATAACAGAAAAAAATTATACAATATTTTACTTTTTGATTTATTAAATTTTTTTTTGTGCAAAATACACAAAAATATACAATATTGTTTAATAAATAATATATTTACAAATAAATATAAAAAACTAAAGAAATTCAGTACAAGAAACATAACAATAACTATTATGACACTTAAATATTAGCTTTTGAAAAACCTTTGAAATTCACTGAAAAAACCATAGGTTTAGGGACAGTTATAGTTAGTTGGACATTGCACTCGTACAAAACCCGTGAAATTCCCCCGTTATAGTTAGTTCAGCTAACTATAACTCGCGCCCCCGCAATGCACTGCTGATGACGTCACATATTACATCACTCATGACATGGTCAGTGACATCACTGATGACATCACTGATGACATCTCAAATGACATCACTGATGACATCATCCACGTGATAATCTGATGCACCTCCTCACACCCTAATATAACCTTTGATACACCCACTCTAAATTACAGACTGCCATTCGCAAAACCATAGACACTCCAACACCAATAACTACATACTCACTCACTGATTCTTAGGTCTACACACACACATCCACTCACTCACCCGTACAGTCACTCATACTTACGGTCACTCAGTACAGGACTATCATATGCACTCTTACTCCTATATAGACACTCAAACAACGCCACTCCTCCATAGAGATACTCACACACCTAGTCAGTCATGCAAATAATTAAACACTCTGCCATTTACTCACCTATACAGTTATACACACACCAGCTCACTTACTCATACAAATAGTAGCACATTGTTACGCTCTTATACAATCACTGATACAAGCACACACTCATCCATACAGCCACTATCACAATCACTCACTCTTGCTTATAGCTATTTATATACTCCAACACACATATATACTGCCTTTCACATATGTAGTTACTCACACATGTACCACTGGGACATACATTCACTCACTAACACACTCTTACACACACTTACCCACCCATACAGTCTATCACAGATGCACTCTTGAAACCATCCACCCAGTGAATCACCCACTCACACATCTATGCACAGAGTTGCACACACCCCTCCCACACAAACACTCAGGCACCCATACAGATACTCAGACAAGCATTCAATAACTCATATAGACACTCATGTAGCTATTCACAAACACATGCAGCCACTTACACAGCAACAGACAGACGGATACAGACATTCATCCAGTTTAGTCACTAACCCATGCATTCAGTAAGATACGTTAAATCACTCACTTATAGAGTCAGTCACGCACCTACTAAATCATCCATACAGACACTTACACACCCACTCATTCTTCAATACGTCTTTTCCTATATATATTAAAAATATTTCAACTTTACAGAAACACACAGTCACTGGATGATGTCATCAGTGATGTCATTTGAGATGTCATCAGTGATGTCATGAGTGATGTCACTGACCATGTCATGAGTGATGTAATATGTGACGTCATCAGCAGTGCATTGCGGGGCGCGAGTTATAGTTAGCTGAACTAACTATAACGGGGGAATTTCACGGGTTTTGTACGAGTGCAATGTCCAACTAACTATAACTGTCCCTAAAACCTATGGTTTTTTCAGTGAATTTCAAAGGTTTTTTAAATGCTAATTTGTAACTATAACGTGTCTGAAACCTATGGTTTTTTCAGTGAATATATATATATATATGCCAAGGTGTATTGAAGTATGAGTGGGTGTATGAGTGTCTGATTGGATGATTTAGTAGGTGTGTGACTGACTGTATAAGTGAGTGATTAAATGTGTCTTACTGAATGCATGGGTTAGTGACCATGGAACATCTCAACTTCAATCTCCACACGGACGACAAGACAACCATCATAGGCACCCTTGCATACCGAACCCCAGGCCTGCACTTCACCTTCTGCAAGACCATCACAGACTTCATTATACCCCTAGCCTTAGACTCCAAGTACTACATCTACCTTGACAACTTAAATTTCCACATCAACGACCCCAATGACAAAAACACCTCACACCTACTCAACAGTATGAGCAGCCTCGGATCGACCCACAACCCTGCACACACCGCAGGACACATGCTGGACCCAATTTTCACTTCCAGCAATGGCGTCAAATCCATGTCACAGTACTCACACGGACCAATCCCTCCATCGTCCACTTCAGCATCTCCAGCCTGTGCACCACCACCCCCAATATGACCAACACCCCCCACCGGAGGTGGAATAAAATCTCAGAGAGCAGCTGGGTGAACACCCTCAACACCTCCAACCCTGCTACTGCCACCAACCACGAACTGGGAGTGAAAATCGTCAACGCCTGGATCACCAATTGTGCAAACAGCATTGTCCTTATCAAGAGCAACATCCAGACAAAATCCTCCGAAAAGGCCAGCTGGCACACCCAAGAACTCAGAACAGCAAAACGAGTCAGCAAAACAGTTGGAGAGGAGCTGGTGCAGAAGCAAGGACACCTCCGACAAGGCAGCCTTCAAGACCTCCCTCAACCTCTACCACTGCCTGCTGAGAGTAACAAAGAAGACAGCCCTTGCCGCATGCATAAAAACCAGCGCCAACATCACCAAGGAACTTTTTAACATTGTTAAGGAATTCTTTAAACTGACAAGATCACAACCATATATAGAATCTTTGATCCCAAATCCACACCTCTGGACCTCCTCGACAGATACGCCATCACCGTAACTGAGACAAAGCACACACTGACCATCTGAAACATCCTCTCCACCCAGAACACTACCTCCACCATGAAATCCATCCATTGTGGAGCTCTCACAGACCCATGCCTGCACCACATCTTTAAACTCAGAAACCAAAGGATCGGCCAGGAACTCATCACCCTACTCAACAACTCTATCATCCGCGCAACATTTTCCAATACTTGGAAACACACCAAAGTCAGACTAATACTCAAAAAGCCCTCAGCCGACCCCAACAAACTCAAAAACTACCGGCCAATCTCCCTGCTCCCATTCCCATTGAAGGTACTGGAAAATATCATCAACAATTAACTTATGGCAAACCTGGAGCAGACCCAGCTACTTTACGCCTCTCAATCCAGCTTCCACAGCAATTACAGCACCAAAACTACCCTTATTGCGACCACCAACAACATCCTTACCCAGGAAGGGGTGGGAGCACACTGCTTCACCTCCCAGCACAGTTCGCCACTTAGCATTATGGCCAATACAGTTCATGGTACATGCTTACTTGAATATTTACTGGAGTATTCCACCAAAGTTGGTGCAGGTTAGTGCTGTAAATCTCTAGACACGTGTTTCTGGATATCATCCGTCATTAGTAGAGATAAAAACACATTTAATCTGGGGTTGCTGAGCAGGCTGCCACAATCCTTTCAGGTCTCAGTACCTCTCACAGGCGCACATGTGCATCTCCACAAGCTCGTCAGCTGATTTTTCTTTGCTCTCTAATACTGCTGCTCTCTACTGATGAAGGGCTCAACCCAGAAACACGTGTCTAGAGATATACAGCAATGTCTGCACCAACTTTTGTGAAAAACTCCAACTAATTTTGAAGTAAGTTTGAACTGTGTACTGCATTTACCAGGATGCAGAGGGGTGAACTGTGCTGGGACTGTGAGGCAGTGTGCTCCCAACCAACATCCTTACCCACCCAGACTTAGGAGAAACAGCAGCTTTGATTCTCCTCAGCCTCTCAAAAGCCTTCAACACCATAGCCCACCACACACTGATCGAAAGACTCCACCACATCAGCATCCAAGGGGACATGCTCAGATGGATCACCTCCTTCTGTTGTATACTTCATAGGGTGTCCATAAACGGGCTTTCTAGAATCATGACCTTATATAGGCACAATCCAACCTACCCTTATATAGGCATAAAAACCCAGACCTTATTTAGGCACAAACTGTGCACACCAAATACAGGCATGGCTTCCGACACCGTCCACCCTAGCGTCTCAACGAGTCCATGAACAGACAGACCCTCTGGCTGCGGGAATTTCCCTTGCCCAGGATTATTGATTTCTTCAAGGACTCATACATTATGCATGAACCTCTTAGTCCCTAAGGGATTCATTCATGACGTCTTTCTCTGCCCAACTTACGTCAATGCTACCATTTTCAGGTATAAATATACCTCCCCAAACCCCTGTAAATCAGAGGAGACCTCGACTTCAGAAGAGCCCGATTCCCGGCCAGACGCACTGAGAAGACGCTGCCTTTCCTGCTCGCAGAGAGACCAGCTTCCAGTGATCTAACTTCCCTTGCGGGGTGTTGGAGTTCGAGTCCGGAAAAGAGATTCCCACCTCTCTCATTCCTAAGGTATGGAGCCGACAAGAACCTAGAGGGACTCTTGGCATACTAGACTCTTGGCATACTAGACTCTTGGCATACTGGGTGTAACTTACTCTTACTCTTAGTATAACCTAGTCAGGAATACAGCACCTACTTTTACTTCTCCCTACACCTTGATAGGTTAGGTACACTGGGGTAGAACTAGGATAGAAACGCATCGTATGAGTACTCGCATTTTTAGGCTGTGTTATTTTATGTAAATGCATAGATGCTAAAAAGATAATGCTGACGCAGTATTATTTATTTTTACTGCTTATCTTGTACATCATTTATCTCGCATACTGTCTTGTGATCGTAACAGCACATCTAATTTACACCAGAAACAAGACTGTTCAATAAAACCTTTTATTGAGACGCCCGTCTGTTATTTCTGTGTAACTCTGAGAATAAGAAAAACATGCACGACTGAGCTGAGTGAAATAGTTATCTATTGTTTCTACGACTCTGGGACACATCCTGATTCTGTAAGGGAAACACAGTAGGTCATGTTTTGCGGCAGCCAGAAACTAATCCCTTCTTGTCGTCAAGAAGTTTCTAGTGGCCTCTGAGCTAGCTGGCACAAGTAATTAAGTTTAATATACTCGATAGGGACATACCGACCTTAGTCCTATGTCAAACCTATAGGATATATTATTCCAATGCGCAGAGCCTATAAGGGAAATAGGAGCTACACTACATGGCGCCCAACGTTTGGTAAGGCAGTAATTCAACGTTAGATACTGAGTAACTCAGCTGTGCACTTTTATTTTTTCTCAGAGACCCCTACCCATATACTCCTACGTCTGGAGTGGGAAGGGTTAATATCCACCAAGGCTACATAGGGAAGACCCCTATATATTAGCTGTTTGGTTTGATCAACGTTGAAGGATACACTGTTCCACAATATTGTGCATCTTATCTTTGTTTCCTTGAAACTTGGTATACATTTTTCATAAAAATGTCCTTAAACGGGGACAATCCCGCCGGAAACGGTGGAGCTGCGGCTGATCCAGCCCAAGCAGCGTTATTTAACAACACAGGTTTAAATGAAACCGAAGAGGGTGTCATTGACATTCCTCCAAACTTAAGAAGAGCCATTACTCTAAAACTTATAAAACATGGCCTATCTCCGAGAGGAGGTAGAGCAGTTTTTGTGATTGAGGCACATGAATCTTTTCAGACAGAGGTATTCTATTCATGGGTAATATTTCCTGAATCTAATCCAGTAACTCACTTGTTTAACTTCTACAAAGAAGATGAACAACCAGAGGAATACATTCCTTTCGAGGATATTGAAATTCCATTAACATACCAGGAGCACCAGCTCTGGTTTAAAGGCGCCCTAAAACATCACAGAAATATAACAAGGCTCGGTCCGCTAGGCAGACCAGGAGCAACATGGCCGATTCTAGCCGGCTACACACCACATCCAGACATCGAAATAATGTCAGATGAGGAACTACTTAATCAACTCACAGAGTTAATAAAAATCTACAGACAATTGGTTCAATATGTCATGTGGACTTTCACAGTCCAACCACCATTAACATTTCCAAATCAAGCTACCTCCACAGGGGAGTACACTAAAAATTACACCACAGACTCTATACGCAGTCATGGGTAAAATGCCCACTAAGCGGGAGCAAATTCCGTTTTGGATAGCTCAAAAAATTACTCAAATCGAAGCAGTATGTCCAAATACTAGCCCACATGAGAAACACAGAATCCTAACCATCAGTTTACCGATGGGGATCACACCACAACTGGAAGACTGCACCACTTGGGGCTCAGTCTTTGCTGCCATCTACACAAAAACACACGGCATTCCGTCAATAGCGGTAATACCTGAAGTCCTAAAACAAATTCAAAACGAATACGGGGCAGAGCCTGCTTTAAATTTAGGTATGAAATTACTGAAAAATTTTGAACAGGTCTCAACTATAATATTGTCAAATATTAAAGGGGAGGCAGCAGCAGTGGCGATCCGACAAAAACTAAGGGAATTCGATGTTACAGAACATCAAACAGAGCTACCCAGAATTATAGAGCAATCATATGCAGAATTAGGCAGAGATAGTTTGGGTGGGAGACCAGTTAAACCAAAACTATCTGAAAGTCCTGAGAAGGACTCAATTAAACAAACTCCTACATCTTCTAAAAAGAAGTGGGATTCTAACAAACAAAATTCAAACGAGAAAGGTTCTCAATCCCGAGGTAGGTCTCCTCAAAAGGAGCCCTCTGAAAGGAGGTATAACCTCAGGAATAGGGATAATTTGAGAAAACCTGATAGGTATCAAGATAATGATACACGTTCCTCTCGTCCCTTTCAGGTCTCATCACAGACTTCGGAAAGAAGAGGACGAACAGAACATAGAGAAGAACGCGTGAATTCGAAAGAAGACAAACACGCAACTAAAGCTAAAACTAAACCTCAATTCTCCAAAAAGAAAGTAGCAGGTCTAATAGTAAGACATGCCGAGAATACTGAGAAGTCAACTCAGAAACGGGGAATGGGCTCAGACAATGCTGGACAGTGCAGCAGAAGTCACAATAGCTCGCCAGAACCTGATGGAACTTCTGGAGATAGTGGACTTGAATGAGTATATTACAGTAGAGACTGTAGACACCAGGGTTAGTACTCCACAAAGGTTATATGAAATAACACTCCGGATGGAGGGAGACAAACCTAGACAGGTTAAAGCACTTTTTTGGGAAAAACTATCAAAGAGTTATGACATACTTCTAGCAGAACAGGACTGGCCACCACAATTTGTCAGGGAGTGCCCACACGGCGAGGACATGATTATGCCTGCCTTCTCCAATCACATACCAATACACTTAAAATATACATATGCCAGAAAATGGGCAGTTGCCCAGGCTCCAGCATTATATAAAAATCATGTAGGATGGGATGAGGACTCCCCTCACCATAAAATACATCTGAAACATGAACCTACTGCACAGAGGCAGTATCCTATTAAGCAAGAAGCTAAAAAACAGGTCAGGGAGATCTTAGATCAACTTGAATACCAAGGGGTGATTGAAACTTGCACCTCATCCATGAACAATCCTTTATTTCCTGTCTCCAAGCCAGACAATACATATCGTCTAGTTTTGGACTACAGACATTTAAACACTTGTTCTAAAACTTTTGCAGTGCAAAATGCACATAGCACAGCATTAATGAATAACATTGTGCGTAAAAAATACAAAACCACATTAGACATCTCAAATGGTTTCTTTTGTCAAAACATAGCACCTGAAAGTAGGTACTTAACGGCATTCTCCATAATGGGGACCCAGCGTCACTTTTGTCGTCTCCCACAAGGGTTCAAGAACAGCCCAGGCTTATTCTCAGCGAGAGTAACGGAGTTACTACAAATCTATGACAACGAGGCATTGTCCTATGTCGATGACATCTATCTGACAGACGATGACTTAGTAAAACACTTGAACAGGGTGAGCACCATTATACTGGGATTCGCCTCTGAGGGCTACAAGTTCAACTTTAAGAAGTCCCGAATTGCCCATCTCAATGTCCTATTTTTGGGATATGAGCTTTCAAGTGAAGGCAAGAGCTTGGCAGCTAACTTTCTAGAGAAATGTGCGCTGATCCAACCTCCTAAGACGCTAAAAAACTTACAATCAATCCTGGGTTTCCTCAATTTTGGCAGAACATACATTCTAAATTACGCAGAAAGAGTTAAACCTCTCTACGCATTAATAAAACCTGATTTTTCATTCAAAAACTGGACACAGGAACACACAAAAATTTTGCGTTCCCTCCAAGCTAACATGTTATCAACAAATCACTTACAAACACGAGTAAGTGTAAGACATTTGGTGATTCGAGTAATTTTGGGTCAATGTGGATTCACTTACTTAACCTTTAATGAGGGTGAGAAAGTACCAATCGCATACAAATCACATTTGTACACACAAGCAGAAATGCGTTTCAGTTCAACTGAAAAAATTCTAACAGCAGTTCAAACAGCTGTAGCAAAAGAAAGAGCCTTAGCCCAAGGGAAACGCATAATTGTCGTTACTCCGGTACCAGCTTTAGAAGCTGTGACCAAAGCGAGCATTCCAAATGCTAAAGCTTTGCATCCGAGATGGATACAATGGGTTAATTCTCTTGCTGCAACTGATGTTGAATACGTTTTTGATCCAGATTTAAAAACACAGGCATTTCTCCAATATGAACAAGAATGTCCTCTGCCCACTGAGATTCTGCCTCTCGATCAGTATGAATTCGTAATTTACACTGACGGATCCGCACAGCCCGCAACAGGGAGTAAGCAAGCTTACAGTGCAGCGTGTGCTATCGTTAAAGGTCGCATACGAAATGGCATCTTCAGACCTATGGTCACAAAAACTCAGTCACTAGGTGATTGTACAGCTCAGCGAGCTGAACTACAGGCATTCAAACTGGCACTTGAGAGTACGGATCGAGAATTCCTCACACTGATAGTGTGCGATTCCTTTTACTGTGTTCAGTCGTATAATGATTATATACGAACCTGGCTTGAAAATGGTTTTAAGGATGCAAAAGGTGGCACAATAAAGCACAAACTGCTTTGGGAACAAGTAGTTCTGTTGAAGAACGAACTACCAAAGGCTCACGTGATTCACACACTGAGTCATCAGCGTGATGGCGTTCACGTTGCAGGGAATTCATTGGCTGACGAAGCCGCAAAGGGGGCTGTTCAGACGGCTTCCATAGCTGCGATCACACGTTCAAAAACAAAAATAGACGGTGAGATAATGTTAGCTGTCAATGCTTCAAGCAAAGGCAGCAGTGCAGCGTTACCAAAAAAGTTTCCACTCAAGTACTCTTATGTAATTGATGCGAATAACGTTCCTTTTGCTCGAATCCCTGGAGTGGGGGATAGGGTAATTCCAAACATGGAACGAAGAGCAGCCTTGATTTATGAAACACATTTGGGCGAGGGTCTGTCACATCAAGGGATCTCAAAAACAATTTTGACATTAAAAGAGATGTACTGGTGGCCTGGAATGAATACACACATTCACATATTTATCAACAATTGCTTAGACTGTAAATTACAGCGAGAATGCCACCAGCCACCATGCAGCGAATGCGGCAGCCCAGTACAGACACCACTATTAGACAGCATTAGGCTATCTACTCGCCAGCGTCCTACTGGACAAAGGCATTCCCACAAATACTGAATCTAGGTTCCTATGGTTATGGCCTCAGCGCTCAGCTGACGCTCGAACTGTTATAAAAGATTTGCGAGTCTTTATCGGCACATACGCAATAGGCACGTTTCATTCTGACCAGGGTCCTGCGTTTAGCTCTAGGGCTTACAAGGAGGCCATGGCCAGTCTGGGCGTTGCATTGCGGTACTCCTCTCCATTCCATCCTGAGGGAAATTCTGTTGTGGAAAGGAAAAACCGGGACATAAAGCAGTCTATAACAGCTAGGGTATTAGGCTCGGGTGATGGGTGGGTCAAACACCTCAATAGCGTCCAACGCTCTCTTAATAATTTGCCAAGAAGTTAGAACACGTAGGCACAGTGGTGGAAAACAAAGAATTTGATATCAAAGATCGTTTGGCTGTTTTACAGGAACTTAACAAGTTAAGAACGAAACAAAGCAACGTATCCTTACAGCCAACCACCACTGGGGAAACATCGGCGGTCCCAGCAAGGCCTGTCTGGATTCCAAAAGTTGGGGATCTAGTCAGAGAAAAAATCGCGGACAAGAAGGAATTTGGACCTTCTTACAGACAACCGGTACCTGTTCTAGCTGTTCAAGGAACAAGGACAGTACTTCTGCCGCCCCTTGCTGGAAGAAAGGAGAAAAGATTTGTGTCCATCGACCTCATCAAACCACAACATGTGGCCAATACTAAGCAGTAGGCCTCGTGGACTCCGACCTAGTAGCAGACGCACTCCTCTCGCTACTATTCAAGAGGTTCAGACTGAAAGACTGATCACGATCGAGAATTCAGCTGTAACTAATGAAGGACTAAGCAACCAAGCTATGGAACTCATTCCTCTTGACAACCAAGTAACAGTTCGTCCAAATACACCTGTCTACACCAACGTGACACGTGAAGAACTGGTTCCTGTGATTTCAACGAATCCTGATGCAATTCCAACAATTGACAGAACTGCTTCTGGCTATTTCATTGACTTTGATACGTTCTCAGAGGATCCAAGCGAACCTGAAACGACGCCAGCATCACCAAAATTCAAGCAGCAAGTACAAGACTTTATTCACTTTATGAAAAAGACTTATCTGGTTTCTCCATGGATTGAACTCTGGATTACATCTGGACTATTTGTTTTTCTGCTCTGGCTAGCTTTGGTAACAACTATAAGCGTACTAATAGGTGGCAGATACATCCATGTGAACATTGAAGGAAAAGACATACATGTGCTTTTGAAACCACATAAATCTTCCCATCGTGAAGCAAGAGACTTGTCATCAGTGAACATCACAGCGGTTCCTATACAGGATGGTATAGTGTGGGACAAAACAGATTATGAAATCTTCGGTCCAAGTGAACAATTGAACATTCCACATTTGTTTAAAATTTCACTAAGTGATTTAATAACGACCAGTACTTATTCAGATTATTGGGACTTAGAGACTGTTCAAGATATAATGTTTGATCTAGAAAAATCTGCTGCATTTTCTAAAAATGAATTTTTAGAGGGTTCATCGGATTACGAAGCAATGTATTGTTATAATAACTATGGTCATCATTATTTGCACAAAACTGCATATCCAAGAAATGTGTTTATGTTTAATCAATGGGAACACTGTCCTACACCACCACAAGGTAGTTCGAAAACATTTGCTAGTAAATTTACATATTTTTCAGGTTATAATACATCTGATCCAGAAACGTTTTTCTTTAGAAACATGAACAAAACAGGACTGAAAATTATGTTAACAAATACAAAACAGATTTATTCTGATGCATTTATTGCCCAACTGTCTACACAGGGTTTCGACTTATGGAAAGACACAATTGAGACAAAAACTGTCTGGGGTAGTAAAGATTGGCAAGTCCAGGGTATAGAAGCACTATTTAGAGCCTGTATAATCCCTGAACAAATACTGTTTTTGAATGACACAGTCCAACAGACATCTTGTCTTGGATTCGCCAAGATAAAAGAGATGAAAACACCTTCTGTGCCAACACCTGCCAGTGATAACAATACAAAGGCAGTGGTGACAGTTGACAATATACTACAACTCAACAGAACAGATCCAAATTGGAAAAAATGGTTGATCTGGCCCACAGACACGAATAACTGTCAGGATAGGTTCTTGAACAAAACTCAGGGCTTTACTATTCATAGGCCAGACCCAAGATATGTCCAAAGACAACATCCGGGGGTAGTAACAACATACAGTGTAGGAAAATTATGCCTCGATTGGCTGCATAAATCTACACTACAGGATGTGAAGCAACACTTAACCTTACTTGCACATGACGCAGATCTTAGGGAATTCTTGCTTGGACCAAGAAAACCGCGTCAAAAACGTTTCATATATGCCGGTATCTATGCTGCTTATAACGAAGCATGGAAAGTGTCACAGATGGAGGCTGCAGAACGAATACGTGAACTTGATCGTATTAATTTGGAGAAAACACTCACTGTAGTCGACAATGGGTTAACAACTTTGTCCTCCAGGATTTATTCATTGGATGGCATTGTATCCTCTGCTATCGACATTCTAGAACAAGATTTGGCTATGTTACAACAAGGTCAGTCTCAATTACGTTCTATTGTGTTATTGACATGGACGCTGCAATCGTTGCGAGCGGGCTATGTGCCTTGGCGTTTCATCAACACGTCGTCTCTGTTTGCAGAATACAATCTAACTGATAAACAGATCGAATTGGCACAAAGAGGAGCGAGGTATACAGTGCTGAGCATTGAAAAAATTGACAAATTACCATTCACAGTGGCAGAAAAACCAGCTACAGAATGGATTATGCATGGCAAAATAACATTACCTGTGACAACTTTTCAGTTTCAGTATTGTCTCAGACAGATGCAAGCAGGCAAATATGAAAGGTTGGGTAAGGAATACATTAAGACATCTTGGAATTTACCGTATACACATAAATGTTGGAGTGGGGATCGTGAAGTGTTTCTTAGCGGTATTAACTGTAAACCTGCACTGACCGGTTCACTCATATGTCAGGACATTATTTACTCGGAGCTTGTAATGGTTCTGTGGCAAACTTGTCTTGTCATCAGCACGGTTCTCCAGCTGCTGTGATTAATCCAACGTTTGGACAACTTTCTAATGGGAGTTACCTCATGTTGAATGATCAGAGCTGCTGTGGAATGTTGCCCGGCATCCCATATCTGGTAACGGTCAACTCCAGGGTCACTTGCTGTATGCAAATATTGTTTCCCCCAATAGACACAGTCAGGGAGTCGCCTCTATGGCCTTCGCTGAACGTCTCTTTTATAAGATTTGATACTTTAAGCAGAATGAAAGCCATGCTTTTACAGCAAACAGTGCCTTTGACCTCGTCCAAAGAAACGTATGATCTACAAGTTGCAAGGACTTCGGCAGAGATACAGACCTTAATACGTACAAACTGCCCTATACATTTCGTAGAAATGTTATCACGTATCTTCAACATGTCAGATACAACAGGAATTGTACATGTATTTAAGAGCATTTGCACCGGTCTCTTAACACCGTTCCAGGCAATACTTGGAATCATTCCGAACGTTGCACATTCGGTGTTTGGTGGCATACCATTGGTTCTAGCACTTGTTGCGGGAATTCTATTCATCTGTCTGCTATTGCGCTATGGCCAGCCGTTTCGCAGCAATAACTCCGAGCGAAATGGAGAGAACTCTCCTTGAAAGAAAGTGCCATGAGCGGATAGTACAGCTACTAGGCATGACTCGTCTACGGGACCTTAGTACAACATGGTTCCTGTCATTCCGACCAATCTGGCAAGATTGCATCTTACCTGTTCTACGCTGCCTGCTATGCGGTGAAGAATGCGTGTTGGATGCATGTCTAACATTTCCATCAGCTGCGCCAAAGGACGTCGATACTTTGCTGGTCCCGATAACGGTCCATGCTTCGTGTTGTCCCCAGAGGCTCCCAATACTGATGTCAGCATTCATTGAGATCTCACAGACGCCTCCTGCTGCTGCTGAGGTACGAGAAACAACTCCAGGCACACAGGTAACAACGGACGCGAACATTGCTGCAGCAGCTTATGCTGAGGGCGATGCTTCCCATCTTTGTGCGATTAATCTCTTACATGAGGTGTTCGAACTTACACCAGCGACAGTGGATGATGTTTTGTCTATTGAAATAGATGATCTAATGTTTACACCAGACCAGTAAACTGACTCTGATTCGGCGTATTATATTCCAGTACAACAGCAACAATTTGGCCTTCATTTTCAAAGACTTGGAACTTTACCAAAAATTTGAACTTTGTCCCATTTCTCGAACGAAAATGGCACTTCTCTCTGCTTACAGTAGAACTAGCCTTATAATACAGACTTGGCAGTACTTCCGGGGACATTTAGTCATCTTATGTGTCTAGACTATTTCATTTACCTTCATGACAGGAAGTGGCTTTGATTTTGCAAACTTATCAAGCATTTTTTGTCATTTGTAAATGTTGCTTTTTAGTGCATTCTATTTTGCATTTAATGTCATGCTTTATGCAGGTACTAAAAAAGCATTGAGTGATGAAATTTTCATTTAAAAAACCTTTGAAATTCACTGAAAAACCATAGGTTTCAGGGACGTTATAGTTAGAAATTAGCATTTAAAAAACCTTAGAAATTCACTGAAAAAACCATAGGTTTCAGGGGCGTTATAGTTTGTTGGAGATTTCACTTGTACAAAACCATAGAAATTTGGCCGTTATAGTTAGTAGACCTAACTATAACTCGCGCCCCCGCAATGCACTGCTGATGATGTCACATATTACATCACTCATGACATGCTCAGTGACATCACTGATGACATCTCAAATGACATCACTGATGACATCACTGATGACATCATCCAGTGAATGTGTGTTTCTGTAAATTATAAAAATATGTTTTATATATATATATATATATATAGCCAAGGTGTATTGAAGTATGAGTGGGTGTATGAGTGTCTGATTGGATGATTTAGTAGGTGTGTGACTGACTGTATAAGTGAGTGATTAAATGTGTCTTACTGAATGCATGGGTTAGTGACCATGGAACATCTCAACTTCAATCTCCACACGGACGACAAGACAACCATCATAGGCACCCTTGCATACCGAACCCCAGGCCTGCACTTCACCTTCTGCAAGACCATCACAGACTTCATTATACCCCTAGCCTTAGACTCCAAGTACTACATCTACCTTGACAACTTAAATTTCCACATCAACGACCCCAATGACAAAAACACCTCACACCTACTCAACAGTATGAGCAGCCTCGGATCGACCCACAACCCTGCACACACCGCAGGACACATGCTGGACCCAATTTTCACTTCCAGCAATGGCGTCAAATCCATGTCACAGTACTCACACGGACCAATCCCTCCATCGTCCACTTCAGCATCTCCAGCCTGTGCACCACCACCCCCAATATGACCAACACCCCCCACCGGAGGTGGAATAAAATCTCAGAGAGCAGCTGGGTGAACACCCTCAACACCTCCAACCCTGCTACTGCCACCAACCACGAACTGGGAGTGAAAATCGTCAACGCCTGGATCACCAATTGTGCAAACAGCATTGTCCTTATCAAGAGCAACATCCAGACAAAATCCTCCGAAAAGGCCAGCTGGCACACCCAAGAACTCAGAACAGCAAAACGAGTCAGCAAAACAGTTGGAGAGGAGCTGGTGCAGAAGCAAGGACACCTCCGACAAGGCAGCCTTCAAGACCTCCCTCAACCTCTACCACTGCCTGCTGAGAGTAACAAAGAAGACAGCCCTTGCCGCATGCATAAAAACCAGCGCCAACATCACCAAGGAACTTTTTAACATTGTTAAGGAATTCTTTAAACTGACAAGATCACAACCATATATAGAATCTTTGATCCCAAATCCACACCTCTGGACCTCCTCGACAGATACGCCATCACCGTAACTGAGACAAAGCACACACTGACCATCTGAAACATCCTCTCCACCCAGAACACTACCTCCACCATGAAATCCATCCATTGTGGAGCTCCCACAGACCCATGCCTGCACCACATCTTTAAACTCAGAAACCAAAGGATCGGCCAGGAACTCATCACCCTACTGAACAACTCTATCATCCGCGCAACATTTTCCAATACTTGGAAACACACCAAAGTCAGACTAATACTCAAAAAGCCCTCAGCCGACCCCAACAAACTCAAAAACTACCGGCCAATCTCCCTGCTCCCATTCCCATTGAAGGTACTGGAAAATATCATCAACAATTAACTTATGGCAAACCTGGAGCAGACCCAGCTACTTTACGCCTCTCAATCCAGCTTCCACAGCAATTACAGCACCAAAACTACCCTTATTGCGACCACCAACAACATCCTTACCCAGGAAGGGGTGGGAGCACACTGCTTCACCTCCCAGCACAGTTCGCCACTTAGCATTATGGCCAATACAGTTCATGGTACATGCTTACTTGAATATTTACTGGAGTATTCCACCAAAGTTGGTGCAGGTTAGTGCTGTAAATCTCTAGACATGTGTTTCTGGCTATCATCCGTCATTAGTAGAGATAAAAACACATTTAATCTGGGGTTGCTGAGCAGGCTGCCACAATCCTTTCAGGTCTCAGTACCTCTCACAGGCGCACATGTGCATCTCCACAAGCTCGTCAGCTGATTTTTCTTTGCTCTCTAATACTGCTGCTCTCTACTGATGAAGGGCTCAACCCAGAAACACGTGTCTAGAGATATACAGCAATGTCTGCACCAACTTTTGTGAAAATCTCCAACTAATTTTGAAGTAAGTTTGAACTGTGTACTGCATTTACCAGGATGCAGAGGGGTGAACTGTGCTGGGACTGTGAGGCAGTGTGCTCCCAACCAACATCCTTACCCACCCAGACTTAGGAGAAACAGCAGCTTTGATTCTCCTCAGCCTCTCAAAAGCCTTCAACACCATAGCCCACCACACACTGATCGAAAGACTCCACCACATCAGCATCCAAGGGGACATGCTCAGATGGATCACCTCCTTCTGTTGTATACTTCATAGGGTGTCCATAAACGGGCTTTCTAGAATCATGACCTTATATAGGCACAATCCAACCTACCCTTATATAGGCATAAAAACCCAGACCTTATTTAGGCACAAACTGTGCACACCAAATACAGGCATGGCTTCCGACACCGTCCACCCTAGCGTCTCAACGAGTACATGAACAGACAGACCCTCTGGCTGCGGGAATTTCCCTTGCCCAGGATTATTGATTTCTTCAAGGACTCATACATTATGCATGAACCTCTTAGTCCCTAAGGGATTCATTCATGACGTCTTTCGCTGCCCAACTTACGTCAATGCTACCATTTTCAGGTATAAATATACCTCCCCAAACCCCTGTAAATCAGAGGAGACCTCGACTTCAGAGGAGCCCGATTCCCGGCCAGACGCACTGAGAAGACGCTGCCCTTCCTGCTCGCAGAGAGACCAGCTTCCAGTGATCTAACTTCCCTTGCGGGGTGTTGGAGTTCGAGTCCGGAAAAGAGATTCCCACCTCTCTCATTCCTAAGGTATGGAGCCGACAAGAACCTAGAGGGACACTTGGCATACTAGACTCTTGGCATACTAGACTCTTGGCATACTGGGTGTAACTTACTCTTACTCTTAGTATATAACCTAGTCAGGAATACACACCTACTTTTACTTCTCCCTACACCTTGATAGGTTAGGTACACTGGGGTAGAACTAGGATAGAAACGCATCGTATGAGTACTCGCATTTTTAGGCTGTGTTATTTTATGTAAATGCATAGATGCTAAAAAGATAATGCTGACGCAGTATTATTTATTTTTACTGCTTATCTTGTACATCATTTATCTCGCATACTGTCTTGTGATCGTAACAGCACATCTAATTTACACCAGAAACAAGACTGTTCAATAAAACCTTTTATTGAAACGCCCGTCTGTTATTTCTGTGTAACTCTGAGAATAAGAAAAACATGCACGACTGAGCTGAGTGAAATAGTTATCTATTGTTTCTACGACTCTGGGACACATCCTGATTCTGTAAGGGAAACACAGTAGGTCATGTTTTGCGGCAGCCAGAAACTAATCCCTTCTTGTCGTCAAGAAGTTTCTAGTGGCCTCTGAGCTAGCTGGCACAAGTAATTAAGTTTAATATACTCGATAGGGACATACCGACCTTAGTCCTATGTCAAACCTATAGGATATATTATTCCAATGCGCAGAGCCTATAAGGGAAATAGGAGCTACACTACACTTCCTCACTGGAGGAACCCAGAGGATCCACCTCCCATCTTTTATCTCTGAACGAAAGGAGATCACCTGCAGCGTCCCCCAGGTCTCATCCCTCAGCCCCACATTCTTCAACACATGTATGACTACGCTGGTCAACATCATCAGATACCCCGGTCTCAACTTAATGTCCTACGCAGATGACACCCAACTCATTATCTCATTCACTGATGACCCCACCATCACTAAAAGCAACTTTCACAGATGCATGACAAACATCACCAACTGCTGGCCATCAGACCTAGGACCCGCAACCACGTCCTCCTACCACGCCAGAATACTCAGAATCTTCATTGACAACAAGCTCACCATGAAATCACAGATCAGCGCCATCTCCTCCGCCTGCTTCCTAAATCTGCACATTCTGCGTAAAATCTTCATGTGGCTACCCCTACTCACACAGCGCACTGTGATACAAGCCCTCATCCCTTGCTGACTGGACTACAGCAATGCCCTCTATGTAGGAATCGCCGCACACCTCTCACAGAGACTTCAAACCATACAGAATGCCGCAGCCAGACTCATTCTCGGCCTTCACTGATGAACCCACCTGACACCTCACCTCAGGAAACTCCAATGGCTCCCTGTACACAACAGATGACAATTCAAGCTGCTGACCCATTCACACAAGGCTCTATATAATTAAGAACCCGCCTACATTAACCATCACCTGAACTTCTACCAACTATCGAGAAGACTACGCTCTACCTCCCTTTCACTTGCCCATACTCCCCGCATCTACCAAAGCAAAAGTGGAGGATGCTCCTTCTCCCACATCACAGCAAAGATGTGGAACAGCCTCCCAATGCACCTCTGGACCATCCTCTCATTTCTGTAATTCCGAATGGCCCTCAAGACCTGGTTGTTTGAATAAACCTCCGGAGCCTGCAAGCACCTGCATACCCTTTCGGGTGATCAGCCATGCTTTATAAATCCTGATTGATTGACTACAATGGCTACTTTGCTTTCATACTTCCTGTTCCATCATGGACCCAATCGTCCAAGTCCTGCCTTTGCTGCTGATACTTGACCATGAAGCAAATAAACCCTGTTGTCGCCAGAATTGAAGGTAAGCTTTTAATTTTTACTTGTTACCTCTTGTCTGTTTACATTTGCTCTGGACTCATGCATTTTTAAATCTCTCTTACAAGCAATACCATACTAATGTGCAATACATATCTGTGTAATAATGTTATTATCTAAGAAATGTAAAGAAATACACTAGGGGTAGGCAGCAAACTCCACTCCGCTGGCAGAGTTTATGGAGTTTTGCTACTCCGCGCTCTGCTTGGAGCACAAAGTTTGGCAAAACTCCACCCACTATCAGTGGAGTAGAGTTTACCAGCACTCACACACTTTAACTTGCTCTGCTCCCTGCCAGTTGATTCCATCAGTCACCTACTAATGCTGAGCTCCTTCCTTTTCACTGTCTATTTTGGTTAGGGTGAAGAAAAAGGGAATACTGGATCACACTGCCCACACACCCTGGCAGCCACAAGAAGGCCTCCTTTGATTGGGAGCCTTGCTGAGGTATCTGGAGAGCTCAGAAGGTAATTTTCACATCTAGCGAGCCTGCTTCCCTTCACCTGCAGCCTGCATGGCTGCTGCTCAGCTTTGAGCGGAGCTGGAGGAGGGAGAGCGAAGGGTGGTGTGCACTGTGTAGCTGGACTAGGGGACCCCCGCTTCCTTACCATGCTCCCTCTCTCCTGTCAGTGTCAGGTTGGGATTGTAGGGCAGGAAAGCATAGGCTGGTGAACTTTAGGAGAAGGGGGTGTATGACATGTTTTAGGGGGGTGAAAATGGGAGTATCAGTGTTTCTTTGGATGATTTCATGAGTGATGTAATTTCAGATCTTATGAGTGATGTCATTTCAGATGTCATCAGTGATGCCATCAGTGATGTCACTGACCATGTCATGAGTGATGTAATATGGGAAGTCATAAGCAGGGCATTGCCCGTGGCATGAGTTATAGTCAGCTCAGCTAACTATAACTGCTGAATTTCTCTGGTTTTGTATGAGTGAAATGTCAGCCTAACTTTAACATCCCTGTATCCTTTGTTTTTTTCAGTGAATTTCGAAGTGTTTTTTAAATGCTAATTCCTAACTATAACGTGCCTGTAATCTTTGTTTTTTTCAGAGAATTTCTAATGTTTTTTTAAATTCTATTTCATAAGTATACCGTCCCTGTATGTTTTGTGGTGAAAATTCAGGGCATGTTAATAATGTTTAGTTTTTAAATATACAATCATCTGATCAGCTTTTAATTACAATCTGTGATGAAATCACCTGTCCCTGTTATTTTGCTAAGCAGCCATTCTTGTGCCTATACAGAGCTGCTGCACCTCAGCGTGCACGCAGAGGATGCCACACGTCAAACGCCTCGAACAGCTGATGCGAGCCTGATGTGCCGGCACGCTCGGCTTCCGTCTGACATATAGCGGCATCTCCGGCCATGCACGTGAAGTTCCTGCATTCATTGCATCGGCTAAGGTAGGAGACAGACGTAGCTTGCGGCTTGCGCCTTTTGAGTGCTTTTCAGTAACTTTGCAGAGCTTTGCGAGCCTTTCCTTTCCAGTCACTATAATACCATATTTTTTTTAATTGTAGATTCCAACCGATTGGCGGTTTCCTTAACCAGATATTGAATATCTTTCTTAAAATACAAATTCGGCTCTTCACATCTTCTGAAAGGTAAGATACATACTAGTATAGCGTGTAGATTGTCCATGACACCATGCGGTGATACAATTTTCCAAACAACGTTTCCGTTTTTTCTTAATTATAGACTCCAACCGGATTGTGGACTCTTACTCATCTATGCCTCTCTTGCTATAGACAGCACGCTTAAGGTAGGCCTTGCGCCTCATTGCCCGTATTACATTAATGCTCCATTATATAGTCTAATCAATTGCTTGACACACCTTAAATCCCAGATTTTAACCAGAAGGTGGACACCAAATCAATATGCCAGTCTTCATGACCGCATTATTCGAAGGAAACAGTTTATGACGCCATCTTAGTATCGGAAACTCTGCTGTTTGATACTCACTACAGTAATTTCTTGGTAAGTCCTTTACAAATTGAGGCACTCAGTGTTTGAGGTTTCTCACATCAGAACACACCTGACTCATGTTTACTTACCTTAAACTTTATAGGCTGTCCACATCTGCATCTTCAGTCCTGAAGAAGACCTGCTGTGACGCATGTTGAACTGCGCATACCTCTGGATCGAAACGTCAACGCATTTTCTGTTCATGTCCACTAGTGTCCTTGACGCAATTCTATAGAAATCGCTTAGGGCTATAGAAACGCATGGGATACAAATATATGAAAGGACAGAACCATTTTGCCCAATAGGAATTATTTATGTTATTTGTATGTGTTATGTATATATCTCTCTCATGACTCCACTTTGTCACTATATAGCACTTGATTCACAAGAGTCACCATTTCCATTACTCTGATAAATGAAAAAAATGTTTTTCATGTGACAGCCATATACAATTCTTCTTGAAAAAAGAGTAAAATACTGCTACTGAACGAATGTTATAGTGGTTTTGGTGTGTTGCATTGTTTTTGCCTAAAACGTATTAGCTCCTCAGAAAATAGTAGTATTGTTGAATTTGACATTGGTAACATTATCCTTGTTGTGTTGTATTGATTACTGAATGCTAAGCAATTGGGACACCCAACAGAACCAACTGTAGATTACATTATCAACACCCAGGTTCTGAGGGACACAGGGTTACCCCATTATCATAAATGGTTTGTCCCAAGAGGAGCCTAGGGAGTCAGTGTATTCCTACCCTGCCCCCTTCTCTTTTTTTAATGATATTTTTGTGGAACTCGGCTTTAAGGTGTGTCCCAAGATGCCTGCCAACATTTCCTGGTTGAAGTGTTGACAGCCAATCAGATCTCAACACAAGATCGAGAGGGGTCAAGGAGCATTCATGGCTCAAGATAAACACATTTTTTTTTTTTTTTATTACTTCCAAAGTTGTACATATAGGGATGTGGATCCTCCGCTGATTCAGCAGTCCCCGTGTTCAAGTCTAATTGGCTGCCAACACTTCAACTAGGAGGTGTTGGCAGCCATCCTGGGACTTCTCTTGAGTGGAGTCCTGCTGAAAATGTAAAAAAGAAAGAAAGGGGGGCAGGGTATAAATACTCCGACCCCTAGGACTGGTGGATGGGTCCCACAGGGAGCCCGCTGGGGATTAAAACATTTTTGGTGGGATTAATTTTGCCATGAAATAGCAGATGAATCAGTGGATTTGTGACAAAATTGAAAAAGAGAAGCTCAGGCTCCCGCTCTTTTTTTCAAGACCTCCCCTAGTTGGGCCCAATCCTGGGGCACTGCTTTTTAATTATGCAGGCGATGCCTACGTGGCACCAAAACCTCCTCAGGGCAAGCATTAGTAACTTAATGCGGGTGTGTCCGTGGCCCCCCTGCAGCCACAGGCACCGCCACTTCCCTGTGGCTTTGATTTCATTTAACGTGGGAGGATGCATGGACCCCCTCCTTCAGCCCCAGGGACACCACCTCCCCGGGGATTTATTTGAAAACAATGCGAGGGGTGCATAGTCCCCCCCTGCAGACCCAGGGAGCCTCCACCTTCCCAGGGCTTTCATTTCATTGAATGCTGGGGGTGCGTAGAGCCCCACAGCCTCCTGGACTGCCACTGTCTCAAGGCTTTTCTTAATTTGATTGTGGGGGAGCCACGTGGACCCCCCCCACCGCACCAGGGACTGCTACCTCCCTGGGGTACCCGGTACTTCAAAATATGGGTGTGGGCGGGCCGGCTTGACCCACCCATGCCCAGGGACCATCACCTCCCCAGTCTAAATCTAGGAAATCCTGGAAAAAAGGGGTGCAGCAAAGTCCCCCTCCTGGAGCCACACATGCTATATCTTGGGATGCTCTAACCGCTTCCGCCAAGCCACAGCAAACACTCTGCTTTCAGTAAGCGAGAGCAGTGAAAATGACAAATTGTTTTCACTCACAGGGAGCTGCATGTTTAGCAGCTCCCTGTGTGTGAAAGCAATGCTGGCTCCCGCAGGAGGCGGGAGCCGGCAGGGACTGTGGAGGCCTTGAGCCTTCCCCCACAATCCCAGTGAAGACTGGGTGTTGTGATGGGACCAGGGCACCCAGAAACATATGGCTGGGCGCCGGGGGATGGGGCTACCGTGGATGAAACCTGCCTGGGGAAGGTGAGCTGCGCTAATCCCTCTCCCATTAGATTGAGGCCTGATCCCAGAGGATGGAGTCCCCAGGGCCGAAACCGGCCTGGGGAGGAGGGCTGCACGACATCCCTTACCAATTTAGAAAAACAAAATAGACAGAGCAGGCAGGCAGGGATGGGGTCCCCGGGGCCAAAATCAACCCAGGGAGGAGGCTGTGCTTCCCCTCTCCCCCATTAAATTGAGGCTTGGTCCCAGAGGATGGGGTACCCTGGGCCAAAATCAGCCTGAGGAGGAGAGCCCCCTTACCCATTTAAAAAAAATATATATTTTTAGACTTGGCCATGGGGGGATGGAGTCCCCGGGGCCGGAACCATGGAAATTCACAGAAAAAAACAAAGGTTACAGGTATGTTATAGTTAGGAAATTGAATTTAAAAAAAAACCCTTACAAATTCACTGAAAAAAACAAAGGTTACAGGGACATTATAGTTAAGCTCAGATCTCACTCGTACAAAACCAGAGAAATTCAGCAGTTATAGTTAGCTGAGCTAACTATAACTTGCGTCCCCAGAATGCACTGCTTATGACTTTACCTATTACATCACTCATAACATGGTCAGTGACATTACTGATGATATCACTCATGATATCTCAAATGACATCACTGTTTTCCATAGGAAATGCATTTTTTGTGTCGCTAATAACTTTGGCGCCTTTTGACCAATCTCCATGAAACGTTTTGTGTTTTGGCGTAAATACATTCGTAGTTTTTGAGCAATTAGTGCTCATAAACTTTGTATATCTGGGGATGTGCAGGCTACATAGATACTGATAGATCTCAAACTGAGATCTAATTGGCTGCCACCACCTCAACCAGGAAGTGGTGGCAGCCCTGTTAGGACTCGGTCCCAAGTACAAATCCAATGAAAAAAAGACAGAAGAGGGCAGGGTAGGAATACCCTGACCACCTAGGCCTGGTGGTGGGGTCCCCCAAGGGACCCCGCTCCTGGTGGCAAAAACATGTTTTTTTTTTATTTTGCCACAAATTTACAGAGACTTTGCTAATCCACGGCACACCAGTCTCCTTCACTAGTTTTTTTAAGCTCACTGGGTGTGCCAGGTCCAGGGGGGAACAGATATTTACAGCCCTGAAGGAGGTCATTTAATTAATGGGACGTGTTGGCTAGAGGCTGTATTATGGAAATGTAATAAAGAAAGAAAAATAAAGAAGATTCTTGGACATTTCTGACTGTTCATCTTTGGATGCACTTTCCACATTGTTTTTTTTACATTTATATGCTCAGGTGTAGTACCACTCAACGGCTGGTACATGGGTACGTACGAGAAGAAAACATGGGTGGCACATCCTTCTCTGTTCAAGCAGCCAAACTATGGAACTCTTTTTCCCCCAACATAAGAACCACAGATAACCACTTTATCTTCAGAAATATACTCAAGAATTGGCTCTTCCCCACATAACCACCATACGCAAACAGAAATATACAGCATATTCCTCTTTATATAAGCATTTATTTGGACTATAGATATGTACCTATATATGTGTATTGCTTTGTATCAAGTAAACACAAGGAGATGATGGACAGAGTCTCTGAAACGTTTCAGACACTCACCTCCAGTCACAGATGTGGATTGAATCCATCATCGTTCTTTAGCTTACTTTGCCACCCCAGTTTGGACCCAGCCATATGCAAATCAGTCTTGGACCTGTTCCTCATGGGAACAGTCCAGCCCTAACTGCCAAGCCAGGTATTCCCTGGACCGGAAACAAGCATCCTGGGACCGGTGTCAGGGTAACACCCCTCATCAGCCAGGCTAGCTTGAATCCAGTGTCAAAGTGAGCAAGGGACCCACGTCTGGGCATACCCTGCCAACTTAGGCCAAACAAAGCAAACACAAGGTCCAGGGAAGTGTCTGAAAAGTTTCATCGCTCCGTCCATCACCTCCTAATCGAAGTTAAAAAAAAATCAAAAAAATCACTGTTGTGCTATGCTGAGGCTACACATTTGGTGTTGTCTACATGACAATTGACAAAGAAAATGTACTATGTAATGCATATTACACAACAACAAAGTGTATAACTCATATCTGACAGCACATGACCTTTAGATGAACACATGCCATCACGTGTCAAAAATGACTACAAATATATCTCTGTTTATATTGCTATACACTTTTTGATGGTAGTGAAACATTGTACAATTACATACATCTTAAACAACATATGTGGCCAAACACTATTTCAACAACCACATTTATCAACGTAATCATCAAGATTGCTGTGTTACTCTAGTCCTACCCAAGCTCTTTCAACACATATAATCTTCTGATGAAGCAACATGTGATTGTTTTGAGCAATCAGAATGTGTAGGTTGGGGTATAGGTGTTGTCTGATTCCACAGAATTAATCAGTAATCTAGCTTCTTGTGCTGCAGCAATTCTATTAATTGCAGAAGCTATGTCTCCATGAATTTCTACCATTTTTACATTTAAACCTATGATTGTTTTCACATCTTCTCTCAGGCCATTCACTGTATCCACAAGTTTAGATATCATGTGGTTGGATTGTGCAGTTAGTTTCAATACATCATTGCTACTTGAGGAAGATGAATTGGATCTTGCATGATTTTTTGATTGTTGACATCCATATTTTTATTGATTGACAGTAAGTCTTCATATATATCCCGAGGGATCTGTCCATACCACTAACGAAGGAATGCAGACCTTCTATTTTGTCGGGCACTGACTTGCTTGGAATTAGACGTTCTATAAATGTCTTTAAGACCATCATGCAAGTTTGAGAATCCTTCTCACACTGCTTCATGTGCTGGATCCTGTGATCTGTGCACTTTTCATCAAATTCATCCACTTCCACTGTTCGGTTAGATCTCTGTCTGCAAGTCAGTCTTGTTCTTTGAGGACTGGGCTTTGTTTCACCCTGAGTGACTCCACAGAGTCACTTTGGCCAACAGTCTGCTGTGATGGTGTTTCTAAATCATTTAATATGGTGAACAAGGTGTCATGATCTAGGGAAGCCACGTCGGCACATGAATCCTCATTCGCATGCTCATGGTTGGTCAGGCACACTAGGAATTGCTACACAAAGAAGGACATGAAACATTATTATGTTCTTCCATTTTTACTCCGACATCATGAGTAAAAGTACGTGATGTTTCAAATATCCAGGATACATTTCCAATGCAAGGTCATAGTGGGCATTTATGGGCATCACCGTGCTCATATTTACCTTTCTATGTAACATAGTTTGCACATTTGTTGCACAAGGTCTGTCTCTATTATTTGCAACTAACAATATGATGACTCTGTGAGTAAAATGTGCTGTTGGTTGGCTGGGATGTGATCCCTGTTCAAGCAGCACCAACAATCATTGTCACGGTGAGGCACAGGCCAACCCTTAATTTACTTGCTCTCAACCCTCCAGATGATTGGCACAGAGCACTCAGGCTTGACTTACAGGCAAAGTGTAAAGTATTTATGCAACATTTCAGACATTGATAAGGTGAAAGACATGTTTGTGCATATCAAAATGTTTCATTTGCAAGCTTGGACTGGTATTGTTGAACTCCTCACACAGGCTGCCTGAGACATGGGTGATGTGTTACTTATGTGGGTGGCACACTTCGTGCAGATGGCCCACTCATTGCAATTGATTTCCTGGGGCTGGGCATTGGTTGTGCCACTTACTAGGGACTTACAAGCACAGTAAATATGTTCATTCGATAAAGGCAAATACTACCATGTTTTGGTGGAGGACACAAACCACTTTAACACTGGTTATCAATAGGTATTTTGATTAGCCCTAAGAGCAGATACAAACATTTGTCGGCAACACAGGAGGCTGGAGGCTGGAAGTTATGGGGAGACCCACACCAAGGATACCAGGGCTAACAAATCCCATAGGTTTTTAGGTAATAGTTTCGGATGAATGGATGTGAAGGTCACTTTGTTCCATAACTGTGTTTACTACTGAGGCCTCTAAGCACGCAATACAAAGATGGCTCAAAGGCCTGGTACGCTGAGCAGATAGGATACATTTATGTATAGATCAATGGTAATTTAGTCTTTATGCTGTTTGAATGTATGTACAAATGCATGATCTACAAGTACAGGACACAAAAAGTGAGTAGTAGTTGATATTTTGATATTGCGGACATACATTATGTGTAAGTGAAGGTTAGTACCTTCACATGTTTTGGGTCACGCATGTCATATTCTCTCTCATGGATAATGAATGTAGATTATTAGTTCAACAAGTACTAAGCTCACTTTATGCCCTATTCCAACATGGTGCATTGCATAGGTTATACAAATATGGAAATTGTTTGGTGTTTGTTATTTCAGCTTTTGTTGCAGTTCTTACAGATCTATGTGTATATGTGACCTTATGCATTAGTATAACTTTGATACTGGAGTTCCAGTGTGAAATTACTGTTGTTATTAGAAAATAATTTGTGACGTTTTCATAGATTTACTAAGATGTGACAACATATATATGGTGTAGATACACTTTCTGTAAGTTGAATTACCCCCAATCATAGCTGTGTCTGGCCCTTCAAGTCCTTCGACCAGTTACGGTCCAATTAGTGATGTGACTTGCTCCTCCATTGCGGTTAGTGGCACATGACAATCTGGCCACCCGACTGTTGCAATTGCACAAAGACGGTTTTGTACCAATTTTTCTTTTGTGCGCCTCTTGAAGTTGTGCCACCTTTTTTGACCTCTTCAACTGTTCTTACTGTTGGAGATATTGCATAGATTTTTGGGGATCTCTCTTTTTAACGCTGACTTTTTGGCTACGGGTAGTTTGGAAGTGACAAAAAGTTGGGGCTGGATTAAATTTGAATTTAATTTTCCGTCCTCCTTCTTGTGAGGCCACGTGAGAAAATTCTGCTGCCGATTCTTTCACTTCGGCATTGTTTCTTTGTTGATCTTGCTGGTTTTCTCCTTTGTGTTCCATTCTGTATTGCTAACTCAGCTTTGTGGTGTCTGTTTACACTTCTGCGCTGCCTAGCATAATTTGTTTACTGCTTAAGTGAAGCTACAATGTTTTGCATTGTATCTTCTGCAAATTTTTCACCACCGTGCCTTTGTGTACGTTCACGGGGCAGTGTCATATTCCATGGGTGTTGCGTGGGAAAACCCACCACAAAGCCCATGGAATACCTCCTGGGCGCAGAGTAAGGAGACACAGCGATTTGCACTGCGCCACCTTACTCATGATTTATGAGGTCCCTCAAAGCTTCGCAGGGTGGCTTTGTGTGGTTTCGTAACTCGGAATACCTCCTGGGCGCAGACTAAGGGGACACAGAGATTTGCACTGCGCTGCCTTACTCATGGTCTTGCATGAACTGCGCATGTGCAGATGTAAAACGTAGGGTGTTGCGACCAGCAACGTGAGGAGGAGGACGACGGCAAGGAGGAGACACCGCGGCGAGGAGGAGGGCGGCCCGCAGACAACAGAAGATAAGGTAAGTGTTTTTTTTTACATTTTTTTTAACCCTTTTTTGGGCCGGGGCTGAGGGGCGTACTCCGCTCCACCATGGAGTCGGAGTTTTACTCAACTTCGCGTTCCCAGCGGAGCGCAGAGTTGGTAAAACTCAACAAACTCCGCTGGCGGAGTGGAGTACGCCGCCCGGGCTTAATATAATCATTACTTTTTAAATTTGAGCATCCCACCAAAGCGTTTCTTTTCCCTGAGGTTAAGCATGGGTCCTTCTTGTCCGATATCGTTTATCTTTCTGTTGATTTTCATATCTATACAGACAAGCTTGTGATCACTTTTCCGTATTCTCCTCCATATTCTCTACATTTACATTAGTTATTAGGTAGGCGTATTAAGATGAGATTGCTGCATAATCATCCAGGGAGTGGGATCGTCATGTGATCTGGTTGATCACTGGGACATCTTATAGTGATTACAACTTCCATTTAATTCTTGACTAATCTTACTCTGCTTTGCTTTGTTCAGGGGGTTGGTTGAGCTGGAATTCCCATTGCTTCCTGGTAGGTTTCACGTATGGGGTCTTAGTGGTTCTCAGCAGGTATCCTTTTATTTGGGTCCCCGAGCAGCCCAATCAGAAGATTGTGACAGTTCTTCTCGGTTACATCCATTAGCGTCACAAGGCACAGCAGGTAAATCACATACTGAGTGAAATATATGAAAGCGAAATAACGCTGGGAAAAGAATCATAGTCTGTTGAAAACATGTGCTCTTTGAGTCATTCATCATCACTCATAGTCTGATGTTCTGTTTACGTAGTGTCGTGTAGTTCCTATAGTACCCCTGCAGGACCTGCGCATTTGGATAACATAAACCGTGGGCTTGGTGTTAGACTGACTCTGTGCACCCCCACCGCATATGTTAGCCGGATTTGCATTAGCTAGCTCACAGTGCCATTAGAATCTCCTCTTATCGGGGAGAGATTAGTTTCTGGCAACCTTAGATCATGACAACCCTAATTCCTCAGAATCATGGAAACAATGTACTACCTTTCGCTCAGTCACTCGTGCTTACTTATTCGGTTTGTCTCAGAGAGTTACACAGAATAAACAGTCTGGGCGTTTCAATAAGTATTTATTGAACAGTTGTTATTCTAGTGTAAAATATATGTGCTGCGGCAACCAGCAGACAATAGCAGAGATATATTATCAGCAGTACGTTGAAAGTAAAGGGATAGAACAGTTCTACCATATTGCAATAATCATGAATACATACATGAATATAAAAAGCATTATGAAAAGTGCGCGTACTCCTACGATGCCTAACTAGATGTACCTGAGTGTACCTAGCATATGTCTATAGGTCTAAAAGCCTAAGAGCCAAGAATCCTTCTAGGATTTAGTCGAAACTCCATACCTGAATAGAGAGAATGTGGGACCCCGTCCTGGTCTCGAGTTGGACACCCCGCAAGGGCTGTGTCAGACCGCTGTCAGCTGGAGAGACTGCATGCAGGAGCCTCAGCTTCTCTGGTCAGCGTGTCAGCATGGAAGTCTCCGTTCCCTCTGTCTTACCGGGGTAAGATGTGGTGTATTTATACCCTGAAGACTCTAGTTGCTTTGTATGGTTTGTAATGGCCCTTGTTAGACTTGAGGAAGACGTCAGGGGTGAACTTTGTACATACATATTATGCAGGTGGTGTATTCCTAGAGAGCCATGCATAATTGATGAGTACAGTGTGGGCCTGTGTTTGGGAAAAACCCTGCTGTATTCAAAACCACAGGATAGATAACGTTCAGCCCTCAGAGCTCGTTGTGTACTAGCAAGGACCAATGTAGGTGAAAGATCATGCCTATATAAGGAATCATGACTATAATAGGACATGAACAGTTATGACCGTAATAGGGCATATGCGGCTTTGACCATAATAGGGCAAGTACGAATATGACCGTATTAGGGCAAATACGAATACGTCCATTTTAGGGCATGTATGAACGGGTCTACATTAGGGCCTCTATACGGGACATAACACCAACTCCTCTTCCGAACAGGATGACAATCACCATACTTAAAATCTGGACAATTTAAGAACATTTTAAAAGCAAGTAAAAACATGGTTTTAAAATTGTTAAAAAAAGATTTTTCAAAATTTTTACCATTCAGCTATTTCCAATTTCCACTAAAAAAAGAAATGTCTATTTTGTTCCTCTATATAAGTTGCTTCACTCAAAGCGGAAGAAGGCCATGCTTTTCTCAAGCAAAAGTGTCAATTTAGGAAATGTTCCAAATCTGCTTGTTTATTATGAAAAACGAGTGGAGAAGCCGAATTCTTTCCCAGGACGCGATGACCCAATTCGAGATTAAGTGTCCTGGCTTGGAAGCACAACATTATCTGTGTTAGCTACTGCAGACGACAAATGCAATGCCTCACAGAGAACGTCAATCGCACTTAGATGGAATGTAGCGCTGTGCAGCAGTTGTTACCTGGGTGCCTGTGGAGGAGTCACCTAACCCAGCAGGAGCAAACAGCACCTGTGGATTCTCCAGGAATGCATTCGTCAGAATTGGAAGCCGCTGGGGACAACGCAGAGCATGGGACTTTATGGGGTCCAGCATTGCATCCGTGTCCGGAGGCGCATCTGATGGAAATGTTAGACAAAGATCCAACGTGCATTCTTCTCCGCAAAACAGGCATCGAAGAACAGGTAAGATGCAGTCTACCCAGACTGGTTGAAAGGATAGAAACCAGGAGGCATTGAGTTCTCGCAGGCAAGAAATGCCCAGAAGTTGTACCATGCGTTCACAGTATTTCCGCTCCAGGAGCATGTTCGCCATTCCCTCGGGAATTGGGCTGTCCATTGCGTAGCAGTAGTATTATAAACAGGACCCCTGCAATCAGCAACAGGATAAGCGGGAGTCCTCCAAATACGCTTCCCAATACAGAGTGTATAAAATTTGGGATACTCCGAGGACTGTCTAAAAGGTGCGTAACAGTCCTGACCCTATGGTCTTAAATAGGTTGACGATACCGCTTGTATCAGACATATTGAAGATACGACCCACCATTTCTGCGAAATGAAAGGTGCAGATTGTACGTATGAGCGCCTGTATCTCACTCGCGGTCCTTGCAACTTGAAGTTCATAGATTTCTCGAGCGGAGGTTAAGGACACGGGCTGCTCAGAGTATCAAATTGTATGAAAGAAACGTTCATTGAAGGCCATAACAGCGCCTCCCTGACTGTGTTCAGTGGCGGAAACAATACTTGCATACAGCAAGTAACCCTGGAGTTAACGGTGACCAGATATGCGACGCCCGAAAGCATCCCACATCAACCTTGACCATTTAGCATCAAGTAACTCCCATTCGACAGCAGCTCGAAAACCGGCGTGATCACTGCAGCTGGGGTCCCAGTCATGTGACAAGATAGGTTCGCTACTGAACCGCTACAGTCTCCGTGCAGAGAAATATCCTGACACATGAGAGAACCGCTTAAAGCGTTCTTGCAGTGTGCACCGCTCAGAAATACTTCTCGATCCCCATTCCGGCATCGATATCTATATGGTAACTCCCAAGTTTCCTTAATGTATCCCTTACCCATTTTTTCATATTTTTCTGCCTGCCTTTGCTCAAGGCAATATTGAAACTGAAACGTGGTGACCGGCAGAGTGATTTGGCCATGAATTAGCCATTTAGTTGATGGTGATTCGGCTACAGTGAATGGTAACCTTTCCAGTTTCTCAATACGCAGCATTGTATATTTGGCTCCCCTTTGTGCCATTTCTGTCTGTTTATCAGTTATATTGTATTTCGAAAACAGAGACGTGGTGTTTAAGAAACGCCAGGGCACATAGCCTGCACACAAAGATTGTAGCGTCCAGCTTAGCATCATAATAGAACGTAATTGTGATTGCTCATGTTGTAACAAGGACAAATCTTGTTCTAATATGTTGATTGCCGAAGACACAATGTTGCCTAAGGAGTAAATCCTGGAGGTCAAAGTTGTTAACCATTATCCACTACAGCTAATGCCTTCTCTAAGTTAATACGGTCTATTTCCCGTATTCTTTCTGCGGCCTCCTGTTGGGATATTTTCATTATAATAGGCATAAATGCCAGCATATATGAAACGTTTCTGACGTGTTTTCCTTGGGCCTAGCAAGAAATCCCTAAGGTCTACATCAGGTGTGAGTAAGGTCAAATGGTGTTTTACTTCTGTGAGTGTTGAGGTCTCTAGCCAATCAAGGCACAACTTCCCAACACTATACGATGTCACTTCCCCTGGGTGTTGTCTTTGTACATAGTGTGTATCTGGCCTATGGATACTAAACCATTCGGTTGTATTCATAAATCTCTGTTGGCAGGTGTTTGTGTCAATGGGCCAAATCAGCCATTTCGTCCAATCAGGATCTGATCTGTTGTACTGGAGAATGTCATCTAATCCTACCCCTTGTGTAGTTGAATTCTGCCCCGCACCCATCTGTGATGGTGTAGGAAACCCGGGTGAGTTCAGTTCCTTGTTCTTGGCTAGTCCAAGACAGGATGTCTGTTGCACAGTGTCATTTAGAAATATCATCTGCTGTGGAATGAGGCATGCTCTAAAAAGCGCTTCTGTTCCCTGGTCTTGCCAGTCCCTAGAACCCCAGATTGATTTTAAATCTATAGTATCCTTCCATAGGTCGAAACCCTGTGTAGACAACTGGGCCATAAAGGAAGCAGAGTAAATCTGTTTGGTGTTAGTCGACATAATTTTCTGTGCTGATGTTTTTGCCACTTAATAAAATGACTTCGGGTCAGATGTGTTGAACCCTGAAAAGTATGTGAATTTTTGTGCAAAGGTTTGTGGACTACCTTTTGGAGGTGTTGGGCAGTGTTCACACTGGTGGTATGCAAATACATTTCTAGGTGTTATAGATTTATGCAAGAAGTGATGACCATAATGTTGGTAACAGTACAATGTATCATAGTCTGAAGTACCTTCTAACATTTCATTGTTCAGAAATGCAGCAGTTTTTTCTAAATCAGACATCATAGCATTTACAGTTTCAGTGTCCCAATCATCCGAAAATGTACTGGAGATAATGATATCACTTAAAGAAATTTTAAATACATGTTTAAGCTTTAAAAGTTCAGTCGGACCGAATATATCATAATCAATCTTGCCCCATACTATACCGTCCGGTATAGGAACTGCTGTGATGTTCACTGAAGACAAGTCTCTTGGTTCACGATGTGAAGACTGGTGTGGTTTTAAAATCAAATTGACTCTTTGGGCTGTAGAGCTCTGCTGGAGATATCATCCATTAATAAGCATATTAAAAGTTATAATTAAACCTAGTGAGAAAAGAAAAAATAAAATCCCAGTGATATACCATAGTTCAATCCAAGGTGACACCAGGTAAGTCTTTCTAAAAAAGTTCAAAAAGGCAGTGAGTTTCTGTTTGAGTGATTTTTTGGCTGGCGTCGTTTCCGGCTCGCTTGGATCCAGTGAAAACTTATCAAAGTTCATGAAATAGCCAGAAGCAGTTCGATCAATTGTTGGAATTGCATCGGGATTTGTTGAAATCGGATTTTGCTCTTGACGAGGCATGTTGATGTAGACGTTTGTAGTCGGTCTTATTGCAACTTGGTTGTTAAGTAGAGTTTCTTCTTGTTGAAGTGGAACGAGTTCCATAGCAGTGTTGCTTAGTCCTTCATCCCGTACAGGTGGCTCTTCAAACGTGATGAGTCTTTCTGTTTTAACTTCTTGGATTGTAGCAAGAGGAGGGCGTCTGCTACTGTGGAGTCCACGAGGCCTACTGTTTACTATTGGCCACATAGTGTGGTTTGATTAAGTCAATTGAGACAAATCTTTTCTCCTTTTTCCCGGCAAGAGGTGGCAGAAGTACAGTTCTTGTGCCTTGGATTGCAAGGACCGGTACAGGCTTTCTGTGTGATGGCCCAAATTTTTTTCTTATCAGCAATCTTCTCTCTGATCAGATCCCCGACTTTTGGGATCCAGACAGGTCTTGCCGTTACTGCCTTGACTTCCTCAGTGGCGGTCTGTTTCTGGAGCACGTTACTTTGTTGTGTTCTGGATTTATTTAGATCCTGTAAAACAGCCAAACGATCATGGATATCAAAGGTTTTTTCATCCGCCACTGTGCCTTCACAATCAAGATCAGGTACCCACATTTTTGTCCCAAATAGGACCTCGTAAGGAGGTAACAATTGCACACGCTGCGCTGTAAGCTTGCTTACTCCCTATGGCTGGTTGAGCAGATCCGTCAGTGATCTAGAGGCAAAATCTCATTTGGTAGAGGATGTTCTTGTTCGTATTGCAGAAATGCTTGTGTTTTTAAACTTGGATCAAATCTGTATTCAACATCCGTTGCAGTAAGAGAATTAGCCCATTGTATCCATCTCGGATGTAATGCTTTCGCATTTGGAATGCTAGTCTTTGTAACAGCCTCTAAGGCTGGTACTGGGGTCACGACTATTATGCGTTTTCCCTGAGCCAGAGCTCTTTCTTTTGCTATAGCGGTCTGTACTACTGTCAGGATTTTTTCAGTTGAAGTGAAACGCATCTCTGCGTTTGTGTACAGGTGTGATTTGTATGCGATCGGTACTGTTTCACCTTCATTGAAAGTCAAATAAGTGTACCCGCATTGACCCGCTATTACTCGGATCACTAAGTTCTGTGCGTTTACGCGTGTCTGTAAATGTTTAGAAGCTATCATGTCTTCCTGTAGGGAATGCAGGATATTTGTATGTTCCTGTGTCCATTGTCTGACTGAAAAATCAATTTTATTAAGTCGTAGAAAGGTTTTACTCTTTCTGCGTAATCCAAAATGTATGTTCGACCAAAATTTAGGAATCTCAGAATCGATTGTAAATTCTTTAATGATTTTGGAGGTTGGAGCAGCGCACACTTTTCTAAAAAGTTTGCTGCTAGGCTTTTTCCTTCACTTGACAGCTCGTATCCTAAAAATAGGACATTGAGGTGAGCAATTTTTTATTTTTTGAAATTAAATTTATAGCCCTCAGAGGCGAATCCCATAATAATGATGCTCACCCCGGTCAAGTGCCTCGGTAAGTCATCGTCCGTCAGATAAATATCATCCACATAGGACAATGCTTCTTCATCCAAATTTTGGAGTAACTCTGTTACTCTTGCAGAAAATACCCCAGGTCTATTTTTATACCCTTGGGCTAGTCGACAAAATTGTCGAAGGGACCCTAACGCACTGAATGCGGTCAGATACCTGCTTTCAGGCGCTATATTTTGGCAGAAAAATCCATTTGAGATATTAAGTGTTGTTTTGTATTTTTTACGCACAATGTTATTCATTAATGCGGCACTATGTGCATTTTGAACTGCAAATGTCTTTGTGGAAGTGTTTAAATGTCTGTAATCCAAAACTAAACGATATGTGTTGTCAGGTTTCATTACTGGAAACAAAGGATTGTTAATAGGTGAAGTGCAATTTTCTATCACCCCCTGGTATTCTAGTTGATCTAGGATCTCCCTGACTTGTTTTTTAGCTTCCTGCTTTTTAGGGTATTGCCTTTGAGCATTTAGGGAAACTTTTAACGGGATCATGTGGTGGGTTGAATGCTCATCCCAACCAACATGATTTTTGTACAATGCTGGAGCTAGGGCAACCGACACTCCTGCGCATATGCATGTTTTAGGTGAATGGGAACGAGGTCGGAAAATGCTGGAAAAATTACCGTTTCTCCCCTAGGGCACTCCATGACGAATGCTGGCGGCCAGTCTTGTTCAGCTAATAGAATGTCATAACCAGATGACAGATTTTTCCAAAAGAGACCTTTAATTTTCCTGGGCTTGTCCCCCTCCAGCCGGAGTGTTATCTCATGTAACTTATGTGGGACACTTACCTGAGTATCAGGTGAGTCCACCGTGATATACTCACTCAACTCCGCTGTCACCAGAAATTCCTTCAGGTTCTGGCGAGCTATCGTTACTTCTGCCGCGCTGTCTAGTATCGTCAGAGCCCATTCCCTGTTCAGAAGCTGTGTCCTCAGAATTCTGGGCATGTCTGATCTTGAGACCTGCTACATTCTTCTTTTTGAACTGAGGTTTTGATTTTTGTTTATCTTCTTTTTTAGGTGTGTAGTCCACAGCGCGTTGCGTGTCTCTGGACTTTGTACGCTCCTCTGACCGTCCTTCCCTCTCGGAGTTTTTTGATGAACCTTGAAAGGAACGAGAGGAACGAGTATCAGTATCCTGATACCTGTCAGGTTTTTTAATATTATCCCTATTCCTGAGGTTATTCCTCCTTTCAGAGGGCTCCTGTTGAGGAGACCTACCTCTGGATTGAGATGTGCTGTCTTTAGACTTGTGTTGTTTTCTATTTTCCCACTTCTTTTTAGAAGAAGTAGGTGTCTGCTTTGTAGTGTCCTTTTCAGGATCGCCATTGAAGCTGCTTCCCCCTTAATGTTAGCTAGTATTATGGCTGATAGCTGGTCGAATTTGGTTAGTAACTTCATCCCTAAGTTTAAGGCAGGCTCTGCTCCGTACTCATTTTGTATCTGTCTTAATACGTCAGGTACTACTGCTAATTACGGGATACAATGTGTTCTGGTATATATGGCAGCAAAGACTGAACCCCAAGAGGTGCAGTCCTCTACTTGTGGTGTGATCCCCATGGGCAAGCAGATTGTTAGAATTCTGTGTTTTTCATAGGTGGTAGTATTCTGGAATACTGCCTCAAGCTGAGTTATTTTCTGAGCTATCCAGAATGGTATTTGTTCGCATTTTGAGGGCATTTTGCCCATTACCACGTGTAATGTTTGAGGAGTAATTTTATTTCCTGTACCCTGAGCTGGAGTACTAGTTGCTGCACCTGGTGCAGGTTGTCCTCATGACGAACTGTGTCAGGTTTCTGTAGATTTTAATTAAATCTCTGTGTTGTACGAGTAATTCTGGCTGTGGCATTGTTCCAATGTCAGGGTGCGGTGTAAAAGCCGCTAGTATTGGCCATGTGGCCCTGTCTCCTCCGAGCGGGCCTAATCTTACTCTTCCTCGTACGTGGGGTAGGGCGCCATTAAACCAGTAATAATGTTCCTGGTAAGTGAGTAGAATCTCTATGTCCTCAAACGGGGCATATTCATGTGGTGCATCTCCTCTCAAATAGTAGTGAAATGTCTTTGTTATGGCATTTGCTGCTGGGAGTGTAACCCATGAATAGAATACCTCTGTTTTGTTTGATTTGTGTGCCTCAATCACGAAAATTGCCATGCCACCCTTGGCTGGTAAGCCATTTTCTAATAGTCTTAGGGTGACTGTCCTTCTGAATTTTGGTGCAATCTGTATTGCATCCTCAGGATCTTCTTCTCCCTCTAAAACGTTCAGGTCAACTCTCTCATCCCCTGAACCAGTCATGTTTAGAGGAAGAGGTGTTATGCACTAAATGACCTTCAAGCTTGATTAACCAACAGGCAATAAATAGTATTCTCGTACTACTCAGCTGCGGCGGATTTTGTGCCCACCCACTCCAGACGTCTCTGGTGTTTTGTGAGTAGGTTCTCTGAGAATAGCACGACTGAACTACTCAGATTCTACCGTTAAATAAGTACCAAACCAACGTTGGAGGCACCATGTCGTGTAGTTCCTATAGTACCCATGCAGGACCTGCGCGTTTGGATAACATAAACCGTGGGCTTGGTGATAGACTGGCTCTGTGCACCCCCACTGCGTATGTTAGATTGATTTGCATTAGCTAACTCACAGTGCCACTAGAATCTCCTCTTATCGGGGAGAGATTAGTTTCTGGCAACCTTAGATCATGACAACCCTATTTCCTCAGATTCGTGGAAACAATGTACTACCTTTCGCTCAGTCAATCATGCTTACTTATTCGGTTTGTCTCAGAGAGTTAAACAGAATAAACAGTCTGGGCGTTTCAATAAGTATTTATTGAACAGTTGTTATTCTAGTGTAAAATATATGTGCTGCGGCAACCAGCAGACAATAGCAGAGATATATTATCAGCAGTACGATCAAAGTGAAAGGATAGAACAGTTCTACCATATTGCAATAATCATGAATACATACATGAATATAAAAAGCATTATGAAAAGTGCGCGTACTCCTACGATGCCTAACTATATGTACCTGAGTGTACCAGCTTATTCAATATTTTTATAGCTTTATTTTTTACGTTATTGTCAATAAGTCCAGTTTGCCTGTACTTTGGCCAGGTTAAATTTTTCTAATAAAAGATTTTTAAGGTTTGCTACAAAAAAAAGTTATAATATTCAAGCACTTTGTCTGGAGGTAAAAATGTTATTCCACCAATATAATCATTACTTTTTACATTTGATCAGCCCGCCAAAGTGTTTCTTGTCCCTAAGGTTAAGCATGGGTCCTTCATGTCCGATGTCATGTATCTTTCTGTTGATTTTCATATCTGTACAGAGACGTTTGTGATCACTTTTCCGTATTCTCCTCCATATTCTCTACTCTTACATTAGTTATTAGGTAGGCGTGTGGAGATGAGATTGCCGCAGAATCATCTATGGAGCGGGATTGTCATGTGACCTGGTTAATCAATGGGGCATCTTATAGTGATTACAACTTCCAATTAATTCTTGACTAATCTTACTCTGCTCCGCTTTGTTCAGGAGTTGAGCTGGAATTCCTATTGCTTCCTGGTAGGTTTCACATAGGGGGTCTTAGTGGTTCTCAGCAGACATCCTTTAATTTGGATCACCGAGCAGCACAATCAGAAGATTCTTCTCGGTTTCATCAATTGGCGTCACAAGGCACAGCAGGTAAATCACATATTGAGTGAAATATATGAAAGCGAAATAAAGCTGGGAAAAGAATCATAGTCTGTTGAAAACATGTGCTCTTTGAGTCGTTCATCATCACTCATAGTCTGATGTTCTACTTTACGTAGAGGCTGGTCCAAGCAGAATGTGGCAATGGAACTACTAGGCTGTCCTTAGTAGGAAGCCTGCAGGTACAGACGCATGTGAACGGGTCATGAGTGTATGGACAGCATTGAGATGCAACAGTCCAGTCCAGAACAGATTGTGGAAGGTTTATGGTCCGGGTGAATGAACAAGCATTAAAAAAGGATCAAGTATCAAGTTTGAGAAGGTTGTGTCCTTTGTCCAAAAGCAATGACTGTTTGTAGCCCTCGTCTATTGACAACGGTGATAAAGGTATCAAGTCAAGCCTACATAGAAGATGACAAAAGTTGTCCAGAAATGCTGTTTTGATTGGCACAACAGGGACTGTTGTATAGATACAAACCAGTGCCATTGAGTATCAGATGAATTGGTTGCTCTCACTATGGTTATCAGCATGAAATAAGTCCAGTTATGAAGAAGTATAAAGTACACTCCCACTTGATGGCCACACTTGTTATGTTATGTTAAGTTATGTTAAAAGGTTTATAAAGTGCCTGGTTGCTCCATTTGGATTGTCTCCACGCTAAGGATCCAGAACCAAGATGGACTAATACACATAACTAAGGTGAGTTTTAAGGTTGTCTGAAAAGCTAGCTCTTAAACTTCTTACAAAAGACCACTTCTGAGTGTTCGTGCCTCAGATCGGCTCGAAGGGTGTTCCTCTGTTTAGCAACCAAAAAACTGAAGGAGTGACCTCCCATTTGAGTTCTTTCCACCCTAGGAGTCACAGTGAGTGCTGCTCCAGAAGACCTGAGACTCCTGCTAGGATGATATGGCCTGATCAGGGAATTGAGATATCCAGGTCCTTTCAGGTTTTTAGATCTTCTGACAGAAACATAGAGCTTTAAAAGATACTCGTTTCCTGCTTGGAAGCCAATGAAGTTTGGCAAGGGCAGAGCCCCTCGAAGACTATCTAGAAATATTCAGCAGCATCCATGCGGCAGCATTCTGCACTCTTTAAAGCTTTCTCAACGTCCCTTGGGTGGCCCGAGATAAAGCACATTACAATAGTCCAATCTAGAGGTTAGTAAGGCTTCGGCTACTGTCTTCCTGCCCACATCAGGGAGAAACCCCAGGATCTTGCACAGAATATGGAAAATGCTAAAGCAGACCCCAGCAAAACAGGCTATCTGGCTGTCAAAGAAAGGGTAGTGTCGAACCAGATACCAAGATTCTTAGCTTTCGATTCAGGTGTTGGAATCATCCCTAAAACATCTGGCCACCAAGCGGTGCACCAGATAGAGAGTTGTTTTCCCAGAACCAGGACCTCAGTTTTCCAGTGTTCAATTTAAGACAGCTGTGGCCCATCCATTCTGCTAGCCCTAGCAGACATGATCTAAAACTGGCTGCAGCAAAACCTTCATCCTGTGTCAAGGTGATGATTAGCTGAGCATTATCAGTGTATGGCACAATTTTAATGCCGTAGCACTCAATCACGTCAGTGAGGGGATGCAAATAAAAGTTAAATACGGTGGGTTAAGGGCAGAGCCATGCAGCACTCTCTGCTGCAGTGGGAACATGTCAGAAATACATTTTTGTTGAAACAACTGAAAGGTGCGATTCTGGAGAAGAAATGCCAGCCATCTCAGCACTAAGACCCTGACACCGTACCCTCAGAGCCGTCCAAGAAGAAGGCCATGAGACACAGAGTCGAAAGCCGCAATCAGGTCCAGCATTATCAGCGTGGCCATCTTCCCCCATCAGCAATGAGTCTCTGTGACTCTGATGCGAGCAGTAGTGCAGATTCGGTGCTGTATTGGGGTTGAAACACTGATTGGGTCTCGTGCAAATTCTCTCTATTCTAAATATACCTCATCAGCTGTTGGTTAACACATTTTAACTCTACTTTGGCAACATGCGGAAGCAGGGAGATAGGCCATAGATTTTCAGGCTCAGCGGGATCCAGTGTAGGTTTCTTCAGTAGGGGTAGAATAGTGGCATGTTTACACTTAGAAGGGATCTGGCCTGTCATAAAAGGTCGGTTGAACAATTCACATAACACAGGAAGAACGGCCTCCATACCACGCTCCAGCATCGCAGGCGGGGCAGGATCCAATTGAGAACGGCCTCCACACCACGCTCCAGCATCGCAGGCGGGGCAGGATCCATTGGAGAATGGCCTCCACACCACGCTCCAGCATCGCAGGCGGGGCAGGATCCAATGGAGAACGGCCTCCATACCCCGCTCCAGCATCGCAGGCGGGGCAGGATCCAATGGAGAACAGCCTACACACCCCGCTCCAGCATCGCAGGCGGGGCAGGATCCAATGGAGAACGGCCTCCACACCCCGCTCCAGCATCGCAGGCGGGGCAGGATCCAATGGAGAACGGCCTCCATACCCCGCTCCAGCATCGCAGGTGGGGCAGGATCCAATGGAGAACGGCCTACACACCACGCTCCAGCATCGCAGGCGGGGCAGGATCCTATGGAGAACGGCCTCTACACCACGCTCCAGCATCGCAGGCGGGGCAGGATCCAATGGAGAATGGCCTCCACACCCCGCTCCAGTATCGCAGGCGGGGCAGGATCCAATGGAGAACGGCCTCCACACCACGCTCCAGCATCGTAGGTGGGGCAGGATCCAATGGAGAACGGCCTCCACACCACGCTCCAGCATCACAGGTGGGGCAGGATCCAATGGAGAACGGCCTCCACACCCCGCTCCAGCATCGCAGGCGGGGCAGGATCCAATGGAGAACGGCCTACACACCACGCTCCAGCATCGCAGGCGGGGCAGGATCCAATGGAGAACGGCCTCCACACCCCGCTCCAGTATCGCAGGCGGGGCAGGATCCAATGGAGAACTTCCTCCACACCACACTCCAGCATTGCAGGCGGGGCAGGATCCAATGGAGAACGGCCTCCATACCCTGCTCCAGTATCGTAGGTGGGGCAGGATCCAATGGAGAACGGCCTCCACACCCTGCTCCAGCATCGCAGGCGGGGCAGGATCCAATGGAGAATGGCTTCCATACCCTGCTCCAGCATCGCAGGTGGGGCAGGATCCAATGGAGAACGGCCTCCACACCCCGCTCCAGCATCGCAGGCGGGGCAGGATCCAATGGAGAACGGCCTCCATACCCTGCTCCAGCATCGCGGGTGGGGCAGGATCAAATGGAGAACGGCCTACACACTACGCTCTAGCATCGCAGGCGGGGCAGGATCCAATGGAGAACGGCCTACACACCACGCTCCAGCATCGCAGGAGGGGCAGGATCCAATGGAGAACGGCCTCCACACCCCGCTCCAGTATCGCAGGCGGGGCAGGATCCAATGGAGAACGGCCTCCACACCACGCTCCAGCATCGCAGGCGGGGCAGGATCCAATGGAGAACGGCCTCCATACCCCGCTCCAGCATCGCAGGTGGGGCAGGATCCAATGGAGAACGGCCTCAACACCCCGCTCCAGCATCGCAGGCGGGGCAGGATCCAATGGAGAACGGCCTCCATACCCTGCTCCAGCATCGCAGGTGGGGCAGGATCCAATGGAGAACGGCCTACACACCACGCTCCAGCATTGCAGGCGGGGCAGGATCCAATGGAGAACGGCCTACACCCACGCTCCAGCATCGCAGGCGGGGCAGGATCCAATGGTGAACCAGATTTTACCTTAAAAAACAGAGCACCTAGCTCTACCAGTGACAAAGTATTTATGGCAAGGAGACCTCCCGTCGAATCAGATGAAACAAACCATGTGCCAGAATTCAGAATCTCTCTAGCTTCTTTGGGTAAGGAAGCTTAAATGTTGACAATCTTCTCTGAGAAAAATTGCGCAATTTGGTTGCCATTATCTGCCAAGGGAGTAATAGAGGCAGAAACACGCTCCAAAGAAGATAGGGTAAAAGCTCTTGTGAGGAATTTTGAGCAAGGGCAATCTTCTGAGCGTGGTACTAATTACACGTATGCCTAATTACTCTATGATATTATTTTAGGGTCTTAAGATATATTTAGCATTGTCAAGTGTGCCATAGGCATTCAAGGCGTTTACAGGACTTCTTTATAGCCAACAGTTCATCATTGAACCATTCTGCTGAAGGCTTAGAGTAGGAAGCACTACAATATCTTATGGGCGCGTTGCAATCCAGAGCATCACTAATCCAGGTTTCAACCTGCGAGTTGGCTAAGTTAGCACAATCTCCAAGAGCAGGGCGATTAGCGCTCAGAGCCGCTGTAAATGTGGCAGGAGAGACCATAGACCATTTCAGGGTTTTATGGCACCGGTCGCCAGATGCAGTAAGAGTCAAAACAGACATGGAAATCTGGATGGGAAGGGGAAATGGTCTGACCATGCCACCGGCTTAGGAGGGGCCACACTTACACTAGTGGGATTAGCAAAAACGGGATCTACAATCTGGATGCGTTTATGAGTGGGGGCTTGGACCAACTGAGCAAATTGCTATATGTCAAGGTCTTCAATAAGAGATACAGCTCAATGCCATGCAGCATCCTCGAGATACAAATTGAAGTCTCCTAAATTTTAAAAATTAGAATAGCGTAGTGCATCGGCCGGTAAAATATCCACTAATGCAGTTGAGAATTGTGATGCTGAGCCGGGCAGGTGTTAATTCAAAAATCTTGCTAAAGTACAGTTTCTAGATAAAGATAATGAGAAGAAAGCCGCCTCACAGTCCACAATCTCTACTTCTGAAAACATCCACAGGATGTGCCATTTAAAGATTACTGCCATCCCCCTGCCCTTTGAGTAGGTCTGTCCCGCCTCAGATTTGCAAAATCCTGTGGATAGGCCTCAAATATGTCAGGGGCCGGCAATGCAGCAGGCTGGTTTCAACAAGGACAAGCATTTGTAATGCAATAGGTCTCGCATTTACACGAGTTTGAGCCATTGGCATTGTAAATGACAATGCCTTTTATTTATGTTTGGTTTTTAAAACAAAAATAAAAGGCATTGTCATTTACAATGCCAATAGCTTAAACTCTCGCAAATGCGAGACCTATTGCATTGCAAATGCTTGTTTAAAAGTGTGTGTGTGGGGGGGAGGGTTGCAAACAGAAGGTAGAAGAAGGAACACAGATGGTGAGGGCGTGGGGAAGCAAAACTGAGGGTGTGGGTGTGCAGAAGCAAAAATGATGGGGCAGTGGGGAAGGGGCACGGAGGGCATAGGGAAGTAAACAATAGACAGCGCAATGTGGCAGGCAGGGGGAGAAAAGCAAATGAGCGAGAGCAACATTCAGCTGGGGGTGAAAGCACACCCTTTACAGGTAATCTGAGCCGAGGAGCAAAGCGCAGCGAGCTGCCACTTTGGAACTGGAGAGCTGCTCAGTAAAGTGCTCCGATACCTTCTGGTCGGGTTCACGATTGCGGTTGCGGGAAAGTGTGTCCAAAGAGACATTTGCAGCCAAAGAGTTTCTTTCTTTTTTGGATCCATTTAACAGAGGAACAAATCAAGAAAAGAGGGTAAGAGCCCTTTCTTGAAGTCATGGGGGCAGATTTACAAGCCCCCTGCGCCACCAGTACGTCACTTTTTGTGACGTACTAGTGGCGGATTTCACTGCTCCATATTTACAAGGACAGGAATAGCCACCCTGCATGGCTTTTCCGGTCCTTGTAAATATGGCCCCTTTATACGCAGCACTTTCGGTGAAAGGGGCGTTCCATGGGTGCTGCTGTGGGTGTTCCCAGGCAACACCCATGGAACGAGACACATTTCTAGATTTACGAGGAATTGTAAATCTAGAAATACGTCAGTATACTATGCCACCCTAGGGGTGGCGTAGCGAGGCGCACCGAGGAGAAATGTTTTCATTTCTCCTTGTTTTTTCCTCTTTCAATGCGTGCTGCATTCTACAGCACGCATTGAAAGAGGAAAATGCCTGTAGTTATTGGTTTCGTGCAGGAAGGTGCCCCTTCCTGCACAAAAACAATCTCCCCACGACGCAGGCTTCCTTGCACCATGCACAGATGTGACCACCAGCTTGCTTAACTTCTAGTAAACGGGAGCTCTTCAGAGGCCATGGGAGACAGAAGGGGGCAACTCAGTGATTCCTTTAGGGGGGTCAAAGGTTTGTGATGTAAATTCCGATAGATCTGGTGTGTTTATTTTCTGAACGAACATCTATGTTGAAAATGAATATGTGTTAGGTTTGCTCGTCCGCTCACTTGCTAAAAACCATGGGGCAGATTTACGAGAAAGTGACTCAGTGCATTCCGCAAGCCATTTGGCTGCGCCGCACTTCTTTCAGAGCACAGGAATGCAAAATATTTTCAATTATATGTTGCATTCCTGTGCTCTCCCCTGCGCTGGCGCACAAACAGCTGCCATGAGCCTATTGCTCACTTTACAAGTTTAAAAGGGTCACAGTGTTGCTCGTGGTGCTCAGGTTAATATGGCACCAAACCAGTTCATGTAAAGATGCCACAAAATGAAGATCTCAATAAGTTTACACTGACCTGGTTCACATAGTGACCATCGAAATGCCACTGGATGGCGCTCTGGTTGATGAGAAGTTGTTGCCCTGATGGAGCGGAGAGATCCAAATGTCCAATTTCAAAGGGCTCCAGATGAGTTGCTTTGTGTTTGTAAATCCAGTTCACAATGTCATACTTTGCAGGTATCTCCCCTTTGCCATCAAAAGAGATTTCATCTCCAGCAGCAGTCTTAAAATGCACCTTCTGGAGGAAACTGTTCAGCTAAAACAATAAAAAGTACAAAATCAGTAAATACTCAGCCGTGGCACATGGAGGACTAGGCATGCGGCATCCAGGAGGTTTATAACTGTGACCAAAATGAAGGGTAAGGCCAGTATTCAGGAGTAAATGACTGCCTAAGTATTAACAGAGATGGTAGGGAAAGGCCCTCTCGAAGATCTCTGGCAGACTTGTGGGCAGGTCTGTGGACAACTCTGAGCATTAAAAACAAATCACCCCCTGGGCTTTGGCTACTTGGGATCCTCTCTCAGAGTAGGTGCAACCTCATGTCCGGGCATCAAACAGTCTGGCAGAGGAAAGCATGATTCTCATTCCAAAAACAGAGATATATTGAGTCAAACCCTTATTGATGGGCGTAACCTTTGTGTACTGAGTGCAGATCTACTCTTACATTTAGGGTCCAGTTGGCCAATCAGCAAACATGAGCTGAAGTACAGCTTCAAGTGTATAAGTGCTAATGCATGGACCTTGGGGCAGTCTGAGTGTCTGATTTATATTGCCATAGGTGGGCCACCATATGTGAGGGTCGCAGAGGGCATTACGTCTGCCATCCTTATGGACTAGAGTGATCCCTGTCTCTCCAGAAGAACAGGTGTAACTCTGAAGGCATTACAAATATGTGTCCAGCTGCCATCCCAGATGGGAGTTTGTTTCTGAAAAACAAAAAACTAATGACCCCCAGGATCTGGGCACCATGATATCTTTTCTGGCTGTGACCACCAAACACCAAAGACATCAGGTTGTTTATACTAAATAGGGCAGGTGACCTGATGTCCCTATCCGATTACTCCTGTGTCATTGGGCTGTTGGAGTAAGCTTTACTGTGGTGGAGCCATCATGGCCCACCTGACTCTAAAAAGAGGGCAGCCTTGTCCGTCAAACTCTAAATAAAGCTCTAATGGCATCAGTTACTAATGTTTGGCGTAGGGCAGTGCTGCGAGCCTTCTTGCTGCGCAGCCGTACGTCAAAAGAAAAGGGCAGGAATGAGCCGTTTCTATGAGATATGGTGCATTCCTGTCCTCTTCTACTGCGATGGTGCACAAAATGTGCCGAGCACCAACATAAGCACCCAAGCACCCAAGCACCATGGCGCAAGGGTGCCTGCATTGAAATCAGGTTGTTTTTCTGGGGGAAGGGACACCTTCCTTCACAAAAACAGCCCTCACGCCACACCTGCGGAGCTGCAGGGATTTGACGCAGTCCCAGGTTTACAGCATGTTGTAAATCTGAGAAAGTGTCAAATGCCATGGGTTACGTGAGAACACCCCCAGCAATGCCCATGGCATGCCTCCTCATCGCAGTGTGAGGCAACGCAACAACGTGCGCTGCGTTGCCTCACTCCATATCTACAAGGCAGTGAAAAGCCATGCAGGGTGACTTTACGTGGCCTTGTAGATAAGGCTCTGCAATGTATGCCGCCGGAGCATCATTAAAAGTGACATTCCGGTGGCGCACGGGGCTTGTAAATGAGGCCCGAAGTTCCTATAAACTCAACACTTTGGAGATCTCAGAAACCCACACTGCATTCCAAAGCTCCGACCGCATCCATGTCCCTAAGAATGTCTATATAGGTAAAGCCATAAGGGTGTCTTAGTACTTTGCTATGAGAGCGTCTATTCTAAGCTCATCATTCATTCATTCATTCTTCAACGCCTTATATAGGAGCACAGCCCTTCAGTAACACAGTGAAAAGCTGTGGCTGCTCGCGATCGGGAGTGCAAACCAGGACAAGCACAGCATATGGATCTGAAAAATTAGACACACTTCTTTCTGATCGGTTTGGTTCTAAGGTGATAGATGTATTCATCTGAACTGCAATCTCTTTACGGTCTAAGATCTCGATGAACTCAAGCATTTTAAGGTGGAAACTTCTGTGATTCACAAAAACACAGGGATTGCAACTGCAAAGTGACATTTTAGTATTTGCTAAACACCTTTTGTGATGCGGAGGAAGCTTTCCAAATCACAAAGGATGTTTCATGACTCATTCTGGATTGCATTTAGGAAGGGGTGTGAAAGGGGCATCCTCTCCTAATGGTAATTCAGGGTGTGGCATTTCAATGTTTTGCAAGCACAATCCATTGAAATGTTCCTGAGGAGGTATCAGATTTGTCAAAGATGTCTCCTTTGAGGATCCTGTGAAGTGGCCTCCCCTAAAAGTTTCTATTTTCCTAAAGCATCACTGTTCATTTGAAGAACATGCGCCGGGCCAAACAAAAGTGATTTATTTGGGAATGCAATCACAAGGATGATGACAGGGTCCACTGTTGTGTGCACACCACCATCTCTGTTTCTGTAGCCCATCACAGGGCGTCACAACTAGCAACATGCCTGAATAACATCCCATAGGCAGGTCATTCTGGGCCCCCCTGCTTCTAGACGTTTAACAATGAAACCTTTTAGTACATAGGTTGCAAAATCAGAGACAGTTTCCAAAATGTTGATTCACAATTTGAAACCACTCTTGTGCTCTCCCTCCTAGTGCACTGAGCCCTATGTTCATTGGTGTACAATCAGCATGCTTCACTGTTCCTCATTTCAGCATCTCTGACAGTCCCAGTATCTGTTGCTGCATATAGAGCTTTCACTCATGAAGACCTTGACAAGAGCTCTACATATTGTAGCATAACTAGCAGATGACTCACCCTTTCTGGAGATGGTGGGCATCCAAGGGTCAGGAGCTAATGATCATGGGTGACTACCATCTCACGTCTTGTCCACAACACATCTAACAGTGGGTGGCAAATGACTGGCACTTGTAAGTGCAGGGTTTCTGTCTGTCCCAGAGGCTGGGGGTGCTGCATACCATCCCTCCCTGGTAGGTCTCTGTAGTCTAGTAGGACTGGGGCCATGTGCTTTCAACAGAGAGAGAGAGAGAGAGAGAGAGACAGGGAAAAAGAGAGTGTGAGTGTGTGTGTAATGCATGAGGGTTTGTGATACCTCAAGCTGCGAGGCTCCAATTGTATGGGTTTCTGTGAGCCTGTGGGGTGTCATTTTATACAGTATCACTGTGTGACGGCCCAGAGAAACGACACCTTCCAAGGGGCAGAAAAGGACTCACTGTGCTCACCTCACTAGATTAAGCCACTTTGGAAATTAACCTGTAGGCGACAAGAAGCAACACTCTATCACAGACTGCGGCTAATGCTGTAATCACTCCAAAAAAATACATTTGCTAGCCGGCCGTACCCTGTATTCTGTGCTTAGCTTTAGCTGCTTTTATGGGCTGAAGGACTGCCTGATAGAAATGAGGAGTTTCTGCTAGTATTATGGGATGCCTATCACAGTCCTGCCAAGTACCACGCACTAGGCGTTAGACTAACGCATTTTAGTGTGGTGGTTCACATCACTGCACTAAAATGCACTACTCATGCATTTTTAGTGCATTAATGTTGACCCCACTGGCGCACTGTGAGGGAGAGGATGTGAGTGATCGTGAGTGTCAGAGAGGAGCTACATTAACAGCAGCGCACAGCCAGTGAGTGCGGTGCAGACTGTGATGCAAGAATCATTCTGGTCTCATTCAGTCAGGTCTGCGTGTAAAAAGTAACTTTGAACATTAGCAGCCTGCTCTCACCTCGGGTCCAGACTACAGTGATGGGCCGGGCTCAGCTGACTGCAATGACGTAAACAGCTGAGACCCACCGAGGCTGCCGCAGAGGTGGTACCATGTCACATGGCCTGCAGTTTCCTCCTGCTCGTAGCAGTGAGTGTAAAGACAGCCAAGTGAATCTGGGAGTGGCGCCTTCCCTGTATTCCTGTTTTTCAGCAACTGCCACCTATAACCCACTCGCCCCCACCTTAGTGCCGCTGGCACCTTTTGGTGGCCGCAGGTGGCATTATCTGCAGAGGATCACAATGGGCACTGACTGCTCTTTCTATCTTGCACAGGCACCATCCGCCAGAGTGTGGTCACTGGCACCTCTCAGGTCAGTGCTCATGAACAGACTCTGGCCAAGGTTCACAAAGGTTTCGCTTCGGGTTAGTGTTCTTTTTTAATGCTAAACTGATGCTAAATCTTTTTGGGGATTAACAGACAAACACATATTGGTATTTGCCTTGGTGTGTATGGAAACACTGCTTTCCATTACTTTGCATCAAGGGGGCGTTTCCTGGGTTCCAGTGCTTTTTGACGTTAAACCCTATCTACTAACCTTCGCAGACTGGCTTTAGCACCAAAGATTAATGGCCCTGAAAAGCAGGCGTTAAAAGGAGAAATGTTTTCTCCATGCTTTTCTGACTTTGCATATGTGCTGCACTGTGCAGCACACATACAAATCAGCACACATACAGAGTAGGAAAAGGTTTTAAACTTGTCTAACCATAGTATTTTGTACAGGAAGGGTAACCTTCTTGTGCAAAACCTACGATAGACTCAGGCAAGAACCCTAGCACTATAGCGGTGCTGTGTATTCAGAAATACAACCACCTTATGCCACAGTCCTATTCCTGTGTGTCCAGGAGTTTTCAGGCAACAAGGAAAATGCCAAGATACTCTTGTTAACAATTTTTCCTGCTGGAGCAAGAGCAGCGTTTTGTCTCGTCAGTGGCAGCTTTCACTCATCATGAGGTAGCGCAGAGGGTTAATGTGCATGCTGCAAAGCATGTGTACCAGATAGATCACTAAACTGCATTTTATGTGGCTAGCTCAGTGGGTTACTGCTTTTGTCACAGAGATCCTTTTGTTGCTTGCAGTTGATAAGTTACAATCCTAATATACATATGAACTGCCATGAGGAGCTGAATTGAAAGTGCACAGTATAAATCAGAACGTTACTTTTCCCCCCCAGTCTTTCATGATCCTAATGTTGCTAAAAGGGTTAGTTTTGGTAGAAATACTTTCTTTTTTAGTAAAACAAACCACTGTGGTATGTTTTAAATCCTGAGTTTGTGCTCCTTCAGACCATGCGATTCCTACAACTTGTCATCCTCAGTCTCTTATGTAACATGTCCTATAGACACGTATGATTTGTTGCCTCCGTATATTGTGTGTATGATGCAAAGTGCTCTGACACCCTGCACTGGTATAAGGAGCGCTATAAAACAAATGAAACACATGAAAGAGATTGGTGCCCTTCCATTTCAGGTGCTTTGCAGCAGGTTCAAGATCTTCTTACAGTGACTCCTTGCTCATATGCGTGTAACTTCTGGTATTTATCTGTTCGATGGACTTCATTGCTTCAGTTTACTCACGGGAAAGTGTCCATCTTAAGTGTTGTAGGAAGATGACTCTTTTTATAGTATACCAAAATGAGGTAGGCTGTGTAAAGAGTTGAGGTATCCCATATAAGTGGACCGGGGGTTGCGTTAACAGTTCGAAGGTGCTCTCTTTTTGGTAGTTTGATCGAGCAGCGTTAGGCTTATCAGAGGGGAGTGTTAGACATTGTTGCATGCACAGAGTCAATACATGATACACGCACTCAAGAAGGAGAGCCATAGCAATGTAGAAAAATAACACATATTTATATATATATTCACTGAAAAAACCATAGGTTTTAGGGACAGTTATAGTTAGTTGGACATTGCACTCGTACAAAACCTGTGAAATTCCCCTGTTATAGTTAGTTCAGCTAACTATAACTCGCGCCCCGCAATGCACTGCTGATGACGTCACATATTACATCACTCATGACATGGTCAGTGACATCACTGATGACATCACTGATGACATCTCAAATGACATCACTGATGACATCATCCAGTGACTGTGTGTTTCTGTAAAGTTTAAATATGTTTAATATATATAGAGAAAGGCGTATTGAAGAATGAGTGGGTGTATAAGTGTCTGAATGGATGATTTAGTATGTGAGTGACTGACTCTACAAGTGAGTGATTAAACGTATCTTACTGAATGCATGGGTTAGTGATTAAACTGTGTGAATGTCTGTATCCGTCTGTTTGTTGGTGTGTAAGTGGATGCATGGATTTGCGAATAGCTACATGAGTGTCTATATGGGTTATTGATTGGTTCTCTGAGTATCTGCATGGCTGCCTGAGTGTTTGTGTGGGTGGGGTGTGTGTGACTCTATACATAGATGTGTGAGTGGGTGATTCACTGGGTGCATGATTTCAAGAGTGCATCTGTGATGGACTGCTTGGGTGGGTGAGTGTGTGTGTATGGGTGTGTTAGTGAGTGAATGTATATCTCAGTGGCACATGTGCGAGTAACTACATATATAAAAGGCAGTATATATGTGTGTTAGAGTATTTAAATGGCTATAAGTGAGAGTGTGTTATTGTGAGAGTGGCTGTATGGATGCATGTGTGCTTATATCAGTTATTGTATAAGAGCGTAAGAATGTGCTAGTATTTGTATGAGTAAGTGAGCTGGTGTGTGTATAACTGTATAGGTGAGTAAATGGGTGTGTGATTAATTTTTTGCATGACTGACTAGATGTGTGAGTACCTCTATGGATGAGTGGCGGTGTGTGAGTATTTATATAGGTGTATGAGTGCATATGATAGTCCTGTACTGAGTGACTGTAAGTATGAGTGACTGTACAGGTGAGTGAGTGGATGTGTGTGTAGACCTAAGAATCAGTGAGTGGGTATGTAGTTTTTGGTGTTGGAGTGTCTATGGTTTTGAGAATGGCAGTCTGTAATTTAGAGTGGGTGTATCAAAAGTTATATTAGGGTGTGAGAAGATGCATGAAATTATCACATGGATGATGTTATCAGTGATGTCATTTGAGATGTCATCAGTGATGTCATCAGTGATGTCACTGACCATGTAATGAGTGATGTAATATGTGACGTCATCAGCAGTGCATTGCGGGGCGCGAGTTATAGTTAGCTGAACTAACTATAACAGGGGAATTTCACAGGTTTTGTACGAGTGCAATGTCCAACTAACTATAACTGTCCCTAAAACCTATGGTTTTTTCAGTGAATTTCAAAGGTTTTTTAAATGCTAATTTCTAACTATAACGTGTCTGAAACCTATGGTTTTTTCAGTGAGTTTCAAAGGTTTTTAAATGCTAATTTCTAACTATAACGTGCCTGAAACCTATGGTTTTTTCAGTGAATTTCAAAGGTTTTTTAAATGCTAATTTCTAACTATAACGTGCCTGAAACCTATGGTTTTTTCAGTGAATTTCAAAGGTTTTTTAAATGCTAATTTCTAACTATAACGTGCCTGAAACCTATGATTTTTTAAGTGAATTTCAAAGGTTTTTTAAATGCTAGTTTCTAACTATGCCAACAGAGGTAGGACATGTGAAGAAAGAAGAAAAAACGCACAGAAAGAAGCAAAAGATGTGCAGAAAGAACCAACAGAGGAGCAGAAAGAGGCCTTGTTGCAAAATCATCCTGTGCCCACAACTTTTTCAGACGGGTACTGGTGGTAACTGACTCTGACTAACCAGAGCCAGTGCGCGTTTGCACAATGGTGAAGGGAGGGGGGCCTGAGGTGACATGTGTGCAAACGCGCCCCGTGGCACGTTTTAAGTTGCGGGATTAAGTCCCCTTGAATCCTGAGGGTCCCTGGGGCCCAACTAGCCCCCCAGGTACCTACAGTTAGGACCACAGAGCTGAGTTGCAGAGAGGCGTTCCGAGGCCACGCACCTTTTTCACCTCTCTGCAACGCAACTCTGTTGTGCTTACTGAAGGTACCTGGTGGGCTAGTTGGCCCCCAGGATTCAAAGGGAATTAACTCCCCAACTTAAAACGCACCACAGCGCGTGTTTGCGCACATGTCACCTGAGGCCCCGCCCCTCCCTTCACCACTGTGCAAACGCGCCCCGTGGCGCGTTTTAAGTTGGGGGATTAGGTCACCTTGAATCCTGTGAGTCCCTGGGGCCCAACTAGCCCACCAGGTACTTCCAGTAAGCACCACAGGCCTGCGTTGCAACGCCTGTAACAAATTGTGCAGTTGTGTTTAGGTAGTGAAGAGGGTCGTGCTGGGGGTAGTGTTTTAGGGTTTAGGGTAGTGCAGTGGTGTTTGTGTAGTGTAGGGGGTCATGCTGGGGGTAGATTTAGGGTTTAGGGTAGTGCAGTGGTGTTTGGGTAGTGTAGGGGGTCGTGCTGGGGTTAGTGTTTTAGGGTTTTAGGGTTTAGGGTAGTGCAATGGTGTTTGGGTAGTGTAGGGGGTACTGCTGGGGTTAGTGTTTTAGGGTTTAGGGTAGTGCAGTGGTGTTTGGGTAGCGTAGGGGGTACTGCTCGGGGTAGTGTTTTATGGTTTAGGGTAGTGCAGAGGTGTTTGGGTAGTGTAGGGGTTCATGCTGGGGGTAGTTTTTTAGGGTTTAGGGTAGTGCAGTGGTGTTTGTGTAGTGTAGGAGGTCGTGTTTTAGGGTTTAGGGTAGTGCAGTGGTCTTTGGGTAGTGTAGGGGGTTGTGCGGGGGGTAGTGTTTTAGGGATTAGGGTAGTGCATTGGTATTTGGGTAGTGTAGGGGGTCATGCGGGGGTAGTGTTTTAGGGTTTAGGGCAGTGCAGTGGTGTTTAGGTAGTGTAGGGGGTCGTGCTGGGAGGAGTGTTTTAGGGTTTAGGGCAGTGCAGTGGTGTTCGGGTAGTGTAGGGGGTCGTGCTGGGGGAGTGTTTTAGGGTTTAGGGCAGTGCAGTCGTGTTCGGGTAGTGTAGGGGGTCATGCTGGGGGAGTATTTTAGGGTTTAGGGTAGTGCAGTGGTGTTCGGGTAGTGTAGGGGGTCATGCTGGGGGTAGTGTTCTAGGGTTTAGGGCAGTGCAGTGGTGTTCGGGCAGTGTAGGGGGTCGTGCTGGGGGGGTGTGTAGGTTTAGGGCAGTGCAGTGGTGTTCGGGCAGTGTAGGGGGTCGTGCTGGGGGTGGTGTTTCAGGGTTAGGGCAGTGCAGTGGTGTTCGGGCAGTGTAGGGGGTCGTGCAGGGGGTGGTGTTTCAGGGTTTAGGGCAGTGCAGTGGTGTTCGGGCAGTGTAGGGGGTCGTGCAGGGGTGGTGTTTCAGGGATTAGGGCAGTGGTGTTCGGGCAGTGTAGGGGTAATGCTGGGGGTGGTGTTTCAGAGTTTGGGGCAGTGCAGTGGTGTTCGAGCAGTAAAGGGGGTCATGCTGGGGGTGGTGTTTCAGGGTTTAGAGCAGTGGTGTTCGGGCAGTGTAGGGGGCGGTGCAGGGGGTGGTGTTTCAGGGTTTAGGGCAGTGCAGTGGTGTTCGGGCAGTGTAGGGGGTGGTGCAGGGGGTGGTGTTTCAGGGTTTGGGGCAGTGCAGTGGTGTTCGGGCAGTGTAGGGGGTCGTGCAGGGGGTGGTGTTTCAGGGTTTAGGGCAGTGCAGTGGTGTTCGGGCAGTGTAGGGGGTGGTGCAGGGGGTGGTGTTTCAGGGTTTAGCGCAGTACAGTGTTCGGGCATTGTAGGGGGTGGTGCTGGGGCTGGTGTTTCAGGGTTTAGGGCAGTGCAGTGGTGTTCGGGCAGTGTAGGGGGTCGTGCTGGGGCTGGTGTTTCAGGGTTTAGGGTAGTGCAGTGGTGTTCGGGCAGTGTAGGGGGTCGTGCTGGGGCTGGTGTTTCAGGGTTTAGGGCAGTGCAGTGGTGTTTGGGCAGTGTAGGGGGTCATGCTGGGGCTGGTGTTTCAGGGTTTAGGGCAATGCAGTGGTGTTCGGGCAGTGTAGGGGGTCTTGCTGGGGCTGGTGTTTCAGGGTTTAGGGCAGTGCAGTCGTGTTCGGGCAGTGTAGGGGGTCGTGCTGGGGGTGGTGTTTCAGGGTTTAGGGCAGTGCAGTAGTGTTCGGGCAGTGTAGGGGGTCGAGCTGGGGCTAGTGTTTCAGGGTTTAGGGCAGAGCAATGGTGCTCAGGCAGTGTAGGGGGTTGTGCTGGGGGTGATGTTTCAGGGTTTAGGGCAGTGCAGTGGTGTTAGGGCAGTGTAGAGGGTCGTGCTGGGGGTGGTGTTTCAGGGTTTAGGGCAGTGCAGTGGTGTTCCGGCAGTGTAGGGGGTCGTGCAGGGGTGGTGTTTCAGGGTTTAGTGCAGTGGTGTTCGGGCAGTGTAGGGGGTCGTGCTGGGGTGGTGTTTCAGGGTTTAGGGCAGTGCAGTGGTGTTCGGGCAGTGTAGGGTGTCGTGCTGAGGGGTGGTGTTTCAGGGTTTAGGGCAGTGCAGTAGTGTTTGGGCAGTGTAGGGGGTCGTGCAGGGGGTGGTGTTTCAGGGTTTAGGGCAGTGCAGTGGTGTTCGGCCAGTGTAGGTAGTCTTGCTGGGGGTGATGTTTCAGGGTCTAGGGCAGTGCAGTAGTTTTTGGGCAGTGTAGGCGGTCGTGCTGGGGCTGGTGTTTCAGGGTTTAGGGCAGTGCAGTGGTGTTCGGGCAGTGTAAGGGGTTGTGCTGGGGCTGGTGTTACAGGGTTTAGGGCAGTGCAGTGGTGTGCGGGCAGTGTACGGGGTTGTGCTGGGGCTGGTGTTTCAGGGTTTAGGGCAGTGCAGTGGTGTTCGGGCAGTGTAGGGGGTCGGGCTGGTGTTTCAGGGTTTAGGGCAGTGCAGTGGTGTTCGGGCAGTGTAGGGGGTCGTGCTGAGGCTGGTGTTTCAGGGTTTTGGGCAGAGCAGTGGTGTTCGGGCAGTGTAGGGGGTCATGCTGGGGGTGGTGTTTCAGGGTTTAGGGCAGTGCAGTGGTGTTCGGGCAGTGTAGGGGGTCTTGCTGGGGGTGGTGTTTCAGGGTTTAGGGCAGTGCAGTGGTGTTCGGGCAGTGTAGGGGGTCTTTGCTGGGGGTGGTGTTTCAGGGTTTAGGGCAGTGGTGTTCGGGCAGTGTAGGGGTTTTGCTGGGGGTGATGTTTCAGGGTTTAGGGCAGTGGTGTTCGGGCAGTGTAGGGGGTCTTGCTGGGGGTAGTGTTTCAGGGTTTAGGGCGGTGCAGTGGTGTTCGTGCAGTGTAGGGGGTAGTGCTGGGGGTGGTGTTTCAGGGTTTAGGGCAGTGCAGTAGTATTCGGGCAGTGTAGGGGGTCGTGCAGGGGGTGGTGTTTCAGGGTTTAGGGCAGTGCAGTGGTGTTCTGGCAGTGTAGGGGGTCATGCTGGGGGTGGGGTTTCAGGGTTTAGGGCAGTACAGTGGTGTTCGGGCAGTGTAGGGGGTCGTGCAGGGGGTGTTGTTTCAGGGTTTAGGGCAGTGCAGTGGTGTTCGGGCCATGTAGGGGGTCGTGCTGGGTCTGGTGTTTCAGGGTTGAGGGCAGTGGTGTTCGGGCAGTGTAGGGGGTCTTGCTGGGGGTGATGTTTCAGGGTTTAGGGCAGTGCAGTGGTGTTCGGGCAGTGTAGGGGGTCCTGCTGGGGGTAGTGTTTCAGGGTTTAGGGCAGTGCAGTGGTGTTCGTGCAGTATAGGGGGTCGTGCTGGGGATGGTGTTTCTGGGTTTAGGGCAGTGCAGTAGTGTTCGAGCAGTGTAGGGGTTGTGCAGGGGGTGGTGTTTCAGGGTTTAGGGCAGTGCAGTGGTGTTCGGGCAGTGTAGGAGGTCACGCTGGGGGTGGTGTTTCAGGGTTTAGTGCAGTGGTGTTCGGGCAGTGTAGGGGGTCATGCACAGGTGGTGTTTCAGGGTTTAGGGCAGTGCAGTGGTGTTCGGGCAGTGTAGGGTGTTGTGCTGGGGCTGGTGTTTCAGGTTTCAGGGCAGTGCAGTGGTGTTCAGGCAGTGTAGGGGGTCGTGCTGAGGCTGGTGTTTCACGGTTTAGGGCAGTGCAGTGGTGTTCGGGCAGTGTAGGGGGTCGTGCTGGGGCTGGTGTTTCAGGGTTTAGGGCAGTGCAGTGGTGTTCGGGCAGTGAAGGCGGTCGTGCTGGGGCTGGTGTTTCAGGGTTTAGGGCAGTGCAGTGGTGTTCGGGCAGTGTAGGGGGTCGTGCGGGGGCTGGTGTTTCAGGGTTTAGGGCAGTGCAGTGGTGCTCGGGCAGTGTAGGGGGTCGTGCTGGGGGTGATGTTTCAGGGTTTAGGGTAGTGCAGTGGTGTTCGGGCAGTGTAGGGGGTCGTGCAGGGGCTGGTGTTTCAAGGTTTAGGGCAGTGCAGTGGTGTTGGGGCAGTGTAGGGGGTCGTGCTGGGGATGGTGTTTCAGGGTTTTGGGCAGAGCAGTGGTGTTCGGGCAGTGTAGGGGGTCATGCTGGGGGTAGTGTTTCAGGGTTTAGGGCAGTGCAGTGGTCTTCGGGCAGTGTAGGGGGTCGTGCTGGGGGTGGTGTTTCAGGGTTTAGGTCAGTGCTGTTCAGGCAGTGTAGGGGGTCTTGCTGGGGGTGATGTTTCAGGGTTTAGGGCAGTGCAGTGATGTTCGGGCAGTGTAGGGGGTCATGCTGGGGGTGGTGTTTCAGGGTTTAGGGCAGTGCAGTGGTGTTCAGGCAGTGTAGGGGGTCGTGAAGAGGGTGGTGTTTCAGGGTTTAGGGCAGTGGTGTTCGGGCAGTGTAGGGGGTCGTGCTAGGGGTGGTGTATCAGGGTTTAGGGCAGTGCAGTGGTGTTCGGGCAGTGTAGGGGGTCGTGCTGGGGGTAATGTTTTAGGGTTTAGGGTAGTGCAGTGGTGCTTGTGTAGTGTAGGGGGTCGTGCTGGGGGTAGTGTTTTAGGGTTTAGGGTAGTGCAGTGGTGTTTGTGTAGTGTAGGGGGTCATGTTTTAGGGTAGTGCAGTGGTGTTTGGGTAGTGTAGGGGGTCGTGCTGGGGGTAGTGTTTTAGGATTTAGGGTAGTGCAGTGGTGTTTGGGTAGTGTAGGGGGTCGTGCTGGGGGTAGTGTTTTAGGGTTTAGGGTAGTGCAGTGGTGTTTGTGTAGTGTAGGGGGTCGTGCTGGGGGTAGTGTTTTAGGGTTTAGGGTAGTGCAGTGGTGTTTGTGTAGTGTAGGGGGTCATGTTTTAGGGTAGTGCAGTGGTGTTTGGGTAGTTTAGGGGGTCGTGCTGGGGGTAGTGTTTTAGTGTTTAGGATAGTGCAGTGGTGCTTGTGTAGTGTAGGGGGTCGTGCTGGGGGTAGTGTTTTAGGGTTTAAGGTAGTGCAGTGGTGTTTTTGTAGTGTAGGGGGTCATGTTTTAAGATGCAATGCTCCAATACCTGACCAGTCTGCACTACATAAAACTGCAAAAAAACTAAAAATAAAAAGTGTTTTGCACACTTTTGTCATTGGGCTATATGTGGGCTACATCTGGGTAATATTTGTGCTACATTTGGGCTCTTTTTTCACTGGTGGCCATCTTGGAAGACTTCTTTGTTATGAAGTTTCCTAATTTCTTCATTTACTGCAGTCTCCTCAGTAGGAATTGCTTTCAGTTTTTTACTTTGATTCCATCAAGAAGGCATTCAGATGTGTCTCACATCTACCATAAATTCAGAATGTTAGCACTCTAGTTGCTCATTAGATCACTGGAGTAAAGCTACTGCTCACCAGGGAGTTAACTGGTAGTCTGCTGCTGGTATTGAAAGTGATTGTTTCAGTCTGCATGTCAGAATTTTCTAATGAAATAGAAGAGGATTTGAGATCTCACTTAAAACATGCACTAATTTTTCTTTCTGCAGCACTAACCATAATTTCTATTTCAAAAAGAACCCCTCATTTTGTTCCTTTTTAAATTAAATGTTTTAAGTGTTACCAGTTTATTCCAATCAAGATGGCTTCAGGTGTGCCATACTTTTGTCATAAGTAAGGCTGTTAGCACTCTAGTTGTTCTTTAGAACACTCTGGGAAGCTGCAGTAGAACACAAAGGCATCAACTGGCAGTCTGCTCCTGTTGAAATATAACAGGAAGATATTTGAGATCACACTTGAAACATGTCCTAATTTTTCTTTCTACAGCACTAACCATAATTTCTATGACAAAATGAACCCCATCATTTTGTTCCTTTTTAAATTAAATTGTTTAAGTGTTACCAGTTTATTCCAATCAAGATGGCTTCAGGTGTGCCATACTTTTGTCATAAGTAAGACTGTTAGCGCTCTAGTTGTTCTTTAGAACACTCTGGGAAGCTGCAGTAGAACACAAAGGCATCAACTGACAGTCTCTGCCCTTGTTGGATGTACATGTTTTACTGAGAATGTCAGACTTAATTCTCACATGAGTGAGAAAGATAATGTGAATTTACAGAAAATATGCTCTCATTTTAGCTTCTGGAGCACCTTCCAAACCTACATGGGACAAGCATGAGAAAATAGTGTTCTCTCAAACATGATTCATGATATCCCAGCAAAAGGTTTTTCACATGGTAAAATCACCTTAGAATACATATCATGTTTGAGAGAACACTATTTTCACTAGAGTGCTAACATTCTGAATTTATGGCAGATGTGAGACATCTGAATGCCTTCTTGATGGAATCAAAGTAAAAAACTGAAAGCATTTCCTACTGAGGAGACTGCAGTAAATGAAGAAATTAGGAAACTTCATAACAAAGAAGTCTTCCAAGATGGCCACCAGTGAAAAAAGAGCCCAAATGTAGCACAAATATTACCCAGATGTAGCCCAAATATAGCCCAATGACAAAAGTGTGCAAAACACTTTTTATTTTTGTTTTTTTGCAGTTTTATGTAGTGCAGACTGGTCAGGTATTGGAGCATTGCATCTTAAAACATGACCCCCCTACACTACAAAAACACCACTGCACTACCTTAAACCCTAAAACACTACCCCCAGCACGACCCCCTACACTACACAAGCACCACTGCACTATCCTAAACCCTAAAACACTACCCCCAGCACGACCCCTACACTACCCAAACACCACTGCACTACCCTAAAACATGACCCCCTACACTACACAAACACCACTGCACTACCCTAAACCCTAAAACACTACCCCCAGCACGACCCCCTACACTACACAAGCACCACTGCACTACCCTAAACCCTAAAACACTACCCCCAGCACGACCCACTACACTACACAAACACCACTGCACTACCCGAAACCCTAAAACACTACCCCAGCACGACCCCCTTCACTACACAAGCACCACTGCACTATCCTAAACCCTAAAACACTACCCCCAGCACGACCCCCTACACTACCCAAACACCACTGCACTACCCTAAAACATGACCCCCTACACTACAGAAACACCACTGCACTTTTCCTAAACCCTAAAACACTACCCCCAGCACGACCCCTACACTACACAAGCACCACTGCACTACCCTAAACCCTAAAACACTACCCCCAGCATGACCCCCTACACTGCCCGAACACCACTGCACTGCCCTAAACCCTGAAACACCAGCCCCTGCATGACCCCCTACACTGCCCGAACACCACTGCACTGCCCTAAACCCTGAAACACCACTCCTAGCACGACCCCTACACTGCCCGAACACCACTGCACTGCCCTAAACCCTGAAACACCACCCCCTTCACGACCCCCTACACTGCCCGAACACCACTGCACTGCCCTAAACCCTGAAACACCACCCCCAGCACGACCCCCTATACTGCACGAACACCACTGCACTGCCCTAAACCCTGAAACACTACCCCCAGCAAGACCCCCTACACTGCCCGAACACCACTGCACTGTCCTAAACCCTGAAACATCACCCCCAGCAAGACCCCCGACACTGCCCTAAAGCCTGAAACACCACCCCCAGCAAGACCCCCTACACTGCCCGAACACCACTGCACTGCCCTAAACCCTGAAACACCAGCCCCAGCACGACCCCCTACACTGCCCGAACACCACTGCACTGCCCTAAACCCTGAAACACCACCCCTGCACGACCCCCTACACTGCCCGAACACCACTGTACTGCCCTAAACCCTGAAACCCCACTCCCAGCATGACCCCCTACACTGCCAGAACACCACTGCACTGCCCTAAACCCTGAAACACCACCCCCTGCATGACCCCCTACACTGCCCGAACACTACTGCACTGCCCTAAACCCTGAAACACCACCCCCAGCACGACCCCCTACACTGCACGAACACCACTGCACCGCCCTAAACCCTGAAACACTACCCCCAGCAAGACCCCCTACACTGCTCGAACACCACTGCACTGCCCTAAACCCTGAAACATCACCCCCAGCAAGACCCCCTACACTGCCTGAACACCACTGCCCTAAACCCTGAAACACCACCCCCAGCAAGACCCCCTACACTGCCCGAACACCACTGCACTGCCCTAAACCCTGAAACACCACCCCCAGCAAGACCCCTACACTGCCCGAACACCACTGCACTGCCCTAAACCCTGAAACACCAGCCCCAGCACGACCCCCTACACTGCCCAAACACCACTGCACTGCCCTAAACTCTGAAACACCAGCCCCAGCACGACCCCCTACACTGCCCGAACACCACTGCACTGCCCTAAACCCTGAAACACCACCCCAGCACAACCCCCTACACTGCCCGAACACCACTGCACTGCCCTAAATCCTGAAACACCAGCCCCAGCACAACCCCGTACACTGCCCGCACACCACTGCACTGCCCTAAACCCTGAAACACCAGCCCCAGCACGACCGCCTACACTGCCCGAAAACTACTGCACTGCCCTAAACCCTGAAACACCACCCCCAGCAAGACTACCTACACTGGCCGAACACCACTGCACTGCCCTAAACCCTGAAACACCACCCCTGCACGACCCCCTACACTGCCCAAACACTACTGCACTGCCCTAAACCCTGAAACACCAGCCCCAGCACCACCCCTAAAATGCCCGAACACCACTGTACTGCCCTAAACCCTGAAACACCACCCCTGCACTGCCCCTTACACTGCCCGAACACCACAGCACTGCCCTAAACCCTGAAACACCACCCCTGCACGACCCCCTACACTGCCCGAACACCACTGCACTGCCCTAAACCCTGAAACACCACCCCCTGCACCACCCCCTACACTGCCCGAACACCACTGCACTGCCCTAAACCCTGAAACACCACCCCTGCACCGCCCCCTACACTGCCCGAACACCACTGCACTGCCCTAAACCCTGAAACACCACCCCCAGCATGACCCCCTTTACTGCTCGAACACTACTGCACTGCCCCAAACCCTGAAACACCACCCCCAGCATGACCCCCTACACTGCCGAACACCACTGCCCTAAACCCTGAAACACCACCCCTGCATGACTGCCCGAACACCACTGCACTAAACCCTGAAACACCACCCCTGCACGATCCCCTACACTGCCCGAACACCACTGCACTGCCCTAAACCCTAAAACACCACCCCCAGCCCGACCCCCTACACTGCCCGAACACCACTGCACTGCCCTAAACCCTAGAACACTACCCCCAGCATGACCCCCTACACTACCCGAACACCACTGCACTACCCTAAACCCTAAAATACTCCCCCAGCACGACCCCCTACACTACCCGAACACGACTGCACTGCCCTAAACCCTAAAACACTCCCCCAGCACGACCCCCTACACTACCCGAACACCACTGCACTGCCCTAAACCCTAAAACACTCCCCCAGCACGACCCCCTACACTACCTAAACACCACTGCACTGCCCTAAACCCTAAAACACTACCCCCCGCATGACCCCCTACACTACCCAAATACCAATGCACTACCCTAATCCCTAAAACACTACCCCCGCACAACCCCTACACTACCCAAAGACCACTGCACTACCCTAAACTCTAAAACAATACCCCCGCACGACTCCCTACACTACCCAAAGACCACTGCACTACCCTAAACCCTAAAACTCGACCTCCTACACTACACAAACACCACTGCACTACCCTAAACCCTAAAAAACTACCCCCAGCACGAACCCCTACACTACCCAAACACCACTGCACTACCCTAAACCATAAAACACTACCCCAGCAGTACCCCCTACGCTACCCAAACACCACTGCACTACCCTAAACCCTAAAACACTGCCCCCAGCAGTACCCCCTACACTACCCAAACACCATTGCACTACCCTAAACCCTAAACCACTACCCGCAGCAGTATCCCCTACACTACCCAAACACCACTGCACTACCCTAAACCCTAAAACACTAACCCCAGCACGACCCCCTACACTACCCAAACACCACTGTACTACCCTAAACCCTAAAACACTCCCCCAGCACGACTCCCTACACTACCCAAACACCACTGCACTACCCTAAACCCTAAATCTACCCCCAGCATGACCCCCTACACTACACAAACACCACTGCACTACCCTAAACCCTAAAACACTACCCCCAGCATGACCCTCTTCACTACCTAAACACAACTGCACAATTTGTTACAGGCGTTACAACGCAGGCCTGTGGTGCTTACTGGAAGTACCTGGTGGGCTAGTTGGGCCCCAGGGACTCTCAGGATTCAAGGTGACCTAATCCCCCAACGTAAAACGCGCCATGGGGCGCGTTTGCACAGTGGTGAAGGGAGGGGGCGGGGCTTCAGGTAACATGTGCGCAAACACGCCTTGTGGTGCGTTTTAAGTTGGGGAGTTAATTCTCTTTGAATCCTGGGGGCCAACTAGCCCACCAGGTACCTTCAGTAAGCACAACAGAGTTGCGTTGCAGAGAGGTGAAAAAGGTGCGTGGCCTCGGAACGCCTCTCTGCAACTCAGCTCTGTAGTCCTAACTGTAGGTACCTGGGGGGCTAGTTGGGCCCCAGGGACCCTCAGGATTCAAGGGGACTTAATCCCGCAACTTAAAACGCGCCACGGGGCGCGTTTGCACACATGTCACCTCAGGCCCCCTCCCTTCACCACTGTGCAAACGCGCACTGGCTCTGGTTAGTCAGAGTCAGTTACCACCAGTACCCGTCTGAAAAAGTTGTGGGCACAGGATGATTTTGCAACAAGGCCTCTTTCTGCTCCTCTGTTGGTTCTTTCTGCACATCTTTTGCTTCTTTCTGTGCGTTTTTTCTTCTTTCTTCACATGTCCTACCTCTGTTGGCATAGTTAGAAACTAGCATTTAAAAAACCTTTGAAATTCACTGAAAAAACCATAGGTTTCAGGCACGTTATAGTTAGAAATTAGCATTTAAAAAACCTTTGAAATTCACTGAAAAAACCATAGGTTTCAGGCACGTTATAGTTAGAAATTAGCATTTAAAAAACCTTTGAAATTCACTAAAAAAACCATAGGTTTTAGGGACAGTTATAGTTAGTTGGACATTGCACTCGTACAAAACCCGTGAAATTCCCCTGTTATAGTTAGTTCAGCTAACTATAACTCGCGCCCCGCAATGCACTGCTGATGACGTCACATATTACATCACTCATGACATGGTCAGTGACATCACTGATGACATCACTGATGACATCTCAAATGACATCACTGATGACATCATCCATGTGATAATTTCATGCATCTTCTCACACCCTAATATAACTTTTGATACACCCACTCTAAATTACAGACTGCCATTCTCAAAACCATAGACACTCCAACACCAAAAACTACATACCCACTCACTGATTCTTAGGTCTACACACACATCCACTCACTCACCTGTACAGTCACTCATACTTACAGTCACTCAGTACAGGACTATCATATGCACTCATACACCTATATAAACACTCACACACCGCCACTCATCCATAGAGGTACTCACACACCTAGTCAGTCATGCAAAAAATTAATCACACACCCATTACTCACCTATACAGTTATACACACACCAGCTCACTTACTCATACAAATACTAGCACATTCTTACGCTCTTATACAATAACTGATACAAGCACACACGCATCCATACAGCCACTCTCACAATAACACACTCTCACTTATAGCCATTTAAATACTCTAACACACATATATACTGCCTTTTACATATGTAGTTACTCGCACATGTACCACTGAGATATACATTTACTCACTAACACACCCATACACACACTCACCCACCCAAGCAGTCCATCACAGATGCACTCTTGAAATCATGCACCCAGTGAATCACCCACTCACACATCTATGTATAGAGTCACACACACCCCACCCACACAAACACTCAGGCAGCCATACAGATACTCAGAGAACCAATCAATAACCCATATAGACACTCATGTAGCTATTCGCAAATCCATGCATCCACTTACACACCAACAAACAGACGGATACAGACATTCACACAGTTTAGTCACTAACCCATGCATTCAGTAAGATACGTTTAATCACTCACTTGTAGAGTCAGTCACTCACGTACTAAATCATCCATTCAGACACTTATACACCCACTCATTCTTCAATACGCCTTTCCCTAAATATATTAAACATATTTAAACTTTACAGAAACACACAGTCACTGGATGATGTCATCAGTGATGTCATCAGTGATGTCATTTGAGATGTCATCAGTGATGTCATCAGTGATGTCACTGACCATGTCATGAGTGATGTAATATGTGACGTCATCAGCAGTGCATTGCGGGGGCGCGAGTTATAGTTAGCTGAACTAACTATAACAGGGGAATTTCACGGGTTTTGTACGAGTGCAATGTCCAACTAACTATAACTGTCCCTAAAACCTATGGTTTTTTTAGTGAATATATATATATGCAACACCAAGATTTTCTTAATTGGGTAAGTACTTTTTGAGTTATCCCTTTTACAGATTTTAGCAAAGTTAGTAAATAGTGTGTTATGCTGTAATGCTTTCCTATGGGAAAAGAAACATTAATGCATACAGGTATATGCAATAGGATAACAAGGATCCCCTTTAGGTCGTGAGGTGCTGGGGGGCAAGGTCCCAAGTTCCATTAGCAGGTTGGATTTACCTGCCCTGGTGTTTCCGAGTGCAGAGGTGCTGGACGGGTTGGTAGACTCGAGCAACACACTGAAAGCAAAGAGGGGGGGCCCCCTAGGAATAGGTTGCAAAGGGGGACTTGGGGACAAGTCCAAGAGCACCCAATGGAGGGCTCGGTTTGTGAGGGTATTGGGAGCAAGGGGGAGCAGTCGGTGCTTGTGAACCAGGGCCGGGAAGCTCAGATGCAGAAGGTTTCGGTCGACTGGCCCTCTTGCATCGTAGGCGGTCACAGTTCTTAGTCTAGACCTGCTAAGGTGGATAAAACAGGACAGCTGGTCCACTCTTGGTGCTGGCATCTGCGGTGCTCATGTCCCTCATTGACTGGTCTGTCTTTGGGCTGTTAAAATCCGGATTGGACTCTAAACAAGCTTTGGTCGGAGCAAGGGGTCCTGTACCTCTGATATTGGTGCAGTGAGGCTCATAGGGGTCCTGGCATCTCCAAACTTGGTGGGGAGACGGATCTGACCTCTTTGAGTATGCTGACCTCCTCCTCAGCAGCAACTGCATCAGTGGACCCGGTGGTCAGCAGCTTCTTTGAAATAGATGTTGCGGTCTGCGCCTGCAGGATGCAGGGGAATGGCTCCTACACTCCAAGGGAGATGCTGGCTACTATTTGAAGTACTGGCAACCCTCTGAGGCTTTTGGAGGATGCACAGCTGCAGGATGCATCATGTCTTTGCAATTGACAAGTCTGGAAAGGGCAGACAGGGTTTGGTGCAAAAAGTCCACAGCAGTCTTTAGTTCTCGCGTTGATCAGCTCTTTGGTGTCCTCTCCTTCTTTAGTCAGGTGAATTTAAAGTCCTGGTGTCAGTGGAGAGGTGTGGTGCAGCGGCCAGGGTAGCTGACTTCGGAGCACAGGGCTCATGGTTCGATTCTCGGCTCCGGAGGCAGCTCAGCACCATGTGACTCTGGGCAATAGCTCACTTAATTTCCACGACGGCCCCCAGCGCCTTGAGACCCGTAAGGGTGAGCAGTTCGCGCTTTACAAATACGGATTTATATTTTTTTTTTAGGGGCCTACTAAATACTCAATGTTGGGTGTTAGGGGAGTGTAGAGTGTAGAGCAGGGGATACTTACCCTTAGGGTCACTTCACCTCCTATATGACCACTTCCTGTTGGAAGTGGACTTAACCCTGACCCAGTGTTCCTAATTCTGCCATCACTAATATGGGAGAATTTTCCTAGAATGGGGCACATCAGGCAGCTGACCTTAGGGTAGGGGTGTGTCTGACCTGGGTGTGCTCCACGCCTCCTCTCATAACTAATTTCCCATCTGTCTTGATGCCAAATGGGCCTCAGGGCAGGGGCTGGCTTCTCCCAGGTCTGGGGGATGCCAGGGTCCCATATCAAAGACAGCAGAGGCTTTGAAGCCTCTGACCTTGGTGTGCTGATTTACTAGCATCCTGCTGGAAGAGGTGTAAACACCTCCTACTAGAGCAGGCATTGTTCCTCACCTCTGAGAGCAAGACTCTCACCTCTTAGGGGGTCAGAAGCGCATCTGTGGTGGCAGGTTGGGCTGTACCAGTCAGCCAGCCCACTAGAAGACCAGTAGGGTTCAGGAGGGCACCTCTAAAGTACCCTCTTGGTGCATGTATTAATAAATCCATCACTGGATTCAGTGTGGGGTTATTAATATGAGGTGTTTGATTCCAAACACCCTTGGTTCCAGTGAAGCCATCATGTAGCTGGGGATATCGTAATCACCAGTGCCCATTACATATACTTAAGATGGCTTCCCTGTTCACTTGCAATGTCTAGGAATTGGCGTAGACATCACGGGGCATATCTGATTGTGCAGATATGTCCACACACGTAATACAATGCACTCTGACTTTGGGCTGTAAGGCCTGGTGTAGGGGTGTCTTACAAATATTGCATGCAGTGTTTGACATCAAGTACCGAGTGGGGCATTTCTGTGCAGTTTAGCGTCATGCAGGCAGCAACCACAAGGGTAGCAGGTCAGGTCAGGAACGCACCCCAGATCTCAGTGCACCCTGGACTTGATCATTCAGTCTACATATCATCTGTTCATGAGCTGCCATCATGACCTTCACATCTATTCAGTCAATGTGCGTAGGAGGGAAAGGAGGTTTCCATGGCTGAATGAAGCAAAGTTTCGCTATTGCCAGGGCTGAGTCCATCTAATGTGTCTTGTGGTTAGTTAAGCCAGGGATATTGCCTGTATCGTGCAGAATACCCAATGCTGGTAAGGGGTGAAATTAAAGTATCCTTGTGGTTTGATGGTGCATCACCAATATGGCTGGATGAAGAGGCAAGACCATAAGATAAGTAGGGGCAGATCTACTAAACTGTCACCCAACGCAGCGTAGCCAGCAAAAATGTGCTACATTCAGCGACAAGGAGATATGGCACTCTCCTCCCCTCTCCTTAGCGCAAGCTGAGAATTTTGGTGCCGTGAACCATGCACTCACCTTTGCACCATAGTGCAAGAGAGTGTGCAAGAGTCTAGCATAGGTTTTGTACTGGAAGGGTTCCCTTCCAGTGCAAAATGCTATGCCTAGACAACTTCTAAAAGTTTCCTACTTTGTATGTGTGCTGTAAAGTGCAGCACACATGCAAAGTTGGAAAAGAAAGGAGAAATTAAAACATTTGTCCCTTTAACACCTGCTTTCAAAAGATGTTTTTTTGTTAATGCAAAACCCTGTCTCATATTTTTGGTAGACAGTGTTTTGCATCAAAAAGGGTGGGTGATTGCATGGGAATGCCCATGTAACGCCCCCTTGTTGCTAAGTAATGCAAAGCAGTGCTTTGCTCTACTTTGTGTTACTTTTAGTCTATTTCCAGAGCAAAAAAAGTTGTGCGCTAGAAAGTAGATAATAAACACAACATTTTGTGCTGGTTTGCATCACTTTTATGACGCAAACCCAGCTCAAAATGTTAGTAAATGACCCCCGTAGTATGTTACTGCAATGCGTCCGGTGGTGCCAGCACTCGTCAGTAGCAGGCATATGAGCCTGATGAAGCTTTTATGGCGTCCAATAACAATTGTACTGAATTTCTTTGAAGAATTATCTTGCCCAGGTTCTTATCAGAGCCCTTGTCATGTGTTTGAGGCAAGCAAGACCAATCTTCATCTGAATATAAGAGCTGTAGTCGGTCTTGTCACTTTCACCAGAGTGATCCTTCAGTTGGTGTAGACGAGAAGAGTTTGTGATCAGGAGTTTATACTGACCGGTGATCAGTTTCTTATAATGACCCCATTTTACTAAATAGTCATGGCAGGATGAGGTAGGGCGGGCCCATGGGTGCAATGTCTCCGTTGGAGATACTTCCAAAGTTGGGGGCGAGGCAGATGGAATTCAGCCATTAAGTCATTGAACGGTTTGATGATGCCGCCATTGAGGACTTGGTCCAGCGTATGGAGTCCTTTAAATTAAATTCACAGTCCTGCCATTTGAAGGAAGAGTTGTCACTTGTCAATGCCTTGTTATGCAATAGGGGTGCTTTGGGATGTAGAAAGCTATGGGTCGAGAGTCAGATATGTGGTTGTTGGGGTCGGATGACCCTTTATAACCATGGTAGAGGGATGTAGGGTCCATCGGCTCTCTTATGAAAACGTTGCTCCAATTTGGCCCTAAATGAGGTTTCTTTATGAGGGCTCAGATGGTAAGCTATCTGTGAAAGATGAAGTGCCCTTTCAGACATTTGTAGGGTAGACGTAGACCTCCTGAGGTGGTGCCTAGATTGTGTTTTTGTGCAGCTACCTTGGTGGTGTTTGGTCTCATATGAACTTCTGTATTATTAAATCTATCATTTTGAGAGTAGCAAGGATAATCTTAAAAGGCAGTATGCCAATATCATAGTTAAAATGAGGGGTGATCACCATCTCTACTGTTTGGACCCTACACCACATGGGGTGTTGAAGGGATTTCCAATTGGCAATATTTGTTTTAGTTGGTTATGTAATGGAACAATGCAGGGAATACTTTGCATGCCTTTACAACACATTTTTGCACCACATTTTTTAGAACGCATATGTTTTACAAAAATGCCATTACCACAAATTGTTTATATATATTTATATTTAAATCAATGGTGGGAGGAGACCCCACACCCTCCAACTTACCTTAAATGTAATGTAAAGGCATATACATGGTAAAAACATGACTGGTAAAAATATATGTTTTAAAGGCACTACGTGGTGAAACCTTGTTGTAAAGGCTGTTTCCTGTTTTGGTTTTCTCACGCAAGCCTAGGACACTGTCTTTTATCATAGCAGAGTAGTCAGTGCTTACAAGGAGTCCCAAATACTTGAGCCCTGTTGAGATCCATTTCACTGGAAGAGCACCCAGTGCTTGTCTGTTGTGGAGGCAGTCATCGGCATGCCTTCAGTTTTGTCCCAGTTCATCTTATAGCCTGAGAAGGATGAGAAGTCAGTCCTGATGCGAAGCAGAACTGGGATCGATGTCTTTGGGGTATCTAGTCTGAGGAGGATGTGGCTGGCATAGAGCAGTATCTTGGATTCCCAGCCGTGCTGAGTATCCCAGAAATAGCTGGTGTACAGCATTTTGTGATGGCTAGAGGTTCTAGGGCAAGCACGAAGAGTAGAGGAGAGAGAAAGCACCCTTGTCTTGTAACTCTGGTGATCATTTTGAAATCTGAGACCAAGCCATTGCAGATAATCTGCACAGAAGGTTTTGATTACAGCCACTGGACCATCTTGAGGAAGGTCCCACTGAACCCGGAGCATTCCATGGTATGGAAAAGAAATGGCTATTCGACACGGCTGAATGCTTTTTATACATCCAAGGAAAGTCAGAGTTTCCCACCCTCATAAAGCTTCTTTAACCAGAGGAGGTCCATTTGAAAGGACAAATGGTTTCTGGAGGAGCGGTGCAGAACAAAGTGAATGTGATTGCTGCGATCTAGAAAATGAATTGCCCGTCCGAGCCTGGATGCCAGAACTTTGACAAGAATTTTCATGTCATAGTTAATGAGGGAGGTTGGTCTACAGCTGACAGAGGAGAGGCTTCTTTCCCAGGTTTATTAATTAAGGATATGTGTTTCCTGTTATAATTGGTGCACAGAGTGGGTGTGGTCTGGCCATGTACAGAGATGGCCGCTTAAAGCCCGAGCTCTGTGCCAAGACGGGCCCGAACGGCGTCAGTGGTATCTTTGGCGTTGCAGGGGTCTCATACACAGCCCTCCTGTGTCGCAATCAAGCTGCGGTCGCAAATGCTGGTGTTCTGGACTTGACGGAAGCCTCCTTCCTGGCCCGCACAGCAGATCGCAGGAAGGGCCTGCAGCGGGATCAGCAGCCATGGCCCACAGTGAGTGGAGACGCCCGCCCTGATCGACTAGCAGCGGGTCGCTCCACGGTGACCAACTCCTCACCTCTCGCGACTTCACTGGCAGTCCTGGGGGGAGCTCTGAGCTCGGCCCCCTATCAACTAAGAATCCCATCCATGATGCAGGAACCCACATGCCCTCCATGAGCCAACATCCTAGGAGGTAGCGCCATCACCCAGCACATCTGCACACTGCACACCACGACGGCTGCACGGCCTGATAACAGGAGGGCCTAATACAACAGACGCACCTGACGAGACAGGTTAACCGGTTGTCTCTACTTACAGTGGGGCTGTGTATCAATCACAGGTGGGTCAGAGTGAAAAAAGGAGGCCACAGACCTCCTGCAACAGGGTGATAAGCCCAAAGGTCTTCCTTCCCCGGACCTCTACACCCAGGGGTGGCATGGGGCTCTGAACTTTATTGCCCCCACCACACCTACATGGCAGTAGTCACAGGACCCTGACATGGACCCCACCAACCATATCTCGGTATGCTTAAAGCTGAAGGCCTGCGATCCCAATAAGGCCTAGTCTTGCGCAGTGAACAGGATCCCTGAGACCCCCATGTGGGTTGCTCTAGACTGATTCTAGTCACACCACCTGCCTCCGGCCTTCCCAACTATAAAGAAAACCGGCTGCACCCGAGCCTCTCATATTACCTATGCTTACCTGTTATAGGCCCGCTCCTTTTCACAGTCTGGACTGCGACGGGCACACCTGGCACCTAAAGTCTGCGTGAATCCTGTGGGCTCACTCACATATTTCTCTCCAGGTTGCACTCCACCCCTCCACTGGACACCAGAGCTGAGACTCCAACGGAGGCAGTTGAGGCTTACCTACCTGACTTGCGGTCTGGGGATGTCTCCCAGCAAGACAACTGGAAAGCCTGTGCAACAGCACTTAATCAGGGTCGCTCCACGAACAGCACCGAGAACGCTATCTCATCAGAGCCCGGCAATTCTCCGCCCACTATGGCTGCCACACCAGATGCCACCATTAAGCAAATACTGCAGGAAATCTCAGCCGTAGGCTGTGGGCCTTGGGCTGTGGGCTGGAGGGCTTGGAGACAACCATCTCCGCCCTGGCCACCGAGACCAAGTACATCCATATGGATATTGCCAGTTTCCAGAACCGCATGGACTGCCTGACCCAGCATGTTTCTGTGCTGGAGGAGCACCTCAACATCGTACCGGAACGAGACCAGGAACTCCTATTCCTATGCAGTAAAGTCATAGGGCCTGATTCACAAAGGTAAACTGAGACGAAAGTCTAACTTTGTGAATCAGTCCAATAGACTTGGAAGACAGGAGCTGCCGAGACAACGTCCGCTTTTCAGATTTCCAGAAAGCCGTGGAAGGCCCTGACATCACATTTTTCCTTGGGGCCACACTCTAGAAACTCACAGGACTAAACTTTGACCACCCCTTGGAGATGTAGTGGGCCCACCATCTTGGACCTCCCTTACGGGGAGCATCCGCGTGCCCATGACCACATATAGCCTACTTTCTACATCACAAACAGGCCCAGAAACTGATAACTTCAGCCCGCACCCACGGCAAGTACACATTCGAGGGACATGAGATCCGAATAGCAGTGGACTTCCAAGGAAACCAACAAACATCGCAAGGCCTTCCTCTCTGTTAGGCCCCTCCTTGGGCAATTGGACATTAAATATGGCCTTTTCGAACCCGCATGCCTCCAGATCACCAGGGACGGTGTCTCAAAGGAATTTTTCAACCCAGAGAATCTCCGTCAATTCCTGGAAGGTCTCATCCCTCAGTATATGGATACTGTCACCACTGCTTCTGGAGACAGCTCCACCCTGCCACCCCTCCAGCAGACTCTGGCGGAACTTGGGAGGCTCCCAATACAGAGGCAAGGACCCTTATAGAGATGCTCACTCCCTGGGTGACAGGACCCAGGCTCTTCAAGCGGTGGTCGCACTCACACAGGAGCACAACAGGGACAAGCCACGCTCCCCCCTGAAGCCCATCTCTGTTGAGGAGAGTGCATCCGAAGACCTGATGAACTACGACTGCCCTGACATGCCAGACGCACAACGGTCAAAAATCTGAGCACCAACAAAGGGACCGGATGGCTGAGTACCAGCTTACTTTATTCATAGACTGTTTCTTTGCATACTTTAATGTTTATCTTCTCAAAGTTTGATTGCCTTATGCATGCATCTTATCTGCTATGTGCCTCACGTGCTATGGGTTGACTGATCCCGGGAGTCCCCTCCACCCCAGGTGATGCTCCATCTGACTGCCAGACACGTGTGCGCAGCACCAAGGGCCTACCGTGATATCCCTGCCTTATCCCTCTGCACATCACTGTCCCTCATCTGCCCAGTACCGGCAGTGGCTACGACCTCGTGCAAAACTGCTGACACGCTCTCTAGATTTAGTGGAACTGGATGGTGCATCTCTTTTTTCCTCCTGCCTGACTCTATTCATGATCACCCAGGGTGTCGCCACATCTCCTATCCCCCTCCTCGAATCCAAGTCTTGGGACCACCCTCGCTCACTGACACATCCATATACATGCCCAGTCCCATACTGGAGGGTCTACCAGGACCCAGCAGTGTGCTGCTTACCCCCCCATCTCCTGACATGTGCGAGGCTCCAACTATTCTTTCCCTCATTCCCACTCTGACCCCCCTCACCAGCTGCATCACATGGCTTGGGCACGGGCTACCCACAAATGGGTGCATCTGGACCCCAGCCCCATAGATGACACCCCGGATTAATGGCCGTCCACCTGACAGGTCTCTTCTCTGCCTCCCCTCCCTCTTTGTTGCACAGCTGGTTGTGTCCCACCAACACACCTCTTCCCTCCACAGGTCCCTAGAGCTTGCCTTTCTCCCCCCGCACAAATGTGACACTAGCCCTGGCCACAAATGCACCTGCGCACTTGAACACCTCTCAGCCAGCCCTGCTGCCCGAAGGAGTCCGCCCAGCACGTTTCAGCCCACAAGTTTAGACCCGCAGCGTACAGCCCAGCGTCCCTAGAGCTGCGTCCCTTGCACATACCTTACCCCCTCTCTCCCTGCTATCCTCTCTCCTCCTTTCGGATCCCCGCCCAACGCATCCTTTAGTGACTCCTGGTCACTCATCCTCAGCACTGCCTGGTGCCAACCGGTAGTTATTCTACCTATGTGACCGGTCCCCTTGCCTGTCCACCCCTCGCTATTTCCCTCTTTTTCTCTCTTTCTTGCCTTCCCCTTTCTACCCCCCACTTCATATCCTCTCCTCCTTTTTTTCCTCCCTTACCTTACCTCCCTCCTCCTTCTCCCTCCCATGATACCGGCCCTCTCCCTGGGCCCATACTTATCCTCACCCTACTTTACCCATCCGTCCCCTTACCTGCCCTAACCCCAACCCCCCTTTGTGTGTACTCACACCACTCCCCTGCCTATACAGTTTCTCCAAAATAGCGCGCCCTTTCTACTCCACCTCTTCACATAACCTAGTGCCTACTTCCCCTATGAGCAGCCAGACACCTCCATGGTCCCTCAGATCACACATGGCGGCACTCGTTCCTCACACCTCCCAGCCAGTACGCATCCTCTTGTGGAACATGAAAGTGTTGTCCCATGCAGAGGGGGAGGGTCTGAGGACGAGGACCTCTGTCTTCTCCGAGTTGAGTTTCAGGCAGCTGCTGCTCATCTAGGATGCGACGTCCTGCATTACTTCCTGAAAGTGGAGCCTGGTGGTGCTGGGGTCCTGGGTGAGGGAGAGGATAAGCTGGGTGTCATCGGCATAGGATTCTATGCTGAGTCCGTGCTGTCCGACGATGGCGGCGAGGGGGACCATGTATATGTTGAAGAGCGTGGGGCTGAGCGATGATCCTTGGGGTATTCCGCAGTTGATTTCCATGGGTTCGGATAGGAAGGGTGCTAGCCTGATTAAATCATTGCCCCAATACTATTCATGCAATGATGTCTGCAGCACTGTAGATCAGTCGAATTCTTATAAGGGACCACAAGGCTATCTGCATTATACTCACTCTCAAACCCCGGACCAATGGTCAAAGTGGTATTTTGTACACTTGAAGCATAAAACAAAAAAAATGAACATGCCTTGATGGAAAGCCATGAGATGCTGCAGAGACTTTGGATGTACCTCAAAGATATAGATTTGAAAGAATGGGCGCTGATGTATAGCCATGTTTTAAACTACTTGAGGTTTCAGGTCTCCAGGTAGCCTGCCTACTGCTGCCCATCTGGACCTAAGCCTAGGGAGAAGCATGAAGATGCTGCACTAGGGGGACTTCCTTCAAAGTCAACCATGGTTGACCCTGTCACATCCAGTGATGCGATCTGTGAAATAGGCACCGTGCTGTCTGTATGTGATGGACTTCCAGGCAAGCATCAGAATGCAAAGACCTGGTAGTGGATACTTAAGCTCAGGCAGAAGCCCATCTGTGCCGGTACAATAATCTGCCTTGGATTTACCAAGTACGAAAGGCCTACTCCAGCAAGACTCTACCACACACTTTCGCACAAAAGTGTCAAATGTTATTAACCAAGAGGAGGGGACTCCTTGGGCCATTCTTAAATTGCCTTGACCATCAATTCTGTCCAAAAGGGGATGTGTTAGATGAACAATGGAGGACATACCCTAGCCCACCACTGCAGTCATTTTACTGTATAACTGAGCTAGGAGGACTCAGGCTCTGGGGCCGACCTCACTTGAGCAGACACTTGATGACCTCAAAGGATGCTGCTAATTAAGTGAGATCACAATTGTATGTTCAACTGGAAATATTTGTTACAGAATTGCTTATTTCCTGATACGTTTCCTTGGCTCCAGAGAACTGGTCAGACATTCTCCATTAATAAATATTTGTACATTCTGCAAAGAGTACCGTAGCAATGTTTTTTTCTCAGACCAAACTCTGAAATCTTCACTCTTCACCATCATCAGATAACAACCTGGTAATCGCAGAAACCGCTTTCCTTTTTAATTGTAAATGTGATAAATTTCCCTTTTGCGGGTGATCCATGATTACCTTCCATGGTTCCTTCCTCGAGCTCCAACCAATGCGATCAGTTCCTGGCCCAGGATCAGATGAGTACATGTCATGTAAAGCATGTGCCAATGTGTAGACGGCCTTATAAACACCGAATGTCTCTCTGTAGTTGATCTGCGGATATTCTCTCAACATCTGAAACGTCTCATTTCCTGAGCAATAAAAATCAGATGCACTGTCTGTCTCATTACCCTCGGGTCCATCCTTTACTATGCACAAGAAATTCGCTAGCCATAGAGCTGTCAGAGATGAATCATCTATAAACTTTGATGGAGTAACTTCATCGAGAAAATCTCGAAATCCAATAATTTCTCCTCTTTGGATACAAAATGCTAGACTTCCATGGAATATGTTAGAGATTAGATTAGAGCCTAAAATGCTGCAGGTAGACGCTGACAGAATCCAGATTTTCCGAGGTAGGTTTTCCCAATCTATGTACGTGAAATAACTCACAAGGGCTGCTGGGCTGCTGTAGAGAATGATCACCTGGGCGGTGCATGTCCTGATGGTGTCCATGACAGTAAGTAAGTTCACTGCGTCAGTGACAGTAATATAAGAGGGAATCATATAGGAGAACTCGATGCAGCCTCCAGCTTCGCCAACCACCGCCCGCAGTTCTCGCAGCGCTCTCTCCCCACCGTCATCATCCGTCGTCAGAAGACCCACCCACGTCCAGCCAAAATATTCTAACAACTGAGCAACTCCAATGAAGAAGGAGAGCTCGTTTGGGGCAGTCCGGTAAAAGGTTGGGAATCTTGTTCTGTCACTGAGTACAGGGGTCTGAGCGCCGTCGCTGATCTGCAAGGAAGAAAGGAATGAAATAAACATTAAATACAATCTGGCAACATCCTAAGCAAGAGGCAGCGAATATTCAACTCGAAAAGCACCAGCAAATGTATCATGAGTTTGCACCGATTGCAGCTCTCATTAAAAATCACAACAGACTGTGCCGAAGAAAAACTATTACAATGTCATAACATGTTTAACAGTTCCCTGTCACAAACGTGATATGTATCCTGTCCGCCGTATTACAAGTGCATTATATCCAATGACACATTTGTGATGGAGTAACCCGTCCGCTGGACTCTAAATCAGGCCCTTTGTTCATAAAACACCACCATTCATACAAACCATCAAATAGTTTTAACAAACTCATTTTTCAAAGGTTTTTTGTAACAGCTTTTGAAAAAATGTGCTAACATTTTTAGGTTTCGCCTGCACAGCTCTTGCACTGCACTTGAGATTTTTTTTAAAATAAATCTTAAAAGGGACTTACATCCACGCCCCTTGCTTTCCTGGCTTTCCATTGGTTTCTCTGCTTGCCACTTTCTTTTACTCCATTTCTATTGGCTGTCATATATTTCCCTGCATTTACCAATGCTTGTTCTTCCTGTTGTTGCTGTGTGCTTCTGTTTTCAGTTCCCATAGCCCAAGTACTGTTTCCTTTTGGGTTCACTCTTGGATTCCACCGGACTTCTTCACAGGCTTCTTCAAATGCATTTCTTCCAGAGACTCGCATTGTCTTCTACGGCCGATTCCAACGTCACTTTACCCCTATGCACCCGACTCCCCTAGTGCAGGTAACCTGGTTCTTGGGGTGTCCATGGGTGGGGTGGCTCTCCAACCTTCCATCCTCCAAAGGGTTTCTTCAGGGTCCTCTGGGAAGGGTCCTTCTTCTTTAAAACTGCAATCAAGACTTCTCGGTTGATTTCTAATGAGTATGTTTACAAGGGCCCAGTAAAGCTCAGAGAGTTGGTAACCATTTATATTCCAACTAGACACCTGAGATCCTCTCATCTTGATTTCCTCAGTACAACCAGGGTAAAAAGGATGAGATGGGGAGGGAGATTGTTTGCACACGTAGTACCAAAGTTGTGGACCGATCTTCCACCCAGTCTCAGAGCACTGGAAAATTAACTTTCCTTCAGGAAGAAACTTAAAGCATAGCTGTTTCCCTGTTAATGTACCAGAGGCCCTACTCAGCACAGTACTCACCAGTGCGTGGAAGCCTTCGGGTAGCCATGCGCTTCACAAAACATAAACATAAACATGTGGCTGTGTTTCAACACTGCACACAGCCTCTGTGGGGTTCCTCGGTACTTACCTCAGGTAGTCTCTGGTTCTTCCAGCTCCTCTGAGTCTTCTGGTCCAAGTATCAATCAATCAATCAGGGGTTTGTTAAAGCGTGACTACTCACCCATAAGGGTCTCAAGGCGCTAGGGGTGGGGGGGAGGGGTGCAGGTTCCATTCCATTAAGGAGGGGGTCTGTCGAAGAGCCAGGTTTTGAGGTTTCTTGCAAAGATGGGGAGCGATGTTGTCTGTCTGAGGTGGAGCGGAAGGACGTTCCATGCTTTGGCCGCGAGGAAGGAGAAGGAGCGGCCTCCCGATCTGGTCTTTCTGGTGCGGGGGACCACGGCGTAGGAGAGCTGGGCTGATCGTAGGGTCCTTTGGGGTGCGTGGAACTTGAGTCGGCTGTTCAGGTATGCTGGTCCGGTGCCATGGAGGGCCTTGTGTGCGTGGGTGAGCATCTTGAAGGTGATTCTCGCCTCAACGGGGAGCCAGTAGAATGTGCGCAGGTGCTGGGAGATGTGGCAGTGTTTTGGCAGGTTGAGGACCAGTCTTGCAGCGGCATTCTGGATGTTCTGTAGCTTGCGGGTGAGGTTTTTGTTTATTCCGGCGTAGAGTGCGTTGCCGTAGTCGAGTCTGCTGGTGACCAGGGCGTGAGTGACGGTCTTTCAGTGTTCGAGGAGGATCCATTTGAAGGTCTTACGAAGGAGGCAAAGGGTGTGGAAGCAGGAAGACGAGACGGAGTTGATCCATTTTGAGCTCGGAGTCCAGGATGATTCTCAGGTTGCGTGCGTGGTCTGTGGGGGTTGGCGGGTTTCCGAGGGTGGGGGGCCACCAGGTGTCGCTCCAGGCATCTGGGTTTGGGCCCATGATGAGTACTTCTGTTTTGTTGGTGTTTAGTTGTAGGCAGCTGTTTTTCATCCATTTGGCAACGGTTTCCATGCCTTCTCGAAAGTTGCGTCTGGCGGAGTTGGGCTCGTTGGATAGGGAGAGGATGAGTTGGGTGTCGTCTGCGTATGACACGATGTTGAGTCCGTAGGTTCTGACGATGGGGGCGAGTGGAGCCATGTAGACGTTGAAGAGCGTCGGGCTGAGGGAGGAGCCCTGGGGGACTCCGCAGGTGGTAGGTGTGGGGTCCGAGAGGAAAGGGGGGAGTCTGACCCGCTGCGTCCTGCCGGAGAGGAAGGAGCGGATCCAGTCGAGGGCCTTGTCCTGGATTCCTGCTTTGTAGAGTCTGCGTATTAGGGTACGGTGGGAGACTGTGTCGAACGCCGCTGATAGGTCGAGGAGGGCTTCTGTTTCTCCTTTGTCTAGTAGGGTGCGGATGTCGTCTGTTGCGGCGAGGAGGGCGGTTTCCGTACTGTGTTTATTTCTGAAGCCGGATTGGGAGGAGTCGAGGATGTTGGCTGTTGATGGCTTTCTCGATGACTTTCGCTGGGAACGGGAGCAGGGAGATGGGTCTGTAGTTTTTGAGGTCGGTGGGGTCCGCTGAGGGTTTCTTTAGGAGGGGGTTGACCTCAGCGTGTTTCCAGTCGTCGGGGAACGAGGCGGTCGCCAGGGAGCGGTTGATGGTGTGGCGGAGCATGGGTGCGATGGTGTCGGCGGCTCTGTTGAAGATGTGGTGGGGGCAGGGGTCTGTGGGGGCCCCTGAGAGGATTGACTTCATTGTCTTCAGTGTGTCTTCGGTGGTGAGGGCTGTCCAGTCGTCAATCGCTGGTTTCCGGGTGTCGGGGGTGGTTGGTGAGGGTTCAGTGTGTTGGTTGTCATCGTCGAAGTTGTCGTAGATGCTCTTGATTTTGTGGTGGAAAAAGGTGCTGAGTTTGTCGCAGAGGTCTTGTGAGGGAGGGATGTCGGTAGACTCGCTGGTGGGTTGGGCGAACTCCTTCATGATGCTGAAGAGTTCTTCTGCTTTTTTCCTCGTTTCTCTGATGAGTTGATGGTGGACGTTGGTGGCGACTTTAAAGTTGTTGTGGGCTTCTGTGGATTTGGTGTTCCTCCAGGCCTTTTCGAGGCGGCGGCATATGCGTCTTGACTCTCGAAGTTCGGTGGTATTGGCGCGGGTATTGTTGTTTTTCTTGAGGGGGGCTATGGTGTTGGTGCTGTCCGAGATCCATCTATGCAGGGATCGGGCTGCGGTGTTGGGGTCGTTGATTTCCACGATGGTTGGGGTGGAGTTGTTGAGTGAGGAGGTGAGCTGGTCGTCGGTGATTTTGGTCCAGTTTCTTCGTGGGAGCAGGTGCTGGTGTCTGTGGATGGTGGGTGTTCTGAAGGTGAAGTGGACGCAACGATGGTCGGTCCATGGGAGTTCGGTGGTGTGGCTGAAGGTGATGGAGTTTCCTGTAGTGAAGAGGGGGTCGAGGGTGTGTCCTGCTGAGTGCATGGGCTCGGTCACGATCTGGCGGAGTCCAATGTTGTGTTATCTAACTTGCAGAGTTAAAATTCATTAGTTCACACTGTAAAAATACCACTTCAAGATGGCGGCCGCTCTGGCTCAGACTGTAGAGCAGTCCGGCGTTTTCCGCTTTCTCTGAAAAATTTATAGCAGTGGTTCCCAAAAAATACAATGAACTTTGACCAATCCCTTTATGTAATTTACCTGTTTTATAATTATATCTTTAGATTTTTACTTGCTGGTTATAACTTTTGCTTATTTTTGAATTACACTAGGCCAAGACGGCGGCCACTCTATTTTTCCTGTGGGCAAATAGATCTACTTTTCACTATCCGTAAAGTAGATTGCATTATTTTTACGACTCGAGAGGCTTATTTATTATCTAGATTTTGAGATTGATTCTTACTCTCCCTGTATCCCGGTTTTCGGCACAACACCACTGAAAGATGGCTGCCATAGAGGCACCATCGGGTGCGGGATACCGGAAGACGGTACTCGTCACCGCTCACAGCTATTTCATTTTGCCTGGGATGAACGCGGGTATTTAAAACCTGAATTCCGGCACTATTTCATTCCGTCCTGACACTTCCGACAAGCAGACGCAAGGAACTCGTTTACTGACTGATCCTGGTAAGAGACTCGACGGGGTTAGGTTTTTCTTACTCTTATCTTGGATATTGGTTATTTTATCTTAGATTTTTAGCGTGTTTTGGGCATAGTGTAAATCTACGTGGTTATTATCTGGTGCTTTTTGGCTCTTACTTTTGTTTGTCTATGGGTCTAGCTAATTATTCTAGCCCCATAAGTCAACAAGTGTATTTGCTCATAGCGGTAGCTATTGTCTTACTCACTTTGGCCCAACATATCTTTTGCGACTAGGGAACTGGATGGGTATAAGCTCCTATCCTTCCCTTTTCATGTTGTTTTTTTACAGTATAACTAATAAGAAATAGAATAGAGGTCACTACAACGAGTGTTGGTTGATGTTGCCAGCTTTATTATCTTTTCGGTAGTTCACTACCCTGCACCCTGATTTTGAGTCTGATTATTTCCTCCAATCCAGGCCGGTCACGGCACTTTTGCCAACTACATTGGTTCCTCTCTATTCGCTTTGGACCATGGATCATTCCACCGTGGAGTGACTACACAAAGTTTTGCCTTACTTGACAGATAAGGCGCTCACCAAACGAAAAGTTGAGTGAGTATGTCTCTTGCCTTTTCCCCGCCCTCCCACCCATTTCATTACTGTATATACATAAGTGGCCAATTTATCCTTACTCCCCTTTTTTTCAATTTTAGATCAATTTGAAGCGCTCAAGTAATTTGATATCACTAGTGGCACCAATTTATTGATTGGTTGGACCACCTTCTTCGCTCAACATATGTGAAGAGCTCTCTGCCTGTTCTATAAAGTGAGTACAGAAGCAAATTTCTTTTGACTTCTGCTCCGGATACTTCTACCTCAACCAATTTAGGAACACAAGTAACTCATCTTTCCCCCTACTCTAGATAAACAAGCTGATGGAAGTATACCATATCCTTGGTGACTCTCATCCCGTGGATCATTCACCGTCTTGTTTTATGTACAGATTCATTGTGGTGGGTACATCCTATAGTAATAATACACATTGGGAAAGGTTTGTATGGTCTGTTACACTCTCCCTTTTGACGTACCACGCACCTGGTGTTCTAATTCCTCTCACGGGCATTAAGTTCATTTTTATATAGGGTTCTTTTTTCCCCAACTCTCTCTCCGTTTCTCTTGATTCTTATCTCTTATCTCTATATTCCCCCTCTTTTCCTGTAGGCATGTAATAGGCAGGTCTTTGCCTGCACTGTGTAAATATCAGACTATGAGTGTTTGTATTCATAAACCGCTCTGCTGTCTTGTTATTCAATCATTTAAATTGATGTATGTTATCAGTGTTTTATATCTAGATAGAACATGACTTGTATGAGGATGTAATATTAATATACAGAGTATTTTGATTTTAAACGCTTTTGTATAGTGTTATGTTCCTGTCAATGTCTTTTGTCATACATATTTATGTTGGTGTATATGTTTGTTAAACCAACAGCCCTGAAGAAGTCCTTTTGTAAGGACGAAACGCGTCGGCTGTTTTTTGATCGCCTTGATCGTGTTTTAATCCTGTATCAAAATAAAAGAAGAACTTTGAAGAATATATTTGTGGACACGGATTTAAAAATTCTTTCTCCTTGTCTGGGTCTTTGGTGGTGCACCTTTGCTTTTGTTTAAACTGCTTCTAGAATAGCCTCTCTGTCTCAATAGTTCAAGATCTTAGCTATGATTGTAAGGGGATGTGCCCCGGGATTTGTGTCGGGATAGGCATCCTGTGTGCAGGCTCAATTGTGAAAAAGTTCAGAGGTATTTAGGGCACAGATGGTTAAGCCTTAGATCTTCCAGAGATAGGTCAACACTAGGTCCATCCGCTCCTATGGGGACTCCTATCACCCTGATGTTGTTCCTTTGAGCACAGCCTTGGAACGCGGAGTTCCAAAAATCTCCACTCCACAGAGCGGGCCAGAGTTTTTCCCTCAGTTTTACTTTAAGTTGGTGAACGCGAGCGAGGAAAATCTTACTTCAGACCACCTCCTGGTGATTTCTTAATGCGGGTAGTCGCGGATGGCCAGAGCTGCTTTCGGTGAGAAACCTTCTGTTTGCATTGAGAAAGCTGCCACTCAAGTGGAATATCTACTCCAGTGGCAGAAAGAAGCCACCCCCTCTTGCGTTGCGCATTGTGCCGCTCACACTGATTTTCCAGCGTGGGACAAACACTCAGTGCAAAAAATCAGCATAAACAGCACAACCAAACGCACTCCACTGCTTGCGGAACTCCGCGTAGCATGGCAGAGTTTTGAGGTCACTTCGTGTAGTTCCACGTAGCGGAGGTCTCAAACTCCACCCAGGCCTACTCCAGTGTCTGCAGGTCCGCCATGTCATCTCGAGCAGTCCTTCTTGGAGTGTGAGCCAAGCTGGGGGAGGTGGGAAAGAGGTCTCAGCCACCTGCATCACTGATTCGTAGGTAGCAGTCAGGCCACAGGGACCGTCAAAGACAACTGTGAGCCCCGTCCCTACTCAGAACTGCCTCCTCTGCGCCATAATCATGGCAGGTATCAGGTTATAGGCCAAGCAGGCCCCACACATGTGCAGGGCAGTCATACGCAGTGAAAGGAAGGTAGACAAAGGCCAACGGTGTCTCAGCCCTGCTTTACAGTCCTGACTCACTACACCACTGGTGCTGCTGCCTTCTTTGAGTCAGATGCATCACTGCCCCACATCAGTTCACCAGCCCTGAGGTGCGTCTCCCGATCCAGGCCCCTACATCGTCCCCCATGTCCGGGAATTCCCTCAGGGTGCCTTCTGGATCCCAGGCCCTTGCTCAGGGTCCCCTCCTTCGAGGCAGCTTTACTCATGTCCGAGCTGCAGGCCACAGTTACACCCCCTCCGATGATATTTGATCTCCCGGGTCCTTGGGCCGCTCAGCATCACCAGTTCTCAGCCAAACCACCCACCGGGGAGCATATGGGTAAACAGGACCCTCTTCACCCTCAGCACATGTAGACATCTCATCAGAGGGCTGTATGCAGCCTCTTATCGGTGCGCTGCAGCTGCCTTGGCCCACCAGGCCCACAGCCAGGCCTGGCCTTGAGGTCACAATCAGTCTCCCAGATGGGCTGGGGTGATAGATGGTCGCTGATTTCATCTCCCATCTCAGCACTTTTCTCAGCACCCTCTGTATGTTACGAGCAGGATTAATAAGCAGATTTTAGGGATTAACAGCAGTTCTGGCACGGAGCTCTGCTAGTGTGCAACCATCTTTGTCAGTGCCAAGCCACGCTCCAGTGACATTATAGATTTCACTCATACAAAACCTCTGAAATTCACCAGTTATAGTTGACTGAGCTAACTATAACCTATGCCCCCACAATGCACTGCTTATGACCTCACACAGTGCCTCACTCATGACATGATCAGTGACAGTGACATCCCTGATGACATCACTGATGACATCTCAAATGATATCACTGATGACATCATCCAGTGATTCTAAGTATTTTCTAAAAGTTTATGAGTGGTAGGCATATATACTAAGGTACCACAAAATTTAAATTAGTATACTAGGTGTATTATTACTAATGAGTGATTCTACTTCTAATATGCATTATGGGAGTGGCTGTGTGACTGTGTGAGTGGGTGTCTGAGTGCCTGTATGGGTGTGTGAGTAAATGTGCGAGTGGCTGTATGGATGTTTAAGCGGGTGTGTGAGTGGCTGTTATGTTATGTTACAACAGTTTATTAAGCACACGTCTACTCCTGAGATGTCTTGGTGCTGACTTCTAAAGAGCAAGAAAAGGAGCATAATTGTTAAAGAGCCAAGTTTTGAGCTCCTTCCTAAAGGAGATCAGCGTGGGCATTGATTTGATGTGAGGGGGCAGGTTATTCCAAAGCTTAGTAGTTCCAGTGATAAAGCTTTTACCTCCCCAATTGACTTTGCAGAATCTGGGAACCATCATTAGATTGGCCACAATGAACGCAGCCATCTGCTAGGGACGTACCCTTTGAAAGAGTACTTCAAGTACTCTGGGCCAATTTTATGTAAAGCTTTGTAGGCGGTGCCTTAAATTTGGCATGGCTTCTCACTGGAATCCAATGCAATTGCCAAATTTCCTTAGAAACAGATTTGGCTTTCGGAGTCCCAGAAAGGAGCCTGGTGACAGCATTCTGCCCCATATGCAACTTGTTAAGGTTTGTTTCCTGCATATTAACATAAAGGCCATTGCAGTAATCCAATTGTGATGGAACTAATGCAATAGTTACTCTCTTTTTAGAATGAGCTGGAATGAAAAGAAATAATTTCTTCATCAGTCTAAGCAGGAAGAAGCAGGAAGAGACCATAGAATTGACTTGCAGTCGAAAGTTTGGGTTTTCATCTATAAAGATTCCTAAAGTTTTAGCCTTGGTCATTGGGATAGGGGAGGGCCCATTTCTTCTGGTCACCAAATAGGAGACCAGGCAGGATAAAGATAACCAAACAGAACAACCTTGGTTTTATTTGAATCAAGTTTAAGGCAGTTTCTGCTCATCCAAGAAATGATTGACAACTTACAGTCATGAAAATGAGCCAATACCTCAATGCTATTTTTGAAGGCTGACAGGACAATTTGAGTATCGTCTGTGTATGAGGTAAGCAAGAGGCCAACATATTTGACTAATAGGGACAATTCTGTAACATAAATGTTAAACAGTGTTTAACTAATGTGGCTGTGTGGGTGAGTGAATGTTGTGAGAGTGTGTGTGTCAGTACCTATATGGGTAAGTGAGTGGTGGTGTGAGTGGCTGTATGGGTGGGTGTGTGGGTATATGAGTGACTATGGGTGAGTGAATGGATGTCTGAATGATCGTATGAGTGAGTGACTGGGTGCCGCCAAGAGCAACTTCCACGACCTGATGAAGGCAGACACCACCTGGATGAAGGACAGCTGCCTCAAGTTCAACTCAGACAAGACCTAAATCTTCATCCTCGGCTCTACCCCCTGTGCAAGGAACAATTCCTGGTGGCCCGCAGTGCTCAGGACCTCCTATCGCTGCATCCATTTCACCTTCAAAACAAACATCACCCACAAACGCCCACACCAGCTCCAGTGCAGGAATTGGAACAAGATCTCAGACGGCCAGCTCACCGCCTCTCTCAGCAGCTCCGCTTCCACCACCTCAGATGATGACCCAACCACCGCCGCCCAAACCCTACACAACTGGATCACCGACTGCTCCAACACCATCGCCCCCTCAAGATAACTTCCAACCCACATGCCAAGAAAGCCAGCTGGTTCTCCACCGAACTCTGAGAATCTAGATGAACCTGCAGACACCTCAAAAAGTTATGGAGGAACTCCAAAACCACAGCAGACCCCAATATCTTCAAAGCAGCCAGCCTCGCCCACCACAAGCTCATCAGATACTCAAGGAAGAAAGCACTCCAGAACAGAATCTCCACCCACGCACACAACAGCAAGGAACTCTTCGGCATCATTAAAGAGTTTGCCCAATCCCACAGTGAGACAACTGACATCCCACCCTCCCAGGACCTCGGCGACAGACTCAGCGCCTAAGTCCATCACAAAATCAAGACCATCTATGGCAACTTCGATGACGACAACCTACACGCGGAACCTACACCCACCGTTCTCTACACCATGCAGCAGACACTTGACAGCTGGACCGCCCTCACCATCGAAGACACCCTGAAGATTATGAAGTCAATGGGGGCGCTAGAGAGCCGGCGGACAAGATGGCCGCACCTTAGGGAGGCTCTATCAGCCCGGGAGCTGCATCCGGAATAATCCGACAAAGATAAGGCATCAAACGGCGTAAAAATATAGAAAAAACAATCAGACGCTGTAGCCTTCCTGAGTGCTGCAGTAGAAATGCGCATGAGCTCCTAAAGCCCGAAAAACATGGATGCCGTGCGGAGACCCGCGAGGATGAGCAAGGTGGTGGACTAAACGGCTTTCACACACCGCGGGCCGTGACCACTGAAGCAGGGGCTGCAACGGCGATATCTGCTCCTCCTGTGCTGAGACGAGACCACCCCGGTAGGCGAGACGCGGAGAAGCGATGCACTGCCAGCGTTGCTGACTGCGGCGACTAGTGGGCCCAGATACTGCACGCTTGGACCCAAAAACCTGAAGGAGGACTCCTGAGTGGTGCGGGGCGACTTCGGCTGAGTGCGATACGCCCCTACCTGTCTCCCATGTGATTTTTGGGGAAGCGCTGCTGGCGGAAGCAAACGACTGCCCCAAGACTAGAGCGCGGCCTCCACTGACTGCAGGGAGGGAGTGTGGCGCGTGCTCGACTGATCGCGCTACCTGGTCTGGGCTTGCCTGCGGCTGTTGCTCTACCGCATAGGCCTTGTCAGGATCAGACAAATGGCCTTAAGCGACGAGGTATTAAACGAGAGATCCTGCGGGGCTGAATACCCAAGGCACACTGTCACTGACAAAACGGCACAAATGAGAGACACGATACTGTGCTGGAAGAACACCTGACGCGTGGACCCATAAGACTGCAGACACTCCATAGGAGCAGCTTTATACTGATCAGCGATACAGCACTGAATCTTGCCACAAATTGCAATTTCCATTTACTTCTACAGACCTACACTGGGGCAACACTCACTCAGAGATAGATACCTGTATACAGAGCAGAGAGGCCTGAATGAGGGTCTGACCTTCACCCGAGGGCGTACTCTACGGCGGCTGCGGCCTGATCTTTTGCTGCCTGGGTAGCGTCTGTTGCTGTCTGCATGAGCGGCGGCCCGCAATGGGCACTGGGCCCTGCTGTGGAACCGCGGGGGAGCGCGGGCTGGGTGCCGGTCACGGTCGAGCTTGCTGAGAATCCCTTGCAGCTGTGCACCCACACTAAAGTACTGTATCCCTGATGTGAGGGGTGTGCGACTTGGACCAAATCTGCCATTTTCCCTTAATGTGAGGTGTATGCGACACATCTGAAGCCTCCGCCGCTATTCATTTGGAGCCTCTCTTTCTGCGCGGCCGGGACCAGCATGGGCCGTACCGAGGGCAAGCAGTCCAAGCTGTAGTTTTCCACCTGGAAAAATGCCCCCAAAGACCAAAATTACGCGGCAACCCAAAGAAAGGAGGACGCCCCTGCCTCAACCTTGACACAAGACTCGGACATCAAGGCGCTACTACTGACTATGCGACAGAGCCTCACGTCAATAGAATCCAAAATGGATGCAATGAACAGTCGCATGGACTTCTCCAAAATCGAACAGCGCATCTCTGTCATAGAAAACTTCTCTGCGGTCAGTAATGAGAAAAGCCTGGGGATGGAGAAGCTACTAAAGATCATTTCTGCCAAAAATGAGGACCTGGAGGCACATTCATGCAGGAATAGTTTGCGTTTTGTAGGGATACCGGAAACCACCGGACGTATGGAGGACTACATTGAGAAACTCCTGCTAGACGTATTTGGCGCTGAGGCTTTCTCCAGGGTCCTGGTGGTCGAGAGGGTACATCGTTCCTTGGCGCCGAGGCCACCTCCAGGGGCCCCCCAGACCGATCCTGGCACGCTTACTCAACTATAAGGATCGACACACTACACTGCGGTTGGAGAGCTGTCCTTTGAGGGGAACAACATTTCGATATACCCGGACTTCGCCCTGGCGGTACAAGAGGCATGGAAAAAATTATTTCCTGATAAAAAAAATGTGCAACTGGCTAATATACAATATTCCATGCTTTACCCAGCCAAATAAAGGACTTTTTAAAAACTGCCCTGCGACTCTCACCCGCAACCCGTGAAGAGAGCGGCTGCTCTGGAGGGGTTTCCCAGCCCCAGATGTGGAGTGAAGGTGATATTTAATCAAAACCTAACTGTTTCTGTATAATTGACTGGACAATATAGCTTACCGTGTTGAGTAATGATGCACGTGTCGCATTGAACAGATAAGTCCCTACGCATGCATATTATGATGTGCCACGTATAACTGTATATTGACACGCCATATTGCTTTAGAATAATGTCCTCCCGGGCTCCCTCGCTCCTGCGAGGTGCGCTAACGGTCTCTTTGGCGCATATCCCCAGTGGGAATGCCCCCTAAGTTTGTAACTGAACTCCTATACTATGTTGTTTTTAGCGATGCTGTGCACTATGCTGAGCGCCTATTATACTCTCTACACTGTTGGGAAGGGTGGGTATGCATTCACCTGTGAGATTGGGCTACAGGTGTGGGTGGAGGGGGTACAGTTTCTTTTTCTTACTGGAGAAGACCTGCACTGCATAACAATACATACATGGAATCGTATATGCTTGATTTCACAATCTAGCTACTATTTAATATGGCACAGAAATACATCCTCGATCCCACCGGCATTCCCAAAGGGTGATGGCTGCTGATACCTCAGACAGGATTCCTCTAATTCACTGCTTAACATGGAATGTGTGCAGGCTTGGAGACCCATGCAAGCGCCGGTTGGCGCTAGGATATTTGGAAAGACACAATATCCAAATAGCTATGATACAAGAGACACATCTCAATCCGCGGGTCCAAGCTACATTTGGCAAGAAATGGGCGGGACATTGCTGCTTCTCTTCATTCTCCACATATTCACGGGGCACAGCTATTTTAGTCCGATTGGGTGTGGACTATTGTCCAATAGGACAGCTACAGGACTCCAAAGGCAGGTACTGCATTATGTGGGGTAGGCTTGCCGGTCACTCAGTCACTCTGGCCTGCTGCTACGCACCCAGCATTGACGATCCGGATTTTATTGTTAACCTCTGGGGGCGCATCCTAGAAATAGGTTCCACATATGTAGTGTGGGGTGGAAATTTTAACCTGACGCTTGACCCAGGGCTAGACCGCTCCCCCATGCATACACTCTCGCATCCCCAGGCAACTAAACATTTTTCAGACATTATAGTTGATCATCACTTATTTGATGCATGGAGAGCCCTCCATCCTGCTCACAAAGAGGGCATTAGACTTCTGGCTACTCTCAAGTGGGCTAAACATGTAGCTAAAAGAGGCAAAGCACCTTGCACGTACCCTTTCTGACCACTCCCCTGTTCTTCTGAAACTCTCTCCGCCGGGGAGGACCTCCCCTTACCCATCGTGGAGGCTCCAGCCTACGGCGTTACTGGATACAGCTTTCTGTGAGGGAATCTGCCAGGAGATCACCAATTACTTTCTGTGCAACATTGGTAGTGTTGCAACATTATCTTGTGTCTGGGAGAGCTTCAAGGTTATGATCAGGGGGCTGTGTATAGCCAAAAGTGGGGGATACTCAAATCCATCCGAGGCACCCTACACAAAATAGAGACAGACATTAAAAAAACAGAAGAAGCAGTTGCATCCTCCCTGACCACTCACATAGTGCAAGGCTCAGAGAGCTCCTTACAGAGTATGCAGAAGAAGCAGAGCGTGAGTCCAAATTTTGCTCGAAATACCACGTAGCCAGAGCATTTAGGGCCAGATGTATCAAAGGGTTTTACCCATTCTGTGTCTATGGGAAAATGTGTTCATACATATGGCCCATGGTGAGGGAGAACGCCCCGGCAGGGCCCTTGCAGAGGCTGCTAGAACCCCTAGATTTGCCAACCAAATATTGGAAATAACAGATGGTGGAGGGAACAGACATACAGATTCTAAAGAAATCCTTGCGATATTCTCCAACTACTATTCGGAGCTATATCACACTAAAGAGAATGGTATACCAGATGTAGCATCCTATTTCGAGGAGACGGTACTGGGGTGGATAAATGACTCTCGCAGAGAGTTTCTATCAGCGGAATTTAAGGAGGATGAGGTACGTGCAGCTATAATGGGCCTGCGCTCGGGCAGGGCCCTTGGGCCGGACAGGTTGCCTGCAGACTTTTATAAGTGCTACGTTGAGCGCTGGTTCCGATACTCAAACAAGTTTTTGAAGAAGCCACGGAGTCAGACATCCTCCCGCCGTCGATGTGCCAGCCTATGATAATCTCGTTACTTAAACAGGGCAACATGGCCTCCAACTGCGACGCCTACAGGCCTTTGTCGCTAATTAACTGTGACACCAAAATACTTGCCAAAATTATAGCTAATAGGCTATTACTGCTAATGGAGGGATTGGTGCTCCCGGATCAGGCAGCGTTTGTGCTGGGCAGGGCCACCTCCCATAATTTGAGAACCACCTTTGCTCTGTTACATGACATAGACCCGGACATACCCGCAGCGGGAATCTTTTTGGACGCTACTAAAGCATTTGATTCCCTCGAACGGGGGTATTTGTTTGCCATACTAAGCAGAATGAGACTGCCCTTGCCCTTCCTCAAATGGATAAGGCTATTTTACACCAAGCCTGAAGCAATAGTGCAGGTTAACGGATTATACCCAGACCCGATAAACATCACTTTTTGCTTTAGCAATCGAACCCCTAGCGGCTAAAATTAGACAGCACCATAGAGAATATGCCATCCCATACCCCTCTCGTCAGATTCTGATATCGTTATATGCTGACGATATCACGTTATATCTGAGAGATCCCAGCGTCAGCCTCAACCCGATTCTTTGGGAATTTATAAAGTTCTATAACTTCTCGGGGATAAAACTAAACTGGACTAAATATCAGATCTTCCCACTCACCCCCTCTACTGCACAATTCACCCTTATTTCCCACTGAGCTGGTGCGCGCAGGAAATAAAATACCTAGGAGAGGTCCTAACCAGGGACAGAGAAACAACCATTTGTGCTAATTATGGCAAAGCGATTGAGACCATTAGCTCATGGGTCGATAGATGGATCACGCTACCACTGTATTTTGCCTGTCGGGTGGCGGTAATGAAAATGAACATCGTACCCAAACTTTTATATTTGTTCGTCAATATTCCCTACAATCCCGGACGCCCCTTATTCAATACTCTGCGATCACTGCTCATTAAACTTGCATGGGGGGGAAAACAACCCAGGGTGGTATGGAAAACCTTGACACAGCCTTTTGCCAGAGGGGGTTTTGAGGCTCTGGACATTGAGCTATACTTCCTCAGCGCGGAAGTACACCACTCTACCTATTGGCTTCATCCCCCTCGTTCAACAGGGATACATGTGGCCCATGCCAACACACTCTTTCTTGGGAAACGCAGTTCCAGCTGAGGGGGTTGCCCATCATACAGTTAGCTGCACCAATTCTGCCTGGCAGACATTGTCCAAACTAATGGGAAAACCGACATTATACTCTCCACTGATGCCACTCTCATACTTATATGCTGCACTGGTCACTCGGGAAACAGCATGCTGCAATATATTTCAAAAACAGAACCTTACGGTGTGGGGAGACTTATACCATGAGAAGCAATTTAAAACCCAGCATGAACTGCTGAGCGGCGAAGTGACCACCCCCTTGGAAATATTCCTATAAATAAGACTTAAGCATGAGATTAGAGCCAATGTCCCTTGCTTCCCAGCAGAACCGAGCACATTAGAAGTTCTCCACTCGGCACTAAAACTGCCAGGGCCGGCACATCTATCGCACAGCAATGATTGGGAGGCCGCAAACATCACAGGGTGCAAGGGAGTAATGGGATTTGTATCTAGAGGAGCCACTCACAGATGAGCAATGGGGTTTCTGCTGCTTGCAAACAGAGGCTATCACAGCAAGCAGTAAGCTTCGCATCATTCATTTCAAATTCTTGCATAGAACCTATTATACCCCTACAAAATTGTATAATTTCTAGCTAAGCGAGAATGATCGCTGCTGGAGATGCCGACGGGAGGGAGCGAACTTCATACACCTTTTATGGCTGTGCCCGGCAGTGTGTGAATACTGGAGGGAAGTAATAGAGGCATTGGCTACAATGGTCGCGGTAGAAATACCACTCATCCCAATATTGGCACTCCTAGAATACACAGCTGATCTGCCACAGGCTTGTAGGAAGTTTGTCGCAATGGGCTTACTATTAGCTAAGCGCCGGCTGGCAGGCAGATGGGGCAGGGGGCGGGCCCCTAAGTTCAAGGAATGGCTCTCTGACTTTATATACTGCAAGGATCAGCTCACAAGGTATGCTGAGCTTTTGCCGATGGCATCTCGGCCTAGAAACATATGGGGGCCATTGGTGGAGTACTTAAAGAATACTGCGGATTGATGTAATATATAATTATATATGCCTAACCATAAATATGGAGGGAAGAGCGGAGATATTATGCAACGGGGTTGTCAGATGGTTAAAACCTTCCAAAATGCTTTATGATGTATGTTTTTTATAGACATCATTATCAAAGCTCACTGCAATGCGATCAGATTGGTAGAAATCAATGATGACGTGTTATTACTCTATAATATGTATTCTATGTTGTAACCTGGGTTCATGCACAATCAACAAATGACTGTAACATCGTAATCCATGCTCAGATTCATGTATCCATTCATCACTATGTACTATGCAAGTCGCTCCGATGTTTGTTTATTCTGTGTTCTTGAATGACTGTTTGCTTGAAAATGCAATAAATAAAGTTTTAAAAAAAAGACTATGAAGTCAACCATTTCCAGGGCCCCCAAGGACCCTTGCCCCCACCACATCTACCACAGAGCAGACACATTATCGCCCCGAGCTTCGACGAATCATCAACCGCTCCTTCAAGACCGCCTCCTTTCCCGACGACTGGAAACACTCTTCTGAAAAAACCCTCGGCGAACCCCACCGATCTCAAGAACTTCAGACCGATCTCCTTACTCCTGTACCTAGCGAAAGTCATTGAAAAAGCAGTCAACAGTCAACTCGCCTCCTTCATAGAAGAAAACAACATTCTTGACTCCTCCCAATCAGGCTTCAGGAAGAACCACAGCATCGAAACCGCCCTTCTCGCAACAACAGACAACATCCGTTCCCTCCTCGACAGAGGGGAGACAGTGACCCTCATCCTCCTGGACCTCTCCGCAGCCTTCGACACAGTCTCACACTGCACCCTAGCCCTCAGACTCCACAATGCAGGTATCTGGAACAATGCCCTCGACTGGATCCGCTCATTCCTCTCTGTCAGAACACAGTGGGTCAGACTCCCTCCCTTCCTCTCAGATCCTTCACCGACCACCTGCAGAGTCCCCCAAGGATCCTCCATCAGCCCCACCCTGTTCAAGCCAGCATGGCCCGCTTGCATCCATTGTCAGATCACACGGACTCAACATCGTATTGTACGCAGGCGACACCCAACCCATCCTCTCCCTATTCAACGAACCCAACATCTCCAAACACAACTTTCAAGAAGGAATGGAAGCAGTCGCCAGGTGGATGAAGAACAGCTACCTACAACTAAACAAGGACAAAGCCAAAGTACTCATCATGGGCCCACACCCCAACGTCTGGAACGACACCTGATGTCCCCCCACCTTCAGGAACCATCCCTCCCCCACTGACCACGCATGCAACCTCGGAATCTTCTTGGACTCCGAACTCAATATGGAACGCCAAATCAACGCTGTCACCTCTTCCTGTTTCCACACCCTCCATCTCCAATGAAAGACCTTCAACTGGATTACCCTCAAACACAGGAAAACCGTCATCCACGCCCTCAGCAGCAGACTGGACTATGGCAATGCACTCTACGCCGGGATCAACAAGAACCTCACCCACAAACTCCAGAACGCCTCTGCCACTGGCTCCCAGTCGAGAAGAGAATCACCTTCAAGATTCTCACCCATGCCCACAAAACCCCCCACAACACTGGATCCACCTACATGAACCACTGCCTCTCGTTCCATGCACCCCAAAGACCCCTCCGCTCAGCCCAGCTCTCCCTTGCAACGGTTCCGCACATCAAGAAGACCAGAACAGGAGGCCGTCCATTCTCCTTCCTCATGGCCAAGGCATGGAACACCCTCCCTCTCCACCTCCGACAGACACCAACAGTCTCCAAGTTCTTGAAGGACCTCAAGACCTGGCTTCTCGACAAATCACCGTGAACATCCAGGAGATTTTTGCCCACACCCCCACCACCTCTCAGTGCCTTGAGACCCTATTGGGTGAGTAGTTGTGCTTAACAAACCTTTGATTGATTGATTGACACTCACAGACCATGCACATAACCTCTGCATGATCCTGGACTCCTTGCTCTCTAAGAACCACCAAATCAATGCTGTCTTGTCCTCCTGCTTCCACATGCTCCACCTGCTTCAGAAGATCTTCAAGTGGATTCCCAGTCCTACTGAGTCTGATAAAATGGTCACCATGTGCTCGCCAGCCACAGACTGGACCACGTCAATGCACTCTACACCAGCACCACCAATAACTCCTGAAGAAACTGCAGAACATCCAGAACGCCTCCATCAGACTTATCCTGGACATCCTCTATCACAGCCACATTACCGGTCACCTGAGAGACCTCCACTGGCTCCTCATCAACAAAACAATTACCTTTAAGCTCCTCACGCACCCCTACAAAGCCCTGCACAATGCCGTACCTGCATACCTCAACCACCACCTCTCATTCCTCACACCCATCAGACATCTATGCTCCACCTAACTGGCCCTGGCCACAATTCCATGGATCTGCAACAGCACAGCTGGAGGTCGATGCTTCTCCTACCTCGCTGCAAACACCTGGAACTCCCTGCCTCTACATTTCAGACAATCACTATCTCTGCCTCAATCAGGAAGGACTTCAAGACCTGGCTCTTTGACTGAATTGCAGTTCCACCCCCACTCAGCGCCTTAAGACCCTAACAGGTGATTAGTCATGCTTTGCAAGAATCCTGATTGATTGATTGAGTGATTGATTGATTGGTGTGTAAATGAATGTATGGGTAAATGAGTGGCTGTTTGAGTGGGTGTTTGGTTAAGTGAGTTGGTGTGTGAATGACTGTATTGGAGAGTGAGCCAATTTCAGCCCCAGGAACCCCATCCCCTGTTGCCCATCCTCTTTTCTGGGTGCCCTGGTCCTACCCAGGGTGCCCACTCCCAACTGTCCCTGCCGCCTCCCCACCTCCTGCGGGTGCTGACATTGATTTCACACATGGGGAGCTGCTAAAAACACTCTGTGTGTGAAAACAATTGTACTCTGCTTCCAGCAAGCAAGAGCCTGAGGCCCCCCAATACAAATTAATTTTGTCCCTGGGGAGGTGGTGGTCCATGAGGTCTGGGGAGAGTTAGTGACACCCCCCCCCCATAATGATATATTAGCCCCGGGAAGGTGGTGATCCCTAGAGTACAGGGGGGTCCAAGAGAACCCTGATTACTTTCTGACATGTAGCACCCTGAAGGTGTATGTCCCGTGGCCTCGGGGGTCCGAGAGGCACCCTCAAGTATAAATGAATAAGCCCTGGGGAAGTAGTGGTCGCCAGGTAATTAATAAGCCCGAGGAGGGGGGCACTCCCTTATTAATAATATGCCCCCAGGACCTGCCCAACTGCGGGCCAATAACTAAAAAATGAAGCCTGGGCTAGTGCGCTTAGTTAAACATTTTCAGCGGAATCCGCGGATCCCTCCAGAGGTGCAGACTAATGCAACAGATATGGCTCCAGAGTTTTCAGTCATTTCCATGTATTGCATGGACTGTAGTATTGTTATAATTGCTGGTGAGCCGTGTGTTACAGCTATTTGCAATGCTGCACAAATCATTCATGCTAATTTTTTCTCCCCTTTTATATTTTTTGCACATTTCTCAGTGCAAATTTTTCTAATTCCTCCTGTCCTAGTTGTCATTTTTGTTACCATAAAAAACAAAAAAAATGTCTGAAACTTTACAAAAGCACTTAAAAAAATAATTCAAAAACAAAACAAAAAAACATATCACCGAGAAATAAAGGAATAGCATTGGATAATACACTTTTCAATTAAAATAATAATAAGAAGACGCCCATTTATCAATCTTGAACATTCTTTAAGACGAGTCCACTGTGAGCAGATTTGGGCAATGCACAATATGTCACAAGACATTCTCATGGGGTAGAAATAAAAACATATTCTTGTGGGATTACGTCTATGCTTTACCATCTAAAAACAAACCATAGCAATAGTATAAAAGCAGCAAGAAGGCAACGCAAGACTGAAGAACCTTCAACTGTAGGAAATCTTTAGGATACTATAGCAATAGTATAAAAGCAGCAAGAAGGCAATGCAAGACTGAAGAACCTTCAACTGTAGGAAATCTTTAGGATACTATAGCAATAGTATAAAAGAGGCAAGAAGGCAACGTAAGACTGAAGAACCTTCAACTGTAGGAAATCTTTAGGATACTATAGCAATAGTATAAAAGCAGCAAGAAGGCAACGCAAGACTGAAGAACCTTCAACTGTAGGAAATCTTTAGGATACTATAGCAATAGTATAAAAGCAGCAAGAAGGCAACGCAAGACTGAAGAACCTTCAACTGTAGGAAATCTTTAGGATACTATAGCAATAGTATAAAAGCAGCAAGAAGGCAACGCAAGACTGAAGAACCTTCAACTGTAGGAAATCTTTAGGATACTATAGCAATAGTATAAAAGAGGCAAGAAGGCAACGCAAGACTGAAGAACCTTCAACTGTAGGAAATCTTTAGGATACTATAGCAATAGTATAAAAGAGGCAAGAAGGCAACGCAAGACTGAAGAACCTTCAACTGTAGGAAATCTTTAGGATACTATAGCAATAGTATAAAAGCAGCAAGAAGGCAACGCAAGACTGAAGAACCTTCAACTGTAGGAAATCTTTAGGATACTATAGCAATAGTATAAAAGCGGCAAGAAGGCAACGCAAGACTGAAGAACCTTCAACTGTAGGAAATCTTTAGGATACTATAGCAATAGTATAAAAGCGGCAAGAAGGCAACGCAAGACTGAAGAACCTTCAACTGTAGGAAATCTTTAGGATACTATAGCAATAGTATAAAAGAGGCAAGAAGGCAACGCAAGACTGAAGAACCTTCAACTGTAGGAAATCTTTAGGATACTATAGCAATAGTATAAAAGAGGCAAGAAGGCAACGCAAGACTGAAGAACCTTCAACTGTAGGAAATCTTTAGGATACTATAGCAATAGTATAAAAGCAGCAAGAAGGCAACGCAAGACTGAAGAACCTTCAACTGTAGGAAATCTTTAGGATACTATAGCAATAGTATAAAAGCAGCAAGAAGGCAACGCAAGACTGAAGAACCTTCAACTGTAGGAAATCATTAGGATACTATAGCAATAGTATAAAAGCAGCAAGAAGGCAACGCAAGACTGAAGAACCTTCAACTGTAGGAAATCTTTAGGATACTATAGCAATAGTATAAAAGCAGCAAGAAGGCAACGCAAGACTGAAGAACCTTCAACTGTAGGAAATCTTTAGGATACTATAGCAATAGTATAAAAGCAGCAAGAAGGCAACGCAAGACTGAAGAACCTTCAACTGTAGGAAATCTTTAGGATACTATAGCAATAGTATAAAAGAGGCAAGAAGGCAACGCAAGACTGAAGAACCTTCAACTGTAGGAAATCTTTAGGATACTATAGCAATAGTATAAAAGCAGCAAGAAGGCAACGCAAGACTGAAGAACCTTCAACTGTAGGAAATCTTTAGGATACTATAGCAATAGTATAAAAGCAGCAAGAAGGCAACGCAAGACTGAAGAACCTTCAACTGTAGGAAATCTTTAGGATACTATAGCAATAGTATAAAAGAGGCAAGAAGGCAACGCAAGACTGAAGAACCTTGAACTGTAGGAAATCTTTAGGATACTATAGCAATAGTATAAAAGCAGCAAGAAGGCAACGCAAGACTGAAGAACCTTCAACTGTAGGAAATCTTTAGGATACTATAGCAATAGTATAAAAGCAGCAAGAAGGCAACGCAAGACTGAAGAACCTTCAACTGTAGGAAATCTTTAGGATACTATAGCAATAGTATAAAAGCAGCAAGAAGGCAACGCAAGACTGAAGAACCTTCAACTGTAGGAAATCTTTAGGATACTATAGCAATAGTATAAAAGAGGCAAGAAGGCAACGCAAGACTGAAGAACCTTCAACTGTAGGAAATCTTTAGGATACTATAGCAATAGTATAAAAGCAGCAAGAAGGCAACGCAAGACTGAAGAACCTTCAACTGTAGGAAATCTTTAGGATACTATAGCAATAGTATAAAAGAGGCAAGAAGGCAACGCAAGACTGAAGAACCTTCAACTGTAGGAAATCTTTAGGATACTATAGCAATAGTATAAAAGCAGCAAGAAGGCAACGCAAGACTGAAGAACCTTCAACTGTAGGAAATCTTTAGGATACTATAGCAATAGTATAAAAGCAGCAAGAAGGCAACGCAAGACTGAAGAACCTTCAACTGTAGGAAATCTTTAGGATACTATAGCAATAGTATAAAAGCAGCAAGAAGGCAACGCAAGACTGAAGAACCTTCAACTGTAGGAAATCTTTAGGATACTATAGCAATAGTATAAAAGCAGCAAGAAGGCAACGCAAGACTGAAGAACCTTCAACTGTAGGAAATCTTTAGGATACTATAGCAATAGTATAAAAGAGGCAAGAAGGCAACGCAAGACTGAAGAACCTTCAACTGTAGGAAATCTTTAGGATACTATAGCAATAGTATAAAAGCAGCAAGAAGGCAACGCAAGACTGAAGAACCTTCAACTGTAGGAAATCTTTAGGATACTATAGCAATAGTATAAAAGCAGCAAGAAGGCAACGCAAGACTGAAGAACCTTCAACTGTAGGAAATCTTTAGGATACTATAGCAATAGTATAAAAGCAGCAAGAAGGCAACGCAAGACTGAAGAACCTTCAACTGTAGGAAATCTTTAGGATACTATAGCAATAGTATAAAAGAGGCAAGAAGGCAACGCAAGACTGAAGAACCTTCAACTGTAGGAAATCTTTAGGATACTATAGCAATAGTATAAAAGAGGCAAGAAGGCAACGCAAGACTGAAGAACCTTCAACTGTAGGAAATCTTTAGGATACTATAGCAATAGTATAAAAGCGGCAAGAAGGCAACGCAAGACTGAAGAACCTTCAACTGTAGGAAATCTTTAGGATACTATAGCAATAGTATAAAAGAGGCAAGAAGGCAACGCAAGACTGAAGAACCTTCAACTGTAGGAAATCTTTAGGATACTATAGCAATAGTATAAAAGCAGGCAAGAAGGCAACGCAAGACTGAAGAACCTTCAACTGTAGGAAATCTTTAGGATACTATAGCAATAGTATAAAAGCAGCAAGAAGGCAACGCAAGACTGAAGAACCTTCAACTGTAGGAAATCTTTAGGATACTATAGCAATAGTATAAAAGCAGCAAGAAGGCAACGCAAGACTGAAGAACCTTCAACTGTAGGAAATCTTTAGGATACTATAGCAATAGTATAAAAGCAGGCAAGAAGGCAACGCAAGACTGAAGAACCTTCAACTGTAGGAAATCTTTAGGATACTATAGCAATAGTATAAAAGCAGCAAGAAGGCAACGCAAGACTGAAGAACCTTCAACTGTAGGAAATCTTTAGGATACTATAGCAATAGTATAAAAGCAGCAAGAAGGCAACGCAAGACTGAAGAACCTTCAACTGTAGGAAATCTTTAGGATACTATAGCAATAGTATAAAAGCAGCAAGAAGGCAACGCAAGACTGAAGAACCTTCAACTGTAGGAAATCTTTAGGATACTATAGCAATAGTATAAAAGCAGCAAGAAGGCAACGCAAGACTGAAGAACCTTCAACTGTAGGAAATCTTTAGGATACTATAGCAATAGTATAAAAGCAGCAAGAAGGCAACGCAAGACTGAAGAACCTTCAACTGTAGGAAATCTTTAGGATACTATAGCAATAGTATAAAAGCAGCAAGAAGGCAACGCAAGACTGAAGAACCTTCAACTGTAGGAAATCTTTAGGATACTATAGCAATAGTATAAAAGCAGCAAGAAGGCAACGCAAGACTGAAGAACCTTCAACTGTAGGAAATCTTTAGGATACTATAGCAATAGTATAAAAGCAGGCAAGAAGGCAACGCAAGACTGAAGAACCTTCAACTGTAGGAAATCTTTAGGATACTATAGCAATAGTATAAAAGCAGCAAGAAGGCAACGCAAGACTGAAGAACCTTCAACTGTAGGAAATCTTTAGGATACTATAGCAATAGTATAAAAGCAGCAAGAAGGCAACGCAAGACTGAAGAACCTTCAACTGTAGGAAATCTTTAGGATACTATAGCAATAGTATAAAAGCAGCAAGAAGGCAACGCAAGACTGAAGAACCTTCAACTGTAGGAAATCTTTAGGATACTATAGCAATAGTATAAAAGCAGGCAAGAAGGCAACGCAAGACTGAAGAACCTTCAACTGTAGGAAATCTTTAGGATACTATAGCAATAGTATAAAAGAGGCAAGAAGGCAACGCAAGACTGAAGAACCTTCAACTGTAGGAAATCTTTAGGATACTATAGCAATAGTATAAAAGCAGCAAGAAGGCAACGCAAGACTGAAGAACCTTCAACTGTAGGAAATCTTTAGGATACTATAGCAATAGTATAAAAGCAGCAAGAAGGCAACGCAAGACTGAAGAACCTTCAACTGTAGGAAATCTTTAGGATACTATAGCAATAGTATAAAAGCAGCAAGAAGGCAACGCAAGACTGAAGAACCTTCAACTGTAGGAAATCTTTAGGATACTATAGCAATAGTATAAAAGCAGCAAGAAGGCAACGCAAGACTGAAGAACCTTCAACTGTAGGAAATCTTTAGGATACTATAGCAATAGTATAAAAGCAGCAAGAAGGCAACGCAAGACTGAAGAACCTTCAACTGTAGGAAATCTTTAGGATACTATAGCAATAGTATAAAAGAGGCAAGAAGGCAACGCAAGACTGAAGAACCTTCAACTGTAGGAAATCTTTAGGATACTATAGCAATAGTATAAAAGAGGCAAGAAGGCAACGCAAGACTGAAGAACCTTCAACTGTAGGAAATCTTTAGGATACTATAGCAATAGTATAAAAGCAGCAAGAAGGCAACGCAAGACTGAAGAACCTTCAACTGTAGGAAATCTTTAGGATACTATAGCAATAGTATAAAAGCAGCAAGAAGGCAACGCAAGACTGAAGAACCTTCAACTGTAGGAAATCTTTAGGATACTATAGCAATAGTATAAAAGCAGCAAGAAGGCAACGCAAGACTGAAGAACCTTCAACTGTAGGAAATCTTTAGGATACTATAGCAATAGTATAAAAGAGGCAAGAAGGCAACGCAAGACTGAAGAACCTTCAACTGTAGGAAATCTTTAGGATACTATAGCAATAGTATAAAAGCAGCAAGAAGGCAACGCAAGACTGAAGAACCTTCAACTGTAGGAAATCTTTAGGATACTATAGCAATAGTATAAAAGCAGCAAGAAGGCAACGCAAGACTGAAGAACCTTCAACTGTAGGAAATCTTTAGGATACTATAGCAATAGTATAAAAGCAGCAAGAAGGCAACGCAAGACTGAAGAACCTTCAACTGTAGGAAATCTTTAGGATACTATAGCAATAGTATAAAAGCAGCAAGAAGGCAACGCAAGACTGAAGAACCTTCAACTGTAGGAAATCTTTAGGATACTATAGCAATAGTATAAAAGCAGCAAGAAGGCAACGCAAGACTGAAGAACCTTCAACTGTAGGAAATCTTTAGGATACTATAGCAATAGTATAAAAGCAGCAAGAAGGCAACGCAAGACTGAAGAACCTTCAACTGTAGGAAATCTTTAGGATACTATAGCAATAGTATAAAAGCAGCAAGAAGGCAACGCAAGACTGAAGAACCTTCAACTGTAGGAAATCTTTAGGATACTATAGCAATAGTATAAAAGCAGCAAGAAGGCAACGCAAGACTGAAGAACCTTCAACTGTAGGAAATCTTTAGGATACTATAGCAATAGTATAAAAGCAGCAAGAAGGCAACGCAAGACTGAAGAACCTTCAACTGTAGGAAATCTTTAGGATACCATAGCAATAGTATAAAAGCAGCAAGAAGGCAACGCAAGACTGAAGAACCTTCAACTGTAGGAAATCTTTAGGATACTATACCAATAGTATAAAAGAGGCAAGAAGGCAACGCAAGACTGAAGAACCTTCAACTGTAGGAAATCTTTAGGATACTATAGCAATAGTATAAAAGCAGCAAGAAGGCAACGCAAGACTGAAGAACCTTCAACTGTAGGAAATCTTTAGGATACTATAGCAATAGTATAAAAGAGGCAAGAAGGCAACGCAAGACTGAAGAACCTTCAACTGTAGGAAATCTTTAGGATACTATAGCAATAGTATAAAAGCAGCAAGAAGGCAACGCAAGACTGAAGAACCTTCAACTGTAGGAAATCTTTAGGATACTATAGCAATAGTATAAAAGCAGCAAGAAGGCAACGCAAGACTGAAGAACCTTCAACTGTAGGAAATCTTTAGGATACTATAGCAATAGTATAAAAGCAGCAAGAAGGCAACGCAAGACTGAAGAACCTTCAACTGTAGGAAATCTTTAGGATACTATAGCAATAGTATAAAAGCAGCAAGAAGGCAACGCAAGACTGAAGAACCTTCAACTGTAGGAAATCTTTAGGATACTATAGCAATAGTATAAAAGCAGCAAGAAGGCAACGCAAGACTGAAGAACCTTCAACTGTAGGAAATCTTTAGGATACTATAGCAATAGTATAAAAGCAGCAAGAAGGCAACGCAAGACTGAAGAACCTTCAACTGTAGGAAATCTTTAGGATACTATAGCAATAGTATAAAAGAGGCAAGAAGGCAACGCAAGACTGAAGAACCTTCAACTGTAGGAAATCTTTAGGATACTATAGCAATAGTATAAAAGAGGCAAGAAGGCAACGCAAGACTGAAGAACCTTCAACTGTAGGAAATCTTTAGGATACTATAGCAATAGTATAAAAGCAGCAAGAAGGCAACGCAAGACTGAAGAACCTTCAACTGTAGGAAATCTTTAGGATACTATAGCAATAGTATAAAAGAGGCAAGAAGGCAACGCAAGACTGAAGAACCTTCAACTGTAGGAAATCTTTAGGATACTATAGCAATAGTATAAAAGCAGCAAGAAGGCAACGCAAGACTGAAGAACCTTCAACTGTAGGAAATCATTAGGATACTATAGCAATAGTATAAAAGCAGCAAGAAGGCAACGCAAGACTGAAGAACCTTCAACTGTAGGAAATCTTTAGGATACTATAGCAATAGTATAAAAGCAGCAAGAAGAAACGCAAGACTGAAGAACCTTCAACTGTAGGAAATCTTTAGGATACTATTCTGAATCTTAGTAGGTTTGTTTCCTTTCTCAAGGTTAGCTGCAGTTACTTCCACTTTATTGCTCCCGGCCTCATTGACGACACCTTTTAATTTGGGGTATTTGAAGTAGGCAAGCAGATGACGATGGTAAAGTTCTCTTAGAGGAGTACCAAGAATAATGCAGTCTGGGAAATCCTGGCCCCTGTCTATGAAGTACTTTAAATCCAATGTAGAGGCCTTTGAAAACATTACATTTCTCTATCAAAAGACAGTGCAGGGATTGAAAATGGTTAGAAATAAGAGAACTTTGGAAGTCCAATAAAAGTTGGGGGCACAAATGTGCACAAGCTAAATGGAGAGCATTGGCATAATCTATGTGAACCCACATAAAGGGTTGAATAGTAGGAGAGTCCACATTCTTGGGAAGATGTGGCAGAATTTTCCTCAAAGCTTTCAAGTATTGAAAACAGATAGAGGCACCCTTTTATTATGAGGAAGGGAAGAAAGATCTTTGCAAATTGCACTCCAAAGTGTCCAATATCTAGTGAATGACTTGTGGTGCTCCACGCGTCACAGGTTTTGAAGGGAGGGATGATAGGGACTGGTAACTATCTGTGACAAATACTGGACATAATCAAGGGGACATTCCATCACACCTGGAGATGCTCAGTCGGTACACCAAGACTGAGATCCTGATTGTATCAAATGTATCAAATGTGGCGGACGGATCAAGCAATATGAGAACTGCAGTGCCTCCCTGGTCTGAAACCATTCATAGCTCATCATATACAGCCACGTAAGCAACTTCTGTCCCATAATGCTCTCGAACCCCAGCTTGGTCAGGGTTAAATAGATATTTCTTTTGCATAATTTCCAATAGTGGCATATCAAAAACCTTCTTTGCAATCTCAGGGCAGAATGGCAGCAAAGAGATATGATAATTGCCAGGAATAGCACAAGCAGTAGAATGAACTGGTTCACGAACTGAGGAACTAATAAAAGGGCCCAATTTATGAAAAACACTAGCTGGACATCAGTTGTCCTATGTACCTGATTTGATTAGTTTCATCACTTGGGCACTTTGTTTAATTGGCATGTGCCTGGATAAAGTACAGTTCAGGAGAAAGTTTCTGCCTGTCAAGGGAATGGCAAGTGAGGGAGCGGCACCTCTGGTCCTGCTCCCTGAGGGGCATCTTCCGAGCTTGTATTAGCACCTTAACATCTCTGTATGTAACTGAATAAATATGTATAGTAAACTGAAAGGTAAAATTGCAAAAGAAAATATGCAAATTGTATGAACTATAATATGGTACTGCTGTGAAAAAACAGCAGTAAATCACTCCATTCATCTTTCCACAATAACATTGCTCAAGATCACAAAATAATTGCAAACACTGGAAGACTTCAGGAAGAGATACAATTAAACAGTCCTATTGACTCAGGGTCTGCAGCTCTGCACCGAGGGATCAGCAACCTTGTTGTGAAGGGGGAAGACCTCAAGTCCACCCATGGAAATATAGGATTTCTTTTTTTTTTCATTTTTTTTTTTCAATGTCCTTGTAAGCGGCGTGGTTACCAGCAGGAAGGCTGTACAAAAGTTGTCGTTTATGTATTTTAATGTGGGTTTTTATCAACCACTTTTATTGCATATTTTAACTAAGATCCGGAAATGCATTCGTGTTTTATATTTCTAGATTGTAAACTGATGAATGTTTTATTTTTGTATACTTTGATGGTTTGAAACAAATAACCGAATAAAGTTATTTGATTGATTGAATTATAGTATTTGTGTTTCCACAAACACGAGGGCTCAAACCGGGACCATTTAAGCTGATGATGAAGCAGTCTTTTTATTGTTTAGTTAGTTAAAACCATAAAAAAATTATCATGATAAAAACATAATACATAATATAACAGAATTCATTGTTGAGAGAAGCATAACAGCATTAGTTCCTTGTGTGGAAGTAGACCAAACATTGTGCATTAGTTAAGCACGTTATTTGGCTCATGGCTGATCATAGCTGTGAGCGCAAACTTAATTCTTGGATAAAGCAAAGTACAAATTTCATTTGAGGTTGATTAGCTGTCAGTGGTCTTTGAGTGGCTCTTTTGCAGAATTTAGCATGAAACTTTATGTTAAAATGGTTGTATTTATTTGATTGACTAGTCTAGGCCATTCTTTCCAAGCAAGGATGTTACAGACATGAATATATCGAATTTTAAAATCAGTGCGAGTGCGCAAACGTTTAAAAAGTAAATGCCCAACTGTTTAAATGAGTGTCAGAATGGCATGTACAAACTTGTTGGAGTGCACAAGCTCATGGGAGTGGTGTCTCAAATTCCTGCCATTTTGTTGAGTTTAGACGTTCAGGCGGGTGGGTACTCATTAGATGTTTATGGGATTGTTAGTTCTCCCTGGCAAGAGGTCCTCATTGTTGACCCAGACTCTCGTAATAATCTACCTCTTTCTGCGAAGAATTTGCCGAACTGTGCTAGGACCTTCGGAGTAACAGATGTATATATGAGAAATAGTGCTCCCCTACATGTTCTTATCTCATGTTGTATCAAGATAGGCTTAAATACCTGCGTCTCTGTTGTAGTAAGCGTGTGCAGCAGCATACAATATGGGCAACTGAGTCAGAATGGTATTTACACAGCCTACATTGCTCCTGCCCCAGAGCTCAGTTTTTCCACTGTGCCCTGTTCTCCCTAATGGGTGTTGTTAGCAGACTAACTGATAGAATGTTCTTGAATGCGTGCTTTCCAATTGCAGCTCTCCGGTATGGTTGGCAGAGAGAGGCTTCATGGGATGCTGCAAGCTCCTCCGCACCTCTAATGCTTCTTGCCTGGTTTAAGTCCAGATCCCTTGAGGCCCTTCTGGCTTGTTCCTTTAGTTTGTTTTTTAGTTGTGATTTGCTGATTGGGAGAGCTAACTAGAGCGCTGGATCCAGGTTTAACGTTGATCCAGCTAATTCCAGGTACTTCGTCCAGGTGCTTTTCTTGTCCACGAACATTGCCACAAGGCCGCCCCGCAGGGACTCAGGATCTGCCTAGCGCACTGCCTATCACATGTGCAGTTACTCACCCATGTACCACTGAGACATCCATTCACTCACTGACACAGCCATAAGCACACTCACAGACACATACAGTCCCTCACAGACATACTCATGAACCCATACACCCAGGGATTTACCCACTCATACATCCATGCAGGGAGTCACACACACCCTCACCTACCCACACAGACACTCAGGTACCCATACAGGCACTCAGAGACAACTAATCAATAACCTATATAGGCACTTATGTACCTACTCACCAACCCATGCAGCTTCTAACACAAAAACTGACAGACTGATACACACATTCACACAGTATAGTCACTCACCCATACATTCACTTATACAGTCAGTCATGCACCCACTAAATCATCCAAACAGGCACTCATACACCCACTGATCCATCAATGCTCACTAGGTTGAATTCCAGCGGAATTAAAATGAGCTGAGCGCTCTCATGCCAAATATCTTTTTGTATGACAGTATATGGTTCCACTCTAGTGTCTTGGGTAGCCTTCCTGGATTGGGGAGGTGGCCATAGCTTATTGTTGGTACAAGTTTTGCCCCGATGACTCTTCGAATTGTGTCGGCCGAGGGGCTCTTAGTTTATGGGGGAGAATAGATAGATAATATGTGGTTTTTGCTGCTTAAGCTGCTATTGCCTTTGTCTACAGTGTTTGTTTCCCTGTGTCCGTCAACCAAACTCCAAGGCAATTGTATTTGAAATCCATGTCAACCTTTAGTGGGCCAAGTTGGTGTTTTTTGGGGCATTGGCCAAAAATCAGGACTTTAGTTTCCCAGCATTTGCATAGAGGGTGTTGCATTTATTGTTTGTGTGTAAAATATCTAGGGCCCCCCTCATCCTAATGTGGGTCAGGTCCATCAAGGCTAAGTCGTCCGCATACTGTATTATTGGTAATTTATTTCATCCTAGCGTTGGTGGAAATGTTCAGCTTTTCAGTAATTCTTCACCAAGATCTGCTGGGTATAAGTTGAATAAAATCGGGGCGAGTATGCATCCGTGCTTTAAACCTCTGTTGGTGAGGATCGGGCCGGTGGCATGTGATTGTGTTAGCTTGATCCTCACCCATGTATCCTTGTAAAATGCTGCTATTGCTGCGATCAGTTGTTTCGGGATGCCCCATCCTGCCAGTTTTCTCCATAGGATGTTCCGGTCAATGCCGTCAAAGGCTTCGCTATAATTAACAAAACAGGCATTTAAGTCATTCTGAGTGTCATCTTCATCTGGCTAGCACCCAGGCTACTCTGGTGCTGGGTCTCTCTACACATGTAAGGGCTCAAGGGAAAGGGAAAAAAATTATAAAAGGTAGAGAGTAAGTGTGTTTGCTAATAAATCACCACTCCTATTGAGAAGGAGAAGAGAGGCTTGGAGGCACTTTGTACAAATCTCCTTGCTCTTTGGTCTGGTTAGTGAGTTCCCTGCAGGCAAATTGGCAGCACGGTGGGTCTGAAGAGCTTAAGCAGGGCCTTTGGGCCATTTAGTAATGGCTAGGACTCTGATCCACATTTTGGAACACCACAGCAGTGTTCACGGACATTTATTCATGTGTGTATTCTTTCCCGGGAGGAATGGAGCACCAGCTTAAATGACCAATTTGTGACAGTTCTGTAGCACTGTCAGTCGATGAAGGTGCTTGTTTCCATTTTTTACCTTAAAGTTAAGTGTTAAGACAGAGTGCTATGTGGTAATGACATACATTACTTTCCTCTCAGAAACTACTGTGTCAGTTAGTTCTTGCATCCACATGCCATGTACAATCTCCAGGTGTCTAGTCTTGCAGGAACCTTGTATATTCAACAACGACAGGCTTTGAGATAAAGGTGGCTGGAGAGGAAGCGGTTGAGTATAGGGATGTCCTTGTTGTTTCTCGATGGGCAGCATACATCCTATATCTTGCACTCATTGGTTCATACCAAAAGATGTTTGTTAATAGTCCATCCTCGACCCCTCCGAATCCGGATTCCGCAGCAACCACAGCACCAAGACCGCTTTTCTCGCCACCACAGATGACATCTGCACCCTCCTCGACCAAGGACACACCGCTGCCCTGATCCTTCTCGACCTCTCTGCAGCGTTCAACACCGTCTCCCACCGCACAATCACAACCAGACTCCACGATGCCGGCATACAGGGAACCGCCCTCGACTTGATCCGTTCCTTCCTCACCGGCAGAACCCTAAGATCAGACTGTCACCCTTCCTTTTTGAACCCACGGAAATCAACTGCAGAGTACCCCAAGGATCGTCGCTCAGCCCCACGCTCTTCAACATCTACATGGCCCCCTTCGCTGCCATCGTCAAACAGCATTGACTCAGCATAGTGTCCTACGCCAACCACACCCAACTCATCCCCTCCCTCACCAAGGACCCCATCACCACCAGACTCAACTTCCAGGAAGGAAGGAATTACGTTGCATCCTGGATGATCAGCAGCTGCCTGAAGCTCAACTCGGAGAAGACAGAGGTCCTCATCCTCGGACCCTCCCCTCTGCATGGGACAACACCTGGTGGCCCACCGCCCTTGGCAGCCCTCCCACCCCCACGGACCACGCCCGCAACCTTGGCCTCGTACTCGACTCCTCCCTCTCCATGACCCAACATGTCAATGCTGTCGCCTCCAGCTGCTTCAACACCCTCTGCATCCACCAAATGACCTTCAAATGGATCCCCCGGAATCAAGGAAGACCATCACCCACGCATTCATAACCAGCAGACTGGACTACGGAAACGCCCTCTATGCCGGGATCAACAAGTCTCTGCTATGCAAATTCCAGACCATACAGAACACCACAGCCAGACTCGTCCTTGGCATCCCTCAACACGAACACATCACCCAGCACCTGCGGAACCTCCACTGCTCCCCGTTGAGAAGAGAGTTACTTTCAAGATACTCACCCACGCCCACAAATGCCTCCATAACACTGGACCCCAATACCTCAACAAGAGAATCTCCTTCCACGTACCCAAGAGAAACCTCCGATTCGCCGACCTCACCCGCGACGAAACCTCGCGCATCCGCAGAGCCAGAACAGGTGTAAGAGCCTTCTCCTACATCGCGGCCAAGACTTGGAACGAGCTCCCGATCAACATCAGATGCGCCCCCTCCCTGAACATCTTCAGGAAGACACTCAAGACCTGGCTCTTCGACTGAACAGAGATTATCCCCCTCCTCAGCACCTTGAAGCCCTCACGGGTGAGTAGCGCGCTTACAATTCCCCTGATTTATTGATTGAATAGTCAAGTGTAAAATTAATGATAGGTTCACTAAGGGTTATAACAAACTACATTCTGCACACACTTGTTCCGATGTTCACGATCATTATCTGATGTCTTTCTTACCTGCATCCTGTTCGACCCCACTTTTCATGCTCCATAAATTGTCTCCATTCTCTGTTCAATTTAAACAACTTCTTCTCATCCATTCTGTTTCATTAAGTTCCCTTACCACCTGGGATTCTTGATCACTGTCTAATCCCTCGCCCTGCCTGTATGTCATTTGATACCCTGCATTGCTCCCCCAAGCTAGATTGGCGAGCTGACAGATATAAGGGGGTCTCTTTGGTAGGTGCAGCCTCTGACACTGTTTCTCTGAGCTCAATGTGGTACCTAGCCCAAAAAGCAAACCTGTTAGCTCTTCCATCTTTCATCTCCTGCAAGATGTTCAGTGCATGTGAAGAAATGCATACACTGCAATGTACACTGAGATGTTACATGATTCCTATGCCATATTGCAAAGCAGTTGTGAAGCAGGTCATAGCTGTGCGCAGTGCACAGCATGAGACTGCGATGCAGGGAAAGATGGACTGGGCTGACAAGGGCTGGGTGTGACTGGAAAACCATGTGATGGCCATCCATTTAGATTGCACAGCTGTGGACCCTAGTTAAGAGGGTCAGATAAGGAGGATGATATGGACCATGTCTTGTTCCGTGATGTGGTGGGTGAGGATTACAAAAAACTATTAAGATAGTTGGACTGGTGCTGCTTCACAGCTGTTCATTCCATCCTATGACCTGAGCCCCAAATCCATCTGCACAGATTTCTGACCAGCACGTTCTGCCAATCAACTGACCCAAAATATTTCCTCACCAAGATCAGTTTTTCCCACTTCTCCTGTACTCCACCAATCCACATTTTTCATGGAACTGTTCCCTTGCATCATTCTTTCTTTCTTCTATTTTTTACTTTATGTTCAGCCCAGGATCATCCTGAAGCAAGAAATCGTGGATAGGGAAAAGGGACAAAGTAAGCTTATGTAACTACTTTCAAGCAGTCCTGGCCATTCTCTTGAACATCTACCTCTGTTTCCTGGGAGCGAAAAGCAAGTGTATCAAAAGGCATTCATACAGCAGGGTTAAGCTGCGGACACTCTTCACTTCCTTTGACCCCTTCGCTGCAAGGCCTTTTCCCACCTCTGCTAAGCCTTTTGGCTATTTGGGGTAGTTTGCGCTTAGGCCTCTGTCACTTTTGGTCCACAAAAGGTATTCACGCCAACTTTCGTCCTTTTCTTCCAATATCGTGAGGATTCTAAAGGTTCTCAGGGTTTGTAGGGTCCCCTGGAGGGGACTGAGAACACACACAGCCAGCCAAACGCCATTACACGTTAACCCTGGGTGGTGAACTCCGCTCCGCTCGTGGAGTTTGCGGAGTTTCCCGCACTACGCGTTACACGGAGCTCGCAGAGTTCCTAAAAACTCCGCTTCGTGCAGCGGAGCAGAGTGTTTTTCCTCGCTCGCGTTCACCAACGTCAAGTTGGCGAGCGCGAGTGTGGAAAATAAACCTCCCGGCGAGAATTCTCAATGCGGGGGGGTCAGGTTTCTCTTTGCGAGTGGTTGCGTATGCTCGCGACCGCTCGCATTGCGAAACTGCCCGTTCGCGTTGAGTAAAAATCTACTCGAGCGGCAGAAAAGGTAAGCTTGCGCTGGGCATGGTGCTGTTCGCAATGATTGCACAGTGCGGACAAGCATCCGGCACTGTGCAATCACCGCGAACGGCATTTTTCTACTGTACTCCGCCGCTTGCGGAGCTCCGCGTAGTGCGACAAAGTTTTTTTTGCACTTTGCGTAGCTCCGCATAGTGCAACACCGCGAACTCCGCCCAGGGTTAGTACACGTACACCTTCAGCAGAACTCAGTACACAAACACACAGAAACTTTCCCTGGTATCGAGTGGTTTTCAGCCCTCTTGGGGGTCAGATGAGCCTAAAAATATTGCTGATGGCAGATTCAGACAAAATGTGTCCCTAGAAAAAAAGGGGAGAGACTGTTGTCTAAAGGGCCGCTCTCTGACATGCACATGAACATATCTCTGGTGTCTTTTCAAACAGGAGGAGGTTGGGCGCACACTGCCTCACATCCCAGCACTCAGTTTGCCCCGATGTATCATAGTAAATGCAGTGCATAATAACACTTACTTCGGTGTCAGGCTTTAGTTTTTTACCCTTGTTGGTGCAGACAGCGCTGTGCATCTCTAGATGAATGTTTCAGGATAGTTGTCCTTCTTCAGTAGAGAGCAGCACATTCTTTTTGGGAGTGTTGGAAACTCTGCCCAAAGTCTTCTCAGGTCTCTGTACCACTCGCTGGGTGCAAGTGTATCAACCAGAGCTTGTCAGCTCATTAGCTCAAGGGAATCTTTTCAAACTGGAGGAGGGTGGGCGCACACTGCCTTACATTCCAGCACTCAGTTTGCCCCGATGCATCATAGTAAATGCAGTGCATAATAACACTTACTTCCTTGTCAAGCTTTAGTTTTTCACACTCGTTGGTGCAGCCAGTGGTGTGTATCTCTAGACACATGTTTCAGGATAGTTGTCCTTCTTCAGGAGAGAGCAAGGTGTCTAGTGGGATTTCTGCACCCCTGTGGGGCAGATCGGGGGTAAAAACTCAGTCTGGGTCCCAAAGGGGGGCAGAATGACTGTCCAATTTGTGTTTGGGGGCGCTGGCATGTCCATTTTGGGCAGCCCCCACCCCTATGTATAAAAAACACATAATCCCTGGTGCCTAGTGGATTTTCTCTCCCCCCTGGGGAGAAACATCAGGGGCTATTGCCACTATCTGCCTCCCTGGGGGGCAGAAAGACTGTGGCAATTTCTTTAGGGGGGCATTGGCATGCCCATTTTGGGCAGCCCCCACCCCTAAATGTACATAAATAAAAATCCCTGGTGCCTAGTGTGCTTTCTGTCCCCCTGGGGGCAGATCAGGGGCTATTGCCCCACATCTGCCCGCGGGGGGCATAAAGACTGTTTCCAAATACATTTGGGTGGGGGCCTGGTCTTTTATAAAACAAAAACATCCCTGGTATCTAGTGGGCTTTCTGGCCCCACGGGGGGCAGATCAGGGATAATAACCCTCATATTCCCCCCAGGGGAGCAGAAAGACTGTGTAGGTTGTTTAAGGGGGTGGGGGCATTGTCATGTCCATTTTGGGCAGCCCCCACCCCTAAAAGGTACATAAATAAAAATCCCTGGTGCCTAGTGTGCTTTCTGTCTCCCCTGGGGGGGCATAAAGACTGTTTCCAAATATATTTGGGAGGGGGCCTGGTCTTATATAAAACAAAAACATCCCTGGTGTCTAGAGGAGCAGAAGGACTGTGTAGGTTGTTTGGGGGGGTGTAGGGGCATTGGCAAGTCCATTTTGGGCAGCCCGCAATGCCCAACATTTTCACACAAAAAATCCTTGGTGTCTAGTGTGCTTTCTGCCCCCCTGGGACAGATTGGGGGCTACTGCCTCCATCTGCCCCCCGGGGGGACAGAACGACTGAATATGGCCAAATAATTGGGGGGGAGCAAAGGCCCTTGCCCAAGGGCCCGCTCTTCCCTCTCTGGTGTCCAGTGGGTGGATCCCTGCTTGGGGATCACCATCACCCTCCTGCGGTAATCCCCAAGCAGGGATCCACTAGGGAGAGGTATCAATGGAAAGGGGATATTCTCCCCTTTACAATGATTAGGGCTCCCGGTTTTATGGTATTTTTTTTTTTGATATTTCCATCTGCATTTATCCATATTTATTTTTTCAAATTTTATCTGTATTTATCCATATTTATTTTGGGTTTTGTGGAAAAATTAAGCTGAAATTAGTTTATTTCCACATTTATTTAACCAGTAAATATGCACTCATGCTTGAATGCCTACTAGGTTTCAATGTTGTATATCCCCACAGAAGATAAATCAATGCACTTATAAGAAAATATTCATATTTCAGTATCAACCTTGTGCATGTCTACTGCTGTTAAAGCCTCTTAACTAAAGCTCCTTTCTTTTTAAGCCCCTTGCCTGTCAATCCACATAGCTATTGGCCTGGCAGTCATGGCAGACAGTATTTAGAATTACTCAAAAGCAACCCGATTTCCATTTTTATCCACATTAAAAAATAAATACAGACAAGAACATAAATGTTTTCTGTCTGTATTTATCTGTAAAAATCAGAAAAAACGGAAAACGGGGAGCCTTAATAATGATACCTCTCCCATCTGCCTACATGCTCAGGTGGCTGAGTTAGCCCTACAAGCACATAGGCAGTCAAACTGAAACTACGTCAGCGCAACTTGCTCGCTGCTCGTCATTTCAGTGAAACAATCAGAACAGTCTTGGGAGCTTGGGATTTCCTGGGCCATGTGTGCGTAAGGCCAGGACTGTCCGATGCACATGAGCACTGTAGCATTGGACAGCTCCAGGCCATCTGACGCATGGAAAGGGTTAAGGCCACTACTCCAGTATATGCCACTCCACTGTATGCCCTTCCACTCTACCCTACTCCGGTGTATGCTATATTAGTGTATGGTAGTGTACTATACACCATTCCACTGTACGCCACCCCACTCTAAGCAACTCCTCTATACACCACTCCACTGTATGCTATTCCACCATAAACCACTGCACTCTACCACACTCCACTGTATGCCCTTCCACTCTACCCTACTCCGGTGTATGCTATATTAGTGTATGGTAGTGTACTATACACCATTCCACTGTCCGCCACCCCACTCTAAGCAACTCCTCTATACGCCACTCCACTGTATGCCCTTCCACTCTACCCTACTTCGGTGTATGCTATGTTAGTGTATGGTAGTGTACTATACACCATTCCACTGTACGCCACCCCACTCTAAGCAACTCCTCTATACACCACTTCAGTGTATGCTATTCCACCATAAACCACTGCACTCTACCACACTCCACTGTATGCCCTTCCATTGTCCCCTACTCCGGTGTATGCTATATTAGTGTATGGTAGTGTACTATACACCATTCCACTGTACGCCACCCCACTCTAAGCAACTCCTCTATACGCCACTCCACTGTATGCCCTTCCACTCTACCCTACTTCGGTGTATGCTATGTTAGTGTATGGTAGTGTACTATACACCATTCCACTGTACGCCACCCCACTCTAAGCAACTCCTCTATACACCACTTCAGTGTATGCTATTCCACGATAAACCACTGCACTCTACCACACTCCACTGTATGCCCCTCCATTGTCCCCTACTCCGGTGTATGCTATATTAGTGTATGGTAGTGTACTATACACCATTCCACTGTACGCCACCCCACTCTAAGCAACTCCTCTATACGCCACTCCACTGTATGCCCTTCCACTCTACCCTACTTCGGTGTATGCTATGTTAGTGTATGGTAGTGTACTATACACCATTCCACTGTCCGCCACCCCACTCTAAGCAACTCCTCTATACACCACTTCAGTGTATGCCCCTCCATTGTCCCCTACTCCGGTGTATGCTATATTAGTGTATGGTAGTGTACTATACACCATTCCACTGTACGCCACCCCACTCTAAGCAACTCCTCTATACACCACTCCACTGTATGCTATTCCACCATAAACCACTGCACTCTACCACACTCCACTGTATGCCCTTCCACTCTACCCTACTTCGGTGTATGCTATATTAGTGTATGGTAGTGTACTATACACCATTCCACTGTCCGCCACCCCACTCTAAGCAACTCCTCTATACGCCACTCCACTGTATGCCCTTCCACTCTACCCTACTTCGGTGTATGCTATGTTAGTGTATGGTAGTGTACTATACACCATTCCACTGTACGCCACCCCACTCTAAGCAACTCCTCTATACACCACTTCAGTGTATGCTATTCCACCATAAACCACTGCACTCTACCACACTCCACTGTATGCCCTTCCATTGTCCCCTACTCCGGTGTATGCTATATTAGTGTATGGTAGTGTACTATACACCATTCCACTGTACGCCACCCCACTCTAAGCAACTCCTCTATACGCCACTCCACTGTATGCCCTTCCACTCTACCCTACTTCGGTGTATGCTATGTTAGTGTATGGTAGTGTACTATACACCATTCCACTGTACGCCACCCCACTCTAAGCAACTCCTCTATACACCACTTCAGTGTATGCTATTCCACCATAAACCACTGCACTCTACCACACTCCACTGTATGCCCTTCCATTGTCCCCTACTCCGGTGTATGCTATATTAGTGTATGGTAGTGTACTATACACCATTCCACTGTACGCCACCCCACTCTAAGCAACTCCTCTATACACCACTTCAGTGTATGCTATTCCACCATAAACCACTGCACTCTACCACACTCCACTGTATGCCCCTCCATTGTCCCCTACTCCGGTGTATGCTATATTAGTGTATGGTAGTGTACTATACACCATTCCACTGTACGCCACCCCACTCTAAGCAACTCCTCTATACACCACTCCACTGTATGCCCTTCCATTGTCCCCTACTCCGGTGTATGCTATATTAGTGTATGGTAGTGTACTATACACCATTCCACTGTACGCCACCCCACTCTAAGCAACTCCTCTATACACCACTCCACTGTATGCCCTTCCATTGTCCCCTACTCCGGTGTATGCTATATTAGTGTATGGTAGTGTACTATACACCATTCCACTGTACGCCACCCCACTCTAAGCAACTCCTCTATACACCACTCCACTGTATGCCCTTCCATTGTCCCCTTACTCCGGTGTATGCTATATTAGTGTATGGTAGTGTACTATACACCATTCCACTGTACGCCACCCCACTCTAAGCAACTCCTCTATACACCACTCCACTGTATGCCCCTCCATTGTCCCCTACTCCGGTGTATGCTATATTAGTGTATGGTAGTGTACTATACACCATTCCACTGTCCGCCACCCCACTCTAAGCAACTCCTCTATACACCACTTCAGTGTATGCCCCTCCATTGTCCCCTACTCCGGTGTATGCTATATTAGTGTATGGTAGTGTACTATACACCATTCCACTGTACGCCACCCCACTCTAAGCAACTCCTCTATACACCACTTCAGTGTATGCTATTCCACCATAAACCACTGCCCTCTACCACACTCCACTGTATGCCCTTCCACTCTACCCTACTTCGGTGTATGCTATATTAGTGTATGGTAGTGTACTATACACCATTCCACTGTACGCCACCCCACTCTAAGCAACTCCTCTATACACCACTTCAGTGTATGCTATTCCACCATAAACCACTGCACTCTACCACACTCCACTGTATGCCCTTCCATTGTCCCCTACTCCGGTGTATGCTATATTAGTGTATGGTAGTGTACTATACACCATTCCACTGTACGCCACCCCACTCTAAGCAACTCCTCTATACGCCACTCCACTGTATGCCCTTCCACTCTACCCTACTTCGGTGTATGCTATATTAGTGTATGGTAGTGTACTATACACCATTCCACTGTCCGCCACCCCACTCTAAGCAACTCCTCTATACACCACTTCAGTGTATGCTATTCCACCATAAACCACTGCACTCTACCACACTCCACTGTATGCCCTTCCACTCTACCCTACTCCGGTGTATGCTATATTAGTGTATGGTAGTGTACTATACACCATTCCACTGTCCGCCACCCCACTCTAAGCAACTCCTCTATACACCACTTCAGTGTATGCTATTCCACGATAAACCACTGCACTCTACCACACTCCACTGTATGCCCTTCCATTGTCCCCTACTCCGGTGTATGCTATATTAGTGTATGGTAGTGTACTATACACCATTCCACTGTACGCCACCCCACTCTAAGCAACTCCTCTATACGCCACTCCACTGTATGCCCTTCCACTCTACCCTACTTCGGTGTATGCTATGTTAGTGTATGGTAGTGTACTATACACCATTCCACTGTACGCCACCCCACTCTAAGCAACTCCTCTAACACCACTTCAGTGTATGCTATTCCACGATAAACCACTGCACTCTACCACACTCCACTGTATGCCCTTCCATTGTCCCCTACTCCGGTGTATGCTATATTAGTGTATGGTAGTGTACTATACACCATTCCACTGTACGCCACCCCACTCTAAGCAACTCCTCTATACACCACTCCACTGTATGCCCCTCCATTGTCCCCTACTCCGGTGTATGCTATATTAGTGTATGGTAGTGTACTATACACCATTCCACTGTACGCCACCCCACTCTAAGCAACTCCTCTATACACCACTCCACTGTATGCCCTTCCATTGTCCCCTACTCCGGTGTATGCTATATTAGTGTATGGTAGTGTACTATACACCATTCCACTGTACGCCACCCCACTCTAAGCAACTCCTCTATACGCCACTCCACTGTATGCCCTTCCACTCTACCCTACTTCGGTGTATGCTATATTAGTGTATGGTAGTGTACTATACACCATTCCACTGTCCGCCACCCCACTCTAAGCAACTCCTCTATACACCACTTCAGTGTATGCTATTCCACCATAAACCACTGCACTCTACCACACTCCACTGTATGCCCTTCCACTCTACCCTACTCCGGTGTATGCTATATTAGTGTATGGTAGTGTACTATACACCATTCCACTGTCCGCCACCCCACTCTAAGCAACTCCTCTATACACCACTTCAGTGTATGCTATTCCACCATAAACCACTGCACTCTACCACACTCCACTGTATGCCCTTCCATTGTCCCCTACTCCGGTGTATGCTATATTAGTGTATGGTAGTGTACTATACACCATTCCACTGTACGCCACCCCACTCTAAGCAACTCCTCTATACGCCACTCCACTGTATGCCCTTCCACTCTACCCTACTTCGGTGTATGCTATGTTAGTGTATGGTAGTGTACTATACACCATTCCACTGTACGCCACCCCACTCTAAGCAACTCCTCTATACACCACTTCAGTGTATGCTATTCCACGATAAACCACTGCACTCTACCACACTCCACTGTATGCCCCTCCATTGTCCCCTACTCCGGTGTATGCTATATTAGTGTATGGTAGTGTACTATACACCATTCCACTGTACGCCACCCCACTCTAAGCAACTCCTCTATACGCCACTCCACTGTATGCCCTTCCACTCTACCCTACTTCGGTGTATGCTATGTTAGTGTATGGTAGTGTACTATACACCATTCCACTGTCCGCCACCCCACTCTAAGCAACTCCTCTATACACCACTTCAGTGTATGCTATTCCACGATAAACCACTGCACTCTACCACACTCCACTGTATGCCCTTCCATTGTCCCCTACTCCGGTGTATGCTATGTTAGTGTATGGTAGTGTACTATACACCATTCCACTGTACGCCACCCCACTCTAAGCAACTCCTCTAACACCACTTCAGTGTATGCTATTCCACGATAAACCACTGCACTCTACCACACTCCACTGTATGCCCTTCCATTGTCCCCTACTCCGGTGTATGCTATATTAGTGTATGGTAGTGTACTATACACCATTCCACTGTACGCCACCCCACTCTAAGCAACTCCTCTATACGCCACTCCACTGTATGCCCTTCCACTCTACCCTACTTCGGTGTATGCTATGTTAGTGTATGGTAGTGTACTATACACCATTCCACTGTACGCCACCCCACTCTAAGCAACTCCTCTATACACCACTCCACTGTATGCCCCTCCATTGTCCCCTACTCCGGTGTATGCTATATTAGTGTATGGTAGTGTACTATACACCATTCCACTGTACGCCACCCCACTCTAAGCAACTCCTCTATACACCACTCCACTGTATGCCCTTCCATTGTCCCCTACTCCGGTGTATGCTATATTAGTGTATGGTAGTGTACTATACACCATTCCACTGTACGCCACCCCACTCTAAGCAACTCCTCTATACGCCACTCCACTGTATGCCCTTCCACTCTACCCTACTTCGGTGTATGCTATATTAGTGTATGGTAGTGTACTATACACCATTCCACTGTCCGCCACCCCACTCTAAGCAACTCCTCTATACACCACTTCAGTGTATGCTATTCCACCATAAACCACTGCACTCTACCACACTCCACTGTATGCCCTTCCACTCTACCCTACTCCGGTGTATGCTATATTAGTGTATGGTAGTGTACTATACACCATTCCACTGTCCGCCACCCCACTCTAAGCAACTCCTCTATACACCACTTCAGTGTATGCTATTCCACCATAAACCACTGCACTCTACCACACTCCACTGTATGCCCTTCCATTGTCCCCTACTCCGGTGTATGCTATATTAGTGTATGGTAGTGTACTATACACCATTCCACTGTACGCCACCCCACTCTAAGCAACTCCTCTATACGCCACTCCACTGTATGCCCTTCCACTCTACCCTACTTCGGTGTATGCTATGTTAGTGTATGGTAGTGTACTATACACCATTCCACTGTACGCCACCCCACTCTAAGCAACTCCTCTATACACCACTTCAGTGTATGCTATTCCACGATAAACCACTGCACTCTACCACACTCCACTGTATGCCCCTCCATTGTCCCCTACTCCGGTGTATGCTATATTAGTGTATGGTAGTGTACTATACACCATTCCACTGTACGCCACCCCACTCTAAGCAACTCCTCTATACGCCACTCCACTGTATGCCCTTCCACTCTACCCTACTTCGGTGTATGCTATGTTAGTGTATGGTAGTGTACTATACACCATTCCACTGTCCGCCACCCCACTCTAAGCAACTCCTCTATACACCACTTCAGTGTATGCTATTCCACGATAAACCACTGCACTCTACCACACTCCACTGTATGCCCTTCCATTGTCCCCTACTCCGGTGTATGCTATGTTAGTGTATGGTAGTGTACTATACACCATTCCACTGTACGCCACCCCACTCTAAGCAACTCCTCTATACGCCACTCCACTGTATGCCCTTCCACTCTACCCTACTTCGGTGTATGCTATGTTAGTGTATGGTAGTGTACTATACACCATTCCACTGTACGCCACCCCACTCTAAGCAACTCCTCTAACACCACTTCAGTGTATGCTATTCCACGATAAACCACTGCACTCTACCACACTCCACTGTATGCCCTTCCACTCTACCCTACTCCGGTGTATGCTATATTAGTGTATGGTAGTGTACTATACACCATTCCACTGTCCGCCACCCCACTCTAAGCAACTCCTCTATACACCACTTCAGTGTATGCCCCTCCATTGTCCCCTACTCCGGTGTATGCTATATTAGTGTATGGTAGTGTACTATACACCATTCCATTGTACGCCACCCCACTCTAAGCAACTCCTCTATACACCACTCCACTGTATGCCCTTCCATTGTCCCCTACTCCGGTGTATGCTATATTAGTGTATGGTAGTGTACTATACACCATTCCACTGTACGCCACCCCACTCTAAGCAACTCCTCTAACACCACTTCAGTGTATGCTATTCCACGATAAACCACTGCACTCTACCACACTCCACTCTTTGCCACTTCACGCCATACCACTTCGCTTCATGCGATTCCACTGTACACCATTCCACTGTACGCCACCCCACTCTAAGCAACTCCTCTATACACCACTTCAGTGTATGCTATTCCACGATAAACCACTGCACTCTACCACACTCCACTCTTTGCCACTTCACGCCATACCACTTCGCTTCATGCGATTCCACTGTACACCACTCCACTGTATGCTAAACCACTGTACGCCAATCTACTCTACGCTATTCCACTATGTGCAACTCTACTTTATGCTGCTCCATTCTATGCTAATTCACTCTACTGTAAGCCACTCCAATGTATGCACTACAGTGTAAGCCACTTGACTGTACCCTACTCCACTGTACGCTGTTCAACTCTTCGGCAGTGCACTGTTCGCCACTCAAATCTATGCTATTCCACTGTATGGCTGTGAGAAGATGGCCTGGTATATGATGTCCACAAATGTAAGTGGGCACCTTGCTCCAGTCCAGACAATCCTTATGGTGTTTTTAGTGGTTTAGACAACCTTAGAAAGCTCTCTAAGTGGTAGCTGTGGAGAGCAGCCTTCATGCTTAGTCCAGAAGGAGTGTAAAGCAGCTTGTTTTACTAGAATACAATCTTATTGTATAGATTAAGAAAAAAGAACCACACCAAGGGGCATATTAGCAAGGCCAGTATCGCCGCTTTAGCGGCACTTTTTGCCGCTAAAGCGGCAATATTTTTATCGCCCTATTAGCAAGCTGTCACTAACAGCTGTTAGCGACAGCTTAATGGAGACAGCGGCCGTTTCGTTGCCGGTATGCATGTCAGCGATAATTATCGCTAATGACATGCAAAGTAGGCATTCCCAACTAAAAGCGACTGCAAACAGTCGCAAACACAACTTCCCCCTATTAACAATGCCCGCGAATCGATAAAAAAAGTCACGCTAACCGCGATTATCACTGGAATTTAACACCTGATAAAAACTTGACTTAACCTATTCTCTCAATGGGAGGTGGATTTTAAGTCCTCACCTGCCTATTAGCGAGCTTTTCATTAGCGCAGTGAATTTATCACTGGATTTCTCGCACTATAGCTGGGTTTCGCCGCTATCGCTGGATTTTTTATCACCTTGGAGATAAGCGTTGATAATAACGCGTTATCTCCGCGATGAAATCCAGCGATAGCCGGCGATAATAAAAACAGCACTAAGCGCGCTTTGCGATAATTATCGCAAATCCTTGGTAATATGCCCCCAAGTATTTATAAAAATATGTATTTATTTTAAAATACTCTCTAGAATGTTCAATTATCTCCAACACGGAGATAAACACAATGCACACAATACTTTAGCAAAGAAACACAGTAAATAGCACAGAATACATAGTGGAACCCAGGGGGGATGGGGGGACCAAACCATATACTAAGAAAGTGGTTTAAGAACCACGACACGGATCAAGACAATGTCGAGAGGATAAAGAAGTGCTGGTGACCCACAGAACTACCCAAGGTAAGTAGAAAGGGACCCCACGGAGAGTGTGTGCAGTGTAGAAACATGACCACGTGCTCCGTAGAAGTCTACGTGTAAGTCGCGGTTGGATTTTTAAAAATTAAGGACCCTTCCCAGTGGGCCCTGATGAAACCCTGTGGAAGACAGAAGGTTGGAGAGCCACCCCACCCATGGATACCCTAGTACCCATGTTATCTACACCAGGGAAGCCGGGTGCATACGTGTGAAGTGGTGTCGGAAACCACAGTCAAACTCAATAGAGGACTTCAGGAAAGTGTTGCTGTTGCAGAAGGAGAAAGTGTCCGGTGGAATCTGAAGGTGGATTCTAGATGAGAAGTACCTGCAAGCAGAGGGGACAGAGTCTATGTCACTCAGGAGTGAGCAGGAGACTTGGAAGACAAATGCCCTCCAATGTCGGGTGTTGCAGGATGGGTGACAATGACCTTGACTCCACAGCTGTGAGGACCAGGTGATGCTGAGGAGGACCAGGAGCCATGCAAGAGCTGTCCCACAAAGGATGTCCAGTGCTGAGGGGTCAGTGTCTGGCAAGAGCACCAACAAGCCTTGGAAAATGCAACCAACGCAGGAAGGGAAGAAGGAGCAACGTCGGGACCAAGGTCCAGGGGACTCACCGCAAGTAGGGGAATCAGGGCAGGCCCGAGCAATCAGGAGACCCCAATTGAAACAAGTGTGCCCCTCAAGTAGACCCACAGGCCAGAGGCACTGGAGTCGCAAGAGGACCACAAGCAGCTCACCAAATGATGCAGGCCACGATGCACAAGATGCAGTGTGGCTGAAGATTCTGGTCAATGGAGGTGCTCAAGGTTTGGGGCTACTTGGTGCCCAAAGATCTTCTTGGAAGGAAGCCAACAAGCCTTTGCAACTGCAAGTTGACGCGGAGCACAGGGGTTTGGTTATTGCAACCCCCACGAGGGATACTGGCCTCAATCTTGGTGAGAGGGCAGGGCAGGCCTTGGGAGCTGTGGAAAACCACTACCTGTTTTGCAGAACCTAACAGAGTCCGGAGTAGCTCAGGATCAGCAGACTGGTCGAATTAGTTGTGGTGCCTGCGAATGCAGGGGATTGACTCCTTGACTCCAAGGGAGATTCCTTTGAGTGTCTTTGATGCTTCACAGGCCTTGGAAGGTTCCTGTTTGATACAGAGGCACAGACAAAGCAGTAGATTGGTAGGGAGACGGAGTCAGGCCCAAACGAAGTCCTGCAAAGTCCAGAGTGCCCAGATGTTAGAAGAAGAAGTGGTGTCTTATCTGAATCTTCTCCCACAATGAATCTAGGGACCTACACCCAGGTTAGCCCTTAAGTACCCTAGGGAAAAGGCTGGGAAGATTCAGGGGACCCTCCCAGGGAAGGGTCTGGACAGGGGGGAGGTCACTCCCCTGTCCTTTGTCCCGATTCATGCCAGAGCGGGAGGCAACGGCTCCCAGGACTGGTTTGAACTAGACTATGCACGGGGACACCAAATGTGCCCCTCATACAGACTTTGTGGCGCTGGCCAGCGCACCCACCTGGTCCCAATACACTAAATCCTGTCTGGGAGGTGGTCACACCTCCCTGCGACAGGATGACTTGTTCTGCCTTCCCCTGCTCGAGCCTGGTTCAGCAGCAGGAGGGCAGAAATGTGTCTCTGGTTTGCAGCAACCATTTAGTGCTGTCCGGGTCTAGAAGGTTGGCACCGGGAACACTGAGAGCCTAATGGGGGGCTCTTCCAGTGCTTGGAATCATACCTCCCATACCGTTTACAGTCTGGGGTTATGATACCAAACATGATAGGATTCGTTGCAGCCAGTTTTGAGATGGTCATTGCGTAATTACGCGGTGCCCCTGTATATAGTATATGGCTGCTTCACTGACAACCTGGGAGAATGGGCTCTTTAGGCTGAAGGGGTGTCCTGCTCATGCAGGGGCACCCTCTCACTTAGAACCAAGCACCCTGCCTTCAGGATGGCAAAGGCCTGCTAGGGGGGTGACTGCTAGGTTTTAAGTGCAGTGACCCGAGATATAGGAAACCTATATCTTTAGTAAGTGGTGCAAGCACCAACTTACACAGGCTGCAATGGCAGGCCTGTAGTTCCATTTGTAATGGTCTCTCATGGGTGACATAATGCATGTTTCTGCCCATGGGAGACCTCTGGGGTACCTATGCCCTGGGTACATGAGTACCATATACTAAGGACTGAAAGGCTATCCCAGTATACAATCAATGGGTGTACCTAAGTACTGAACATAACCATTTAGGGAGAAAGCAGATATACAGGGGTCCTGATTATCAGGATCCTAGTCAGACTAGTCAAATACAGCTTAGCACCAGGCAAAAAGTGGGGGTAACCATGGAAGCAGATCCTACTTTCCTACAATGGCACACCAGTCTATGCCACTCCACTATACACTATTCTACTTTCTAGCACTCCATTGTAGGCTACTTTGCTGTACCCCACTCCGCTGTTTACTATTCTACTCTAACCCACTCCACAGTACACCATTACAGTCAATGACACTATACTACATGCAACTCCACTGAATGCTCCTCCACTCTACACCACTCTTGTGTGCATTACTCCACTGTCTGCCACTCCACTGTGTGCTATTCCATTGGATGCCACTCCACTCTATGCTATTCCACTCTATACTAACCATCTCTATGCCACTCCACTGTACACGGCTACACTTAACGTACCCTATGGAACTACTTTTGACAACACTAAATGCCACTCCACTGTAGCACACTGTACCACACCCTATTCTATTCCACCTCACTCCACTGTATAACACTGTACTCCTCTCTGTGTCACTACACGGTATGTCATTCTATGACAGTTTCACACACTCTATAACACACCATAACACTCCCATGGGTGTAGCTCCTGGGGAGTTTGGGTGGTTACGCCCCCTAAATAATGTATTCTGTGGTAAATAGTTGAGTACAAGTGCTTTCAATTGGATATAGTGAGGTGTCTGTTGGTAACACCTGGGATTTTCACATACACACCAACAAAAACACACACACACTCGGTCACGTCTCTGTTTTGAAGTTCTTACAAAATGTTGGTTAATTTGAAAAATATTATGTTTTAATCAGTCCTAACGCAAGGCTCCTTAAGCCCCCTCATGCCCTGCTTCTCATATAACGTATCTTAAAACATTTAACATAGTATTCTGGTAGTTTTTTATATAATGTTTCAGCCTGGTAAAGCACCCCAAGCCTCATTCACAGTGACGTATAAATATATCACGTCCAAAGTTGCACTAGTTCCCTGTCCATTGCAACATAGTCAGTAGTAATTTTTTCACACATATTATATTCCGTGTGAATCATATATACAAATCTTGAAAAGACCTTGATAAAATATATATGATTTAACTGTGCCTCTTTTGACCCGGTAAAGGCCCTAAGGATCATACACAATACCGTCTTGGTTTACAGTAGTTATGTCACATCTAGAAGATTGCAGAGTCGTCCATATGTTCGCATAGCGTCATTAACCACTACTTACAGCTCTAAATCAGTAATTTTCAATTTAACATAACAACTGGACAAAAAAATTGTTTCATTATATTCACAGACTGTCAGAAATACAAAAAGTGATCAAGGTGCTTTCCAGAGTGCTCTGTTAACTGACTCAATCAGATCAGAGTATTTTACCCAAAACCTCAATGTTGCAAATATTACACCATCTAAACATTCACTTATACATAGGCTTGACGGCCCTCCATTTAATTGATGTATTGTCATTAAACAATCATATATAGTCATTTCAGTATCCTTCCACACAACCTTAAAGTCATTGTTCTCAGCTAGATACAAGCCAGTGTTCTCCCAAATATGAATATATCCTAGATGGACTCAATCTCAGGGAAAAGGGGGGGGCAATATTGGAAAAGAAATCTATGGGTTATAAACAACCATACGATCACTATGTTAGCAATCTGTATAAACCTGTATACACAGAAGTGCTTTGCGTGTTTTATGTAAGCATCATCGAGATGTAAACAATAGCCTCCGTTTATATATAACCCACTTGCATTGACTGCATGATCATTGTAATAGTATGCATACTCTACAATTGCGATTCTCCTATTAACATGACCAGAGACTCTGGATTTCATTAAAGACACGGAGGCTAACATTATGCATTATCTTTTTAATGCAGTCACAAGCAGCCGCACTACATCATAAAATAAAACAGTTCTAGAATGGAACAGTCAGATAGCATGAAAGGCACGAGCACCAAACAGACTGCCGCTTTTAAATGTGGAGACATAACAAAAAGTAAAAAGGTGAGCTTCGTGTTATTCTTGAGAACGCAGAATCCAGGAATCCAAGAGGGGATAACGAAGAGAAGTGAGGAGGAAGCAAGGATGGCGAGAAGAATCCATTAAGAGGAGTTGTCTGAAAAGAAGGAGGGGCATGTTAAAGAAGTTGAAAAAAACAGAGCATCAAATTGAATAATACAGGAGTACAATAAATAAGTACAGGCAGTAGAGTAAAACACAATCAGAATGGTGCATTCAATAATAAACTAAGCAAAAGAATAGTCCGTCCAAGGGAGGGACGGGTGGGATAATGTTAGTCTCCGTGTCTTTAATGAAATCCAGATTCTCTGGTCATGTTAATAGGAGAATCGCAATTTCATTACAAGACCGGAGGCTACATTATGCATGCTGGTAGCCGTGTAGGACAACATCAGACATGTGCTCAATAGGTTTGCAATAATGTCGAGCAAATGTGGATGCGTTGGACCAGTCCGCTGCTTTGAGGATATCATCCAACTTACCACCAGACCAGAAGGATTTACTGGCCATAGCACCTCTGAGAGAGTGGGCTTGGAATTTAGATAAGTCAACGCCAGCTAGGCTCATAGCGCCTTGACCCATCTGGCTATGGAGGTAGAGCTAATGGGTTTGAACGGTTTAACAAATGAAATAAGCAGTTGATTTGCAGCGTGAGGCCGAAGGACTCTTTCTATTATCATATTCTTTCGTACGACACACACAACACAGAGTTTCTTACATAGGTCAAAGCGAGGATAGAAAATGGAATCTGACATAGTTTTGGTTCTTCTAATAATTTCAAATTTACCACCATACATATCATATGATCTATTAGAAATATCAAGACATTTGATATCAGAAACTCTACGGCATGAAATTAGACACAAGAGAGTTGCACGTTTAATAGAAAGACATTTCCTATTAAGTAAAGAGTTATCAGGCCAAGATGAAAAAAGGTCTAAAATAGCCTTAACGTCCCACATGGATTGGTATTTAGGTCTAGGTGGTCTCTTCAGTCTGATACTCTTCAAGACTCTACAAACAATAACGTTTTAACCTACCGTCTTACCGTTGATAAGGGAGTGACCATCAGAGATCGCTGACCTATAACAATTGATAGATCTATAGGAGAGGCCCTTGTCGAATTGTTCAACAAGAAAATTAACTATGTGCACGACATGAGCCTCCACGGAATCCAAGTTCCTCTCCAGGCACCAACGAAACCATTTTCTCCAAATGTTGTTGTACCTATAGTGTGTTCCTGGGGCCCAAGATTCTCTGAGGAGAGTTGCAGCTGATGACGAAAGGCCAGAAAGTTTGTTGGATTTCCTGACACTTTCCAGGCAAGAAGGTTCAAATTCCCGGAAAGAATTAGATGGTGATCTTCTCCGTCTGCATTTGTAACCAGACCCCTGACCGCTGGAATTAAGAAAGGAATGTTGCATGCTAACTCTAGGGTGGTCGGGAACCAGGCCTGAGATGGCCAAAAGGGGGTTATCAGGATTAAGGAACATTGGTCCTGTCTCACTTTCTGCAGAACTCTTTGAATCATGGCAAAGGGAGGGAACGCGTAACCCCGAAGCTCTGACCAGCACTGGAGAAAGGCGTTCACTGGAAGAGCGCCCGGGTCCGGCATCCAGCTGAAGTATTTCTCCAACTGGAAGGTTAGTCTGCTCACAAATAGGTCCACATCCAGCGGGCCCCAAAACCGATTTAAGGCGTTGAAAACATTCACGTTGAGTTTCCAATCGGTGAAGTCTAAGAGGAATCTCAAGTTCCAATCTGCGGAAATATTTGACTTTCCCGGGAGATACTCCGCCTTTAGAGCAATCTTGTGCTCTAAGCAAAACATCCAGAGCCTCTTGGCTAAGTTGGAGAGGTCTGCTGATCTGGTCCCGCCTAGGCGGTTGATGTAGGATACTGCGGAGATGTTGTCCATCTTCAGAATAACAGATCTCCCTTGAAGCGAGTTTCTGAAGCTCATTAGAGCGTATAAGCCTGCTGTAAGTTCTAAATAGTTTATGTGGAGGGAGGTCTCCGCAAGAGACCAAGCACAACCAGTGTTTTGGTTGAGGAGGCGAGCACCCCAACGATGAAGGCTCACATATGATTCCAGAACGAACTCCGGAGTTGAGCCAAAGATTGCTTTGCCATTCCAGGCATCCAAATTCTCCAGCCACCAGGACAGCTCCGACCTGGCTTCTTGATCTAGGATTACGAGATCCTCGTACCACAGGCTGGATCTGCGAGCTTTCCCTTTTATTCTCTGAAGCGCTCGATAGTTGAGAGGTCCCAGGAAGATGGCTTGAATGGAAGATGAGAGGAGACCTAAAAGTCTGGCTAACTCCCTTAGAGTTAGAGAATCTTGTTTTAGAACAAACCTGATCTCTTTGCGAATTGGTGATCTTCTTTGGGGGAAGTAAGAGAAGACATTTTGAAGTGTCTACTGTAAAACTGAGGAACTCAAGGGATCTGAAGGGGGTAAGGATTGATTTTTCCCGGTTTATAATAAAGCCTAGACTCTCTAAGAGATCCATTGCAACCTTCAGTGGTGTTGGGACATAATGAGAATGAGAATGTCATCCAAATATATAATTAAGCGAATACCTCTTTCCCTCAAAAGGGAGGCGATAGTTCTCATAATCTTGGTGAAACACCAGGGGGCAGAGGAAAGCCCGAAAGGTAGGGCCTGAAATTAAAAGAGACGATTGTTCCAAGCGAATTGAAGGAAGGGTTGGTGTTCCTTGGCCATTGGAATGGTAAAGTAGGCGTCTTTTAAGTCTAGTTTGACCAACCAGTCTCCTTCTAGAAGTAGGTCTCTCAGGAGGTGAATGCCCTCCATTTTGAAATGCCTGTAGACCAGATACTTGTTCAATTCCCGTAGGTTTATGACGGGTCTCCAACCTTTCCTTTTTTTGAACAAGAAAAAGTGTGCTTACAAATCTCTTTAAACTCCAGGGAACCTCTAAGATTGCGCCTTTCTGAAGCATGGAGGCAATCTCTTCTTCTACAATTTTTTGTTGATCCTCTGGGAGAGTTAGTACTTTTGGGGGCTACATTTGTACAGAGGTCTCGGTAAAGTCTATTTTGAAACCTCGAACAGTCTCCAGAACCCAGGGGTCTTGAGTTAAGGTTTCCCATATGTGGTAAAAGAATTGTAGCCTGCCCCCTACCTTTGGAAGGGAAGAAGAAGGAGCAAGAGGTGTACTTACTTTGAAGATTGGTGTTGATGGGTGTGCCGCGGGATCTGAATCCTCTGTTCCGCGAGCCTCTCCCTCTTTGTGGATAGAATTGAGGGTTGGATGTGAAGAAGCCTCTTTCAGAGCCTCTGAATCTTGCGAAGGGCCTTTGGTTGCCCCGGCTGGAAGAAAGGCCCCTTCTTCCAGCTCCTCCAAAAAGGTTGGAGTTAAAAACACGTCTCATATTTGCTTGGGCTTTGTCGAGGGCGGTGAAGGTGGAAACATATTTGCCAATGGACTTAATCATATCTTCACCAAAGAGAAGGCCCTTGGGATTTTGAGAGGGTTCCTTCTCGGCCATATCCCCCAATTTTGGATTAATCTTAGTGAGGATGACTCTCCTTCTCTCGATGTTAAGACTAGTGTTAGCATTGCCGAGGAGGACCAAGGCCCTTTGGCTCCAGACTCTGATGAGGTCGGTGTCAAGAGGAGTGTCATTGATATGACATTCTTCTGCCATGAATTGAGTATCTGTGTACCTTTCAGCACTGGGATGCCTTCGGGTAACCAGGCGCTTTACAAGTGCTACCTTATTCATTCATTCATTCATTCATATCTAAAATTCTGGATAGGGGGCCCAGAATGTCGAGAAGGCGATCCTGGCAGCCCTTGAGAGACCTCTCCATACCTTTCCTGGGGTCCCTACCCAGTTTAAACAAAAACGTAATCAAGTCGGGGTCAAGATTGGGGGTCTGACAGACCTTATCTTGTATTGCAGGTCAAGGACACTCGGACCTAAGGGTATACGAATCTCTCTCTCCAGGGTGTTTCTGAGCCATCTCCTGATGAATTTCGCTACATGGTATTGGGGGAACCATTCAGAGCTTCTGGGGTGGGAGATGTTAAGGGGTGAAAACATTTCCTCGCCCAAAGGGTTGAGGATGACATTCTTAGAAGAGGACGGTGATTCATCATTAGGTTGGCTATTAAAGTCAAGGTCCTCATCGTCTAAGTCGAGGACAAATTCATCATAAGAATTGGGGAACCTGTCCTCGTCTTCAGAATCAATGTCTGCATTGTTATGAGCACTTCGATAATTTGTGCCGCCAGGGACACCCATGTAAGTTGTGCCGCGAGGGACACCTGAGTAGTTTGTGCCGCTAGGGACACCTGTAGTAATCGAGGTGCGAGGACCTCCCACAATGTTTGAGGTGCTAAGACCCCCCAAATCAGTTGAGGTGCTAGGACCTCCCATAGTGCTCTTTAAACAAGGCTCAGTGTTCTTAGATTTCTTAGCTCTTTTATCCTGGTTAATATATGTAACATTATGGGTAATGGGGTCTTCAGGGAGGTTGTCTTGATCAAAGGGGAGGGGTCTTTTTGAGGACATAACCTCTTTAAGTGTGTCTAACATACAAGACCTCATTTCTTTTTGAATAAAGTTTTTAAAAGATTCATTATTGTAATTAGGGGAGCTAGCTGCAGCATCATCTGACTCAATATCTGACATAATAAGGCTGGGATTTGGCCAGTGGGTTATTATTTGGTGAATTATAATAAGCTCTCCCCTTTTTTTTTTTTGGGTTATGAAAGCACGAAGCGATGGAAAGCCTGAAGCGTATGAGGGACAGTCTCCGGCAGCAGCTGATTAGCGCAGAGCAACTGTCAACACGCTCGAGAACAGCTGCTGCCGAAGAGATTAGAAGAAAGAGCCTTGGCAATAGGGGGGTGAAGCGTCACCGTTGCTAAGGACCGCTCCTCTGAAGGTCACGGTCGGAGGCTTCGTTCATTTTTTTTTATATAAGCGAAATGCGCATAGACGCGAGTAAGCACGAGCAAGGCAATAAATTGGGAATGCTCGGCTATTGGTTTAGAGTCAGTGGTTAGGCATGCCAAGGCGAGGGGAGAAGGCGAGGGCACGCGACCTCCATGTGTTGATAGTGGAGATGTCCGAGTGCGGGCCCGCCCGAGGTAGTTTTGAAGGGAGGAATACTCCGGTAAGGGGAAGGGGGGGGGAAACCCTTCAAGGATCGCTGAGAGCAATTACAATACTTATTAACAGGACATCTCAATCATAAAGTATGTTAAACTAATATCGATGAAACAGTACATATGGCAAATAACAATGAATATGAACAAAGAGAGAAATGGTAAAGGAACTTATCTGCTGGAGAGCCGCATTTAAAAGCGGCAGTCTGTTTGGTGCTCGTGCCTTTCATGCTATCTGACTGTTCCATTCTAGAACGGTTTTATTTTATGATGTAGTGCGGCTGCTTGTGACTGCATTAAAAAGATAATGCATAATGTTAGCCTCCGGTCTTGTAATGAAATCCAGATTCTCTGGTCATGTTAATAGGAGAATCGCAATTGTAGAGTATGCATACTATTACAATGATCACGCAGTCAATGGCTTTATATAAATACCCATTGAGACAGGACAGTTGGAATTGAGATAGAATTATTGCACAGTGGACTGAAAGAACCTTGAGATTCATATTAAAAATTAAAAAAACTCCATGCATCTGAATTGTACATCAATCATTTCATGGAGAATGACTCAGCAGTAGTTTAAGCCACCTGTTGGGAGCAAGGAATAATCAGAAGAGAGCAAAGAATAGAGAAAAAGGAGAGTAAAAGAAATAGAGAGGAAGGGAAAAGGGTAGAAAAAAGTAAGAGAGGAACAGATCAGTGCAATGCAACTCCAATACGGGGGAGGTGGACCTCTGTTTGTTGTGAAACAGGTACCAGTGAAATCCCATGTCTTATGCCACAGCATCATTCATCTTAAAGGGATAAAACACCTATATTACCTTATGAAATTATACTGTTATATAGAACAGCAGGATCATTATAGGTACTGACGCTACAGAACTTAAAGGGGGATGTAAAGTTCGGCATCTGTGTTTGGACCCAATGGTGTTTCAGTTCCGATCATGATAATCCATATTGATTCGTCTCTCCTTGAGAACAGTTTGTGATTTCCTCCTCTAGGATTTGCTGGTATATGTTGAATTCCATAGAAGCATTAACCACTCCTATCATCTTTATGTTCTTCCCAGATATGTTTCGCGATCACGTATACAAAGTCCTTGTTGGAGATTGCACTTATGTGCTAGATAAGGGGAAGTTTCTTTGATCTTTTAAGTGCATCCATCAATCAGATAGTACAAATACAGTTCCATTGTCACCCACAAGTCAGGCTTTACACTTCTGACACTTGTAAAAGCCTCGTTTTTTAGACAATAACCACTTGGTTGACTCTTGTATTTGATTGGTCATTCAGCTCCGAGTAAGGATATCACCTGGTGACGATTTTCCCTGTATGTGATGTTTGGATGTCTGATAAGTGTGGTCTTAAATCCTCATCTTTCTTCAAAATGCTCCAATTATTTCTAATCAATATCTTGATTTCCTTTTCTGAATTGTTGAAGTCCATAATGTGTCTAATCATCATTTCTTCTGTCGGAGCTTCCACTTTCTTGGGGATCAATAGGTCCTGCCTGTTTCCAGACATCTTTTAGTACTGAAATGGGATATCCACATCTTATGAATCTCTGGTATATCTCCTTTACCTGACTTTCAAAATCCTTTTACTCTGATCAATTCCTTTTTACTCTCAAGAATTGCCCATAGGACACTTCCCATTTTAGAGCATTTGGATGTGCCCTGTTCGCGAAAGAATGCTTTTACAACTTGTTGGCTTTCTATGTACTTTTGTACAGGTCTTATTGTTTTCAGTATAGAGGCCGATGTCCAAAAAGTTGATGTCGCTGGTGCTTATTTCATAACTAAATTTCAGCTTTTGAGGATTGTTGTCAAGTGATTTTAAAAAGATTCTCAGCTCATTTTGTTCACCTTCCCAGATTAAAAGAAGATCATCGATGAAGCATAGCTGTAAAATCACTTATTGAGAGCCTCGGCATTGGTGTCCACCCGACTGTCTCAGCCTCCCAGTACCCCATGGTCAGATTCGCCTATGTCGGGGCAAATGAAGTGCCCATGGCCATTCCCAACTTTTGAATATAGTAATTGCCATCAAATAGGAAAATATTGTTCTTTAAACAGAATTCCATTATTTCTAATAGCATGTGTGAATGCTCCATCAGGCTAATTGATCTAGATCTTAGATGATATTTGCTGGCCTGCAAACCATCCTCATGTTTTATGGATGTATGTAAAGATACGCATCCACTGTTGCCATGATGTACTGTTTATTCCACGGAATACTGTTTATCCTATTTAAAAAGTCCATATAGTCTCTGCTGTGCAGAGTGAGGCTAGAGATGTATGGGTAAAAGAAGATGTCAATGAATCATGAAGTATTCTTTAATAGTTAATCACGAAAACTCACTATAGGACTTCCAGGAGGGTTTTCCTGATTCTCGCTGTTGGCAGGTCGATTCCTACATTTGGGCAAAACGATAGCAAGACTTCACTTGCTAACTTGCCACACTTCCAGAAGTATACAGGTGAGGTAGCCACAAGAGGAGCCTGCAAAGATTGAGAAAGAGGGACTCAAGTCACTGAACATGGTTAGAGTCACACAGAGCTGGACTAGCCTATGGCAAACTTGGAAGATCCTGTGATAGCTTGATGCCTTTAAGTGTAGTGGAGCGGGCCTAGGAGTACATAGGGTGTCAGTGAGTAGAGGGCCCTGGATAGGATCAGAGAGGCAATAAAGCCACAGCCTCAGAGAATGCAGACACCTGCCCAGGATCACACATTGTGAGTTTGAAGGGTCTAGTGCCCTGTCCAGAGTTGTGCAAGGTGTTGGTATAACGACTAACAGGCACATGCATCAAAGCAAAAACCGGTCGCAAATGGGCAGATTCTCAGAATCTGCCCCTCTGCGACCGGTATTTTTGCATTTGGGATGCATTATCCCAAATGCAAAAATCGCAAGTTAAGTAATCGCAAACTTGCGTTTACTTAAATTGCCATTGCATTTAAGGAATCGCAAATTGAGATTCCTTAAATGCAATGCATTAAAGTAAAAAAACTAGCGATTTCGCTAATAAGGGGAGCTAATTACCATGAAGTTGAACTTCATGGTAATTTGCAAAAACTTTGAAAAATGCACTAAAGAGCATTTTTCAAAGTTCCATTTTACACACACACATGCCCTTGGGGCATGTGTGTGTGCAAGATGTACTCCTATACAGATTTCAGGGGTGCAACATGGTGTCTTTTTGACACCCTGGCACCCTTGAAATTGCATTCTCAATTTGCGATTCTCTAATTGAGAATCGCAAATTGAGAATGTCTTCCCATTCATTCCTATGGGCCTCCAGGCCCATAGGAATGAATGGGGAGGTATTTCTTAATTGCTACTCGCAATTTGCGAGTCGCAATTAAGGAATGTTTAGAAATCGCTATTTTTAAAGCGATTTCTACATGCATAGCCTTTTGCTATTCCTTATTAGCGAATCCTTATTTTTCGCTAATAAGGAATCGCAAATGGCATTGTTGATGCATGTGCCAGAAAGAGCCCTTCTTAGGAAGTCACTTGCAAGATGGGCTACATACTGAGTGCTGAGTAACCCCATGTATCAATTCCCTCTTTTTCTCCCCACTATGGTGGCACCTAATTTGATGTTTTACAGAGTCTTATGTGATCAGTAAAAGGAATTGAAAGTTGTTTTCTAAGAAACACTCTCTTGATTGCAAGGCAGGTTTACATATTGATCTTTAAAAGGATTTCAAAATATATACATAATAATACTACCCCCCGACAATTAACATTTCTTTTCTTATAACCCCACAGCATAAATTATGCACTGCTGTGGGTGTCTGTCCTTCTTCTTGACTGTGCTGATGAGCTGGACATGGCAGGGGTGTCATAGCTGTCATTAGCTGCTAATGGACTGTACATGGACTGTACACACAGTGGGGTGCCCAGTGCTGGTGGTCTGCACACATTGTGGGTCTCACTACAGCCAGTAAGTAAAGTTCCAAGTAAATGTCCCTTATCGAATGTGGATGGAATCGCTATAGACTGTGGGTTACAAGTTTCAGCAACTATGCCAGTATAGATATTTGTGACCCAGCATGCATGTTATTCCACTCTCTAACATGCCTCATAGTACGACCAACTCACAAGACTTTCCATTTGGAAAAGTCAAAACTATTGGGTTTGTCTGTGTTTCTTGAGCCACTATGACACATAAGATCATAAACTATGCTTAGGAGTACTCTGATCCAAGCCTGAATCTCTTTCTTCTGAGTCTGGGCACCTGCACCAACCACTTCTCACCCAGAATTCCGTGATTTGCAAAAGAATCGTGAAATCTGCAGTTTTGTAAATATTGTATTGTATTGTAAATATGAAAAAAATGAGTCTGAAATGGCATAAAAGAGAGAGCTGTGCCTGCCTCGCTCAGCCCGGCTGCTGCCCCCGCCTCGGTTTGCCTGGTCTCCGAGCCCTGCTCAGCCGCAGTCCCGGGAGCACCGCCATGGAGCCCACCGAGCCAATGCTGGGGAAGTCTGAATGCCCGGAGCTGTGTGCAGCGCGATGCTGCCCTGCCCGGAGCTGTGTGCAGCGCGACACAGCGCGATGCTGCCCTGCCCGGAGCTGTGTACAGCGCGATGCTGCCCTGCCCGGAGCTGTGTGCAGCGCGACACAGCGCGATGCTGCCCTGCCCGGAGCTGTGTGCAGCGCGATGCTGTCCTGCCCGGAGCTGTGTGCAGCGCGATGCTGCCCTGCCCGGAGCTGTGTGCAGCGCGATGCTGCCCTGCCCGGAGCTGTGTGCAGCGCGATGCTGCCCTGCCCGGAGCTGTGTGCAGCGCGATGCTGTCCTGCCCGCCGATGTTGTTCCTACTCACCATCCAGGCTCATCATCTTGGCTGAGACTGCTGTATGTGTGGAAGGACTGGACTGGCAGGTAACCTTCATTCTTCTATCATTCATTTTGAGAGGATGCAGCCGGTCATGCTGATTCCTCACACTAGAGGTTTGCCATTCTGTTCTGCTGAGTTCTCTTTGTGTGTTTTGGGCAAGCAAGGGACTTTTTGGCATTTTTGATTACCCTTACCAAGCCACAATGGCAGGCAAACTAGTCGCTAAGTGATGGCCTGAGAGGAAGTGCCAGGTGGCACAGCCAGCAGGGTGCTTGCCCACCTCATATCACCAGCACAGTCACTGCTGCAGGGTCTTTGCATCGGATGTACCCTCCCACCCTCCAAGAGCCCATGAAGTGGGAGATCAGGGGTGGGGGAAGGGGATCAGTGCTGGCAGCACCAGTGGCATAGCAAGGGTGTCATGAGCGTGGCATGGGGCCCCTCTACTGTTATGCCAAGTAGCAAAAGCGTCCATAATCGGGGTGCACAAGGTACCCTAAACCCAAAACCTACTGCACGGTTACATCTACCACCCCTGAAGAGCCCTGCAGCATCACTAGGCAGCAAGATGGCCTCTGTTTGTGATGTTATTGCGTACCTGCTGTCTATGTTACGTACCTGCTGTCTATGTTACGTACCTGCTGTCTATGTTACGTACCTGCTGTCTATGTTACGTACCTGCTGTCTGTTACGCACCTGCTGTCTATGTTACGTACCTGCTGTCTATGTTACGTAGCTGCTGTCTATGTTACGTAGCTGCTGTCTATGTTACGTAGCTGCTGTCTATGTTACGTACCTGCTGTCTATGTTATGTACCTCCTGTCTATGTTACGTACCTGCTGTCTATGTTACGTACCTGCTGTCTATGTTACGTAGCTGCTGTCTATGTTACGCACCTGCTGTCTATGTTACGCACCTGCTGTCTATGTTACGCACCTGCTGTCTATGTTACGTACCTGCTGTCTATGTTACATAGCTGCTGTCTATGTTACGCACCTGCTATCTATGTTTACGCACCTGCTGTCTATGTTACGCACCTGCTGTCTATGTTATGTACCTGTCTATGTTACGCACCTGCTGTCTATGTTACGCACCTGCTGTCTATGTTACGTACCTGCTGTCTATGTTACATAGCTGCTGTCTATGTTACGCACCTGCTATCTATGTTTACGCACCTGCTGTCTATGTTACGCACCTGCTGTCTATGTTATGTACCTGTCTATGTTACGTACCTGCTGTCTATGTTACATAGCTTCTGTCTATGTTACGTACCTGCTGCCTATGTTACGTACCTGCTGTCTATGTTACACACCTGCTGTCTATGTCACGCACCTGCTGTCTATGTTACGCACCTGCTGTCTATGTTACGCACCTGCTGTCTATGTTACGTGCCTGCTGTCTATGTTACGCACCTGCTGTCTATGTTACGTACCTGCTGTCTACGTTACATACCTGCTGTCTAGGTTACGCACCTGATGCCTATGTTACGTACCTGCTGTCTATGTTACGTACCTGCTGTCTATGTTACGCACCTGCTGTCTATGTTACGTACCTGCTGTCTATGTTACGCACCTGCTGTCTATGTTACGTACCTGCTGTCTATGTGACGTAGCTGCTGTCTATGTTACACACCTGCTGTTTATGTTACGCACCTGCTGTCTATGTTACACACCTGCTGTCTATGTTACGTACCTGTCTATGTTACGTAGCTGCTGTCTATGTTACGTAGCTGCTGTCTATGTTACGTAGCTGCTGTCTATGTTATGTACCTGCTGTCTATGTTACGTACCTGCTGTCTATGTTACGCACCTGCTGTCTATGTTACGCACCTGCTGTCTATGTTACGCACCTGCTGTCTATGTTACGCACCTGCTGTTTATGTTACGTACCTGCTGTCTATGATTCTGATCCAGCGCTAACAATAACATTTCTTCTCCTAATTGCCTTTTGGACAATCCCTTTTCTCACAACTACATTCATATGACAGTGGGGCCCATAACACCGCCAAGATCATTCACACACTCATATATTATCCTGGAATCTGTCCGTTATATCTTTAGGAGAATCAGATACTGAAGTGCTGGAAGGAGACGGGATACCTCTCTTTTAATAACAACATGAATTATTCTCAGATATTTAAGGTATTCCGCTCATTGGTCGATGGACCAACTAGTAGGAAATAGTTGATGGTGATTAAGACCAGCTCAATCACTATGAACTTTTAATACAATTGCATTTATTATTGAGCTAAAGAACCACAGACACATTTGTTTTAAAATTATTAGTATTTATCTAAATTTTAGAAGCATGAAATAGTTCAGATTTATTAATCAGATCATTACATTTAGCATCATTTATAGGAAACAATGAAATTAGCAATGCATACCTATTAGCTGGAGAAAAAATGGTATTCGCTGCAGCACAGAAGTCAGATCACCGCATAGAACTCCCAAAAACCATCCATCTGTCATATAAGACAGGCCTTCTCAATGAGCCACCTATATGGGGCTCCTGCCACACTCCCTATCTTTCTTAGAGTATTTAAAGAAAAATTTCATAGAAAAGTTGAAAAATAAGATTCCTAATAAGTAAATCTAATGCTCAATAAAATATGAACCGCAAAATCTTCCCTTAGTCAGCATCAAAAATAATATCAGCAAAGCAACGGCATCAGCGGCAGCATAACGTCCCAAAAAGAATCCAAAAGTAATGCGATCTGCTCCTCCCCAAACTAGGCCTTCTTATACCCTAATTCTAGCTTACTAAGTGGAAAAGTTACATCTTGGTGGGCAATACTCTCTCTAATTGGTCCATTTTGATCAGTATACATCTTATTATGAATATCCTGTTGTTATCAGTCTTCCTTGCAAAGATTTATTCTTCGGCTCTTTCCCACAAGTTCATGACATTATTCATCCGCATATTAGTCTCTTTTTGTATCCTTTTTGATACTTTTAATTTAGACAGTTCATTGTCTATTCAAACGTTCATTACAGCTTCTCACGCCTTTCTCACAGCTTTTTTTTGCACACGTTAATACAATAAGGTCATCACGGCCTTGACCACGCTCCCATCCGAAGTTTTTGAGACAGTCACATGATCTTCTCTTGTTCACCAGCTTTTCGCTTATTCATGTCAATTCAACTTCCGCACATGCGCATTCTAGTTATTTACTTCGGCAGCCATTTTATATCGCGGCACAACGGGCTTAAGCGAACTATTTATAAAGATAAACAAAGCATAATTAGAAATAAAGAAAATAAGCCTTTTCGTTTCCCTCCCGTCACTCTACGTACCTCAATTAATATTACCTAGCCAAAGCAACATATAAAGCTTTCCTTACTTACCAAAACTTTATTCTGCCACCAGACGGGTTTATTTTAAAGCACGAATAATGTAATATTATTTTAATTAGTGCGCAAACCATTAATACTAGATGTTCACGTTCGACAATTATAAGTAGATTAGTCTGCACATATATGGCATGTTAGTATGAACCCCTTATAATAAAACATGCATGGTTGATTTATTTACCATAACGAACGTTCGTGTTAATTAATTATCACAAATATTAGGAGGTTAAAATTTTTTCATTTTGTCTGCTCCATCAACTCCCCCGTTTGGTGATTTTTAACATCACCACAAAAAACCAAGTCATACACTTTTATCAGATAGCATATTTCTTTACCACTTTTACTTTTGTTAGTTTTCTTTACACTACAGTATCTCTTTCATTTTGTCTTTTTGTTTTCTTATACATTTTCTCTTTAATTTCTTCCAACTCAATTTCACCCATTTCTCTTTCTCTTTGCTTATTTTTCTTATTTTCTTTTTCTATTTTATACTGTCTTTTTCTTCTTTTTATGCATATGATAATCAATTTTACTATCAAAACTATTATAACTAATATTGTTGCCACTATTATAATCTTCCCTACAATTAACCTACTCATTCTAATAAACCAATTATATATTGAGGAAAAACTCTTACCAAGTTTTCCCAAGGCACTTTCAACCTCCAGTGGAACAAGTTCTTTGTGCAAATTTGTAATGTTTCTTATATACATTTGTATATTTTCATTTTTATCTGGAATGTAAGTGCAACAATGTTGGACTTTCAGCATTCCACAGACTCCACCCTCTTTTGCCAAAAGAATGTCAAGGGCAAGTCGATTTTGCATCACCATAGCTCTCATGGCAACCATTTTGGTATTTACCATCAAGAACCCTCCAGCAGTATCTGTAGACAAACGATCTACTACTGTGGATAATTTCCGAATTGTAAATGCATTGAAAGATATTCCCACTGCTGGTATCAATGCTCCAAAAATATCACCTACTATTTCTGAAAAACGTTCTCTTCTTCTACGTGTAAATGCTTTTCCCATTTCGTGTGTTCCTAGTTCTGCTCTATCTACATGAAAAATCTTTGGAAAAACCAGACCTAAGTAGCATGATCCATACCAATGGTCCGGCAACCTATAATAAGCTCTGTTTCCGCAAACATAATAGATCCCTGGAAATATTGGATCTTTTCTAAGGGTGGGCGTAGTTCGCGAAGTAATGCTTCGCGAAGCTACGCAAAGTGCAGTTCGCGCTACGCAAGCTTCGCGTAGCACTACGCGAACTGCGTAGCGCACTGTTCGCAATGATTGCACAGTGCCGGATGCTTGTCCGCACTGTGCAATCATTGAAAACGGCAACTTGCACAGTGCGAGCTGTCTTTACTGCCGCTCGAGTAGATTTTTACTCGAGCGGCAGCTTTCTCAACGCGGACTGGTAGTTTCTCATCGCGAGCGGTCGCAAGCATACGCGACCACTCGCAATGAGAAACCTGACCTCCCCGCGTTGAGAATCTCGCCGGGAGGTTTATTTTCCACGCTCGCGATCGGCAACTTGATGTTGCTGATCGCGAACGAGGAAAAAGTCTCGCCGGGATGTCATTTTGCTTGCTCGCGGTCGCCAACTTGACGTTGAGGACCGCGAGCAAGCAAAAATGACCGCGGCACTACGCTACGCTACGCTACGTGTGTTCGCACTGTGCTACGTGCAATTCGCGTTGTGCGAAGTAGCGCAAACTTCGCAAACTACGCGAGCGTAGCGTAGCACTTCGCCCAGGGTTAATCTTTTCCCCTTTGAATCCCCATCCACCTAAAATATTATAATTGTCCTGACAATTACTGGAACCCACGAAATAGTTATCATATCTTGTTTTGTTTCTTCTAATGCAGAACCTTCCCTGTTGGGGCCAATCCAGAGTCATAGCTGCATTTGTCTTTTTCTTGTCATGATTTTCTTCCTCAAATGCCCAAAGAGGTGTTTTTGTCTCTTCAATCACTTTTCTCTGAAACTTTACTCTTCTTTCCTCAACCATTTCTAAAAATTCCTTTTCTTCCTTTCTTAGCTCACAGGTAAGGTTGTTTTTAACTATATCATCTAATGTTAATCTCTTATCTTCTAAAAAGTATTCACCAAACATTCTTGCTTCTTTTACTTTATTTAGTTTAGATACTATAGGAATTTCTGCAAAAATCGTATCTATGTTAACCCTGGGCATAATACTTTGCTACGCTCACGAAGCATGCAAAGTTTGTGCTACTACGCACTACGCAAATTGCACGTAGCAGAGTGAATAACTGTACTAATAAACGTAGCGTAGCAGGAGTATAATAAACTCCTTCAAATGCTTTGATAAAGCAATTTTTTATGCTAAAAAGCATATAACCAATTCACAAAAATGAATGTTGACAATAAAATATCAAGCAATGAGAGGTGATGATTTTGGAGTCCCCCTAACCTAGGGGGAGGACCAAGCAGATGCCTTGAACACAAAAGCATATCATGTGAACGATTCAATGGTGGTCCCTTCCTCCTAGGACCACCCCAAGCACAGTTATGGGCAAAAATACAATCCCAACCAAAGGCCCTGCAAAGCATTATGGGACGAGATTAGCAGTGGGCAGTGAATATTATAGTGTCCAATATCAAAATAATTCTACAAAGAGCTGCAGTTCAACTAGTGTCACTGGGTGTCGTCCCTCAAGAGTGAAATGCAAAAGTATTGAAAACCTTTCATGAAGCTTTTGCATTTGACTCGTGAGGGACGACACCAGTGACGACTAGTTGAACTGCAGCTCTTTGTAGAATTATTTTGATATTGGACACTATAATATTCACTGCCCACTGCTAATCTCGTCCCATAATGCTTGCAGGCCTTGGTTGGGATTGTATTTTTGCCCATAACTGTGCTTGAGGTGGTCCTAAGAGGATGGGACCACCACCTAATCATTCAATAAGATGTGCTTTTTGTTTTCAAGACATCTGCTTGGTTCTCTCCCTAAGTTAGCGAGGATACCAAAATCATCACCTCTCTCACTGCTTTTTGTTTTCACTTTAGTGAAATGACTATATGCAATTTTAGCATATAAAGACAGAGATATTTATTTTATCTTAACTTGCACTGTACAAGTTTGCTTTTGGTAATTATTGTACAGTGCAGTGAGTCAAGCACACAGCTAGCACTACGCCCAGGCTTAATAATAATAACAAACTCCTTCAAATGCTTTGATAAAGCAATTTTTATGCTAAAAAGCATATAACCAATTCACAAAAATGAATTTTGACAATAAAATATCAAGCAATGAGAGAGGTGATGATTTTGGAGTCCCCCTAACCTAGGGGAGGACCAAGCAGATGCCTTGAACACAAAAAGCATATCATGTGAACGATTCAATGGTGGTCCCTTCCTCCTAGGACCACCCCAAGCACAGTTATGGGCAAAAATACAATCCCAACCAAAGGCCCTGCAAAGCATTATGGGACGAGATTAGCAGTGGGCAGTGAATATTATAGTGTCCAATATCAAAATAATTCTACAAAGAGTTGCAGTTCAACTAGTCGTCACTGGGTGTCGTCCCTCACGAGTCAAATGCAAAAGCTTCATGAAAGGTTTTCAATACTTTTGCATTTCACTCTTGAGGGACGACACCCAGTGACGACTAGTTGAACTGCAGCTCTTTGTAGAATTATTTTGATATTGGACACTATAATATTCACTGCCCACTGCTAATCTCGTCCCATAATGCTTTGCAGGGCCTTTGGTTGGGATTGTATTTTTGCCCATAACTGTGCTTGAGGTGGTCCTAGGAGGAATCGTTCAATAAGATGTGCTTTTTGTTTTCAAGACATCTGCTTGGTTGTTGGTTCTCTCCCTAAGTTAGTGAGGATACCAAAATCATCACCTCTCTCACTGCTTGTTAACTTTTTGTTTTCACTTTAGTGAAATGACTATATGCATTTTTAGCATATAAAGACAGAGATATTTATTTTATCTTAACTTGCACTGTACAAGTTTGCTTTTGGTAATTATTGTACAGTGCAGTCAAGCACACAGCTACGCACTACGCAATTTGCATAGCTACGTGTAGTTGAAGCTGTACTTCACGTAGCTACGTGAAGTGCTACTACGCCCGGGCTTAATCTATGTCAGTGTAATAATATTCTAATCTCCCTGTTTTGTAGAATAAACTCGCTAAAACACTACGTTATTCCATACGTCAAAGGAAGGTGATGATAAGTCACACCCTCAGCAACAGACGCAGGTAATTGCATACAAACATAACAATCTTTCACCTCCATAGTCTCTACATATTCATATAATAATTTTGTAAAGACATTCTTTGAAAAATCTGTTATTGATCTATCCTTATGAAATTCTATATTATTTTCTAACTTATCCACTTTCTTCATGTTAGTTCCTTCATTATTTTCGGAATTATTCTTTAATATGGATGCTTCTTCCATAGCCAGTCTAATTGGAATTGTTATTGCTAAAATTAGCCATATAAACTTTATTAGTCCAGTGCAAATGAAACACATTTTACACCATCTCCTCAAGAACTCACATGTACCTGTTCTATTATTAGTATCTGCCATTTTGCCTACTTAATTATTTATAATATTCACTGAAAAACCATAGGTTTTAGGGACAGTTATAGTTACTTGGACATTGCACTCGTACAAAACCCGTGAAATTCCCCCGTTATAGTTAGTTCAGCTAACTATAACTCGCGCCCCGCAATGCACTGCTGATGACGTCACATATTACATCACTCATGACATGGTCAGTGACATCACTGATGACATCACTGATGACATCTCAAATGACATCACTGATGACATCATCCAGTGACTGTGTGTTTCTGTAAAGTTTAAATATTTTTAAAATATATAGGAAAAGACGTATTGAAGAATGAGTGGGTGTCTAAGTGTCTGTATGGATGATTTAGTAGGTGCGTGACTGACTCTATAAGTGAGTGATTTAACGTATCTTACTGAATGCATGGGTTAGTGACTAAACTGGGTGTATGTCTGTATCCGTCTGTCTGTTGCTGTGTAAGTGGCTGCATGTGTTTGTGAATAGCTAAATGATTTTCTATATGAGTTATTGAATGCTTGTCTGAGTATCTGTATGGGTGCCTGAGTGTTTGTGTGGGAGGGGTGTGTGCAACTCTGTGCATAGATGTGTGAGTGGGTGATTCACTGGGTGGATGGTTTCAAGAGTGCATCTGTGATAGACTGTATGGGTGGGTAAGTGTGTGTAAGAGTGTGTTAGTGAGTGAATGTATGTCCCAGTGGTACATGTGTGAGTAACTACATATGTGAAAGGCAGTATATATGTGTGTTGGAGTATATAAATAGCTATAAGCAAGAGTGAGTGATTGTGATAGTGGCTGTATGGATGAGTGTGTGCTTGTATCAGTGATTGTATAAGAGCGTAACAATGTGCTAGTATTTGTATGAGTAAGTGAGCTGGTGTGTGTATAACTGGATAGGTGAGTAAATGGGTGTGTGATTAATTTTTTGCATGACTGACTAGGTGTGTGAGTATCTCTATGGATGAGTGGCGTTGTTTGAGTGTCTATATAGGAGTAAGAGTGCATATGATAGTCCTGTACTGAGTGACCGTAAGTATGAGTGACTGTACGGGTGAGTGAGTGGATGTGTGTGTGTAGACCTAAGAATCAGTGAGTGGGTATGTAGTTATTGGTGTTGGAGTGTCTATGGTTTTGCGAATGGCAGTCTGTAATTTAGAGTGGGTGTATCAAAGATTATATTAGGGTGTGAGGAGGTGCATCAGATTATCACGTGGATGATGTCATCAGTGATGTCATTTGAGATGCATCAGTGATGTCATCAGTGATGTCACTGACCATGTCATGAGTGATGTAATATGTGACGTCATCAGCAGTGCATTGCGGGGGCGCGAGTTATAGTTAGCTGAACTAACTATAACGGGGGAATTTCACGGGTTTTGTACGAGTGCAATGTCCAAGTAACTATAACTGTCCCTAAAACCTATGGTTTTTTCAGTGAATTTCAAAGGTTTTTTAAATGCTAATTTGTAACTATAACGTGTCTGAAACCTATGGTTTTTTCAGTGAATTTCAAAGGTTTTTTAAATGCTAATTTGTAACTATAACGTGTCTGAAACCTATGGTTTTTTCAGTGAATTTCAAAGGTTTTTTAAATGCTAATTTCTAACTATAACGTGCCTGAAACCTACGGTTTTTTCAGTGAATTTCAAAGGTTTTGTAAATGACAATTTTTAAATGTATTAATTGTTATATTAATTTTTTTCATACTGATTTACTACATTTTTAGAAACAATTTTTTTTTACATATTTTATTTGTCAAATTACATTGTAATTACATTATACATTACATTACAAAAAATACTTTCTCAGAATGAATTACTTTAGTTTAAATACTTTGCAGATAGGCAATAGACTTTTTAAGTACAGTAGTTACAGTTGTTGCAATGGGCAACACATTTTCAAACACAATGCAACATTCAGCTCAATGTGAATTTCTAGTTAAATGCAATTAGTTACTTTATGGATTACTTTTGTAACCACAGGACTGGATCCTAGATTCAGTCTTGGTACATCTCCTGTAAACAGTTGAGTAAAAGCGTTTTGGTTACAGTCGTGATTTTTAAGGAATATTATTGTATTTTAAAAGTTGACACTTTGAAACTTTTTCTCATAGAATCACCAATGTTATCCTATGGAAGGAAATTCACTTAGCAGGTAAAAACTGTTATCGTTACTTTTTCTTACTCAGTGTTGGATCCTGGATCCAGCACTGGTGCATCTCCTGTAAACAGTTGAAAGAATGCGTTTAAGTCATACAGGCGATTTTTAAGGAATATTTGTAGTTTGTGAAAATCAACACTTTGAAACTTTTTTGCTGAAAACCAGTCAATGTTAGCCTATGAAGGAAATTCAAGTTACCGGTAAGTACGGTTAAAATTACTTTTGAGGATCAGTACTGGGCTGAAACATGCAGCACTGAGGTCTCTCCTGATAACAGGTGAGTAAATCGGAATTCGTATTTCGGCTGATTTTAGAGGAATATTTTAAAGTTCCAAAACTCCACACTTAGAAGAATTTCCAAGTGAAACCAGTCAATGTTAGCCTATGGAAGGAAATTCAAGTTACTGGTAAGTACGGTTAAAATTACTTTTCAGGACCAGTACTGGGCTGAAAGATGCAGCACTGAGGTCTCTCCTGATAACAGGTGAGTAAATCAGAATTCGGATTTCGGCTGATTTTAGAGGAATATTTGTATGTTTCAAAAATCAACACTTAGAAGAATTTCCAAGTGAAACCAGTCAATGTTAGCCTATGAAGGAAATTCAAGTTACCGGTAAGTACGGTTAAAATTACTTTTCAGGATCAGTACTGGGCTGAAAGATGCAGCACTGAGGTCTCTCCTGATAACAGGTGAGTAAATCGGAATTCGTATTTCGGCTGATTTTAGAGGAATATTTTAAAGTTCCAAAACTCCACACTTAGAAGAATTTCCAAGTGAAACCAGTCAATGTTAGCCTATGGAAGGAAATTCAAGTTACTGGTAAGTACGGTTAAAATTACTTTTCAGGACCAGTACTGGGCTGAAAGATGCAGCACTGAGGTCTCTCCTGATAACAGGTGAGTAAATCAGAATTCGGATTTCGGCTGATTTTAGAGGAATATTTGTATGTTTCAAAAATCAACACTTAGAAGAATTTCCAAGTGAAACCAGTCAATGTTAGCCTATGAAGGAAATTCAAGTTACCGGTAAGTACGGTTAAAATTACTTTTCAGGATCAGTACTGGGCTGAAAGATGCAGCACTGAGGTCTCTCCTGATAACAGGTGAGTAAATCGGAATTCGTATTTCGGCTGATTTTAGAGGAATATTTTAAAGTTCCAAAACTCCACACTTAGAAGAATTTCCAAGTGAAACCAGTCAATGTTAGCCTATGAAGGAAATTCAAATTACCGGTAAGTACGGTTAAAATTACTTTTGAGGATCAGTACTGGGCTGAAAGATGCAGCACTGAGGTCTCTCCTGATAACAGGTGAGTAAATCGGAATTCGTATTTCGGCTGATTTTAGAGGAATATTTTAAAGTTCCAAAACTCCACACTTAGAAGAATTTCCAAGTGAAACCAGTCAATGTTAGCCTATGAAGGAAATTCAAGTTACCGGTAAGTACGGTTAAAATTACTTTTCAGGACCAGTACTGGGCTGAAAGATACAGCACTGAGGTCTCTCCTTATAACAGGTGAGTAAATCGGAATTCCTATTTCGGCTGATTTTAGAGGAATATTTGCACAATGGTGAAGGGAGGGGGCGGGGCCTGAGGTGACATCTTTGCAAACGCGCCCCGTGGCGCGTTTTAAGTTGGGGGATTAAGTTCCCTTGAATCCTGAGGGTCCCTAGGGGCCAACTAGACCACCAGGAACCTCCAATATGCGCCAGGGGCTGCGTTGCAGAGACGTGTAGAGAGGCCACACCCCTTTTACACCTCTCTGCAACGCAGCTCTGTGGCGCTTTCTGGATGTACCTGTTGGGCTAGTTGGCCCCAGGGACCCTCAGGATTGAAGGGGATTTAATTCCCCATCTTAAAACGCGCCACGGGGCCTGTTTGCACACATGTCACCTCAAGCCCCGCCCCTCCCTTCACCACTGTGCAAACGCGCCCGTGGCGCGTTTTAAGTTGGGGGATTAAGTCCCCTTGAATCCTGAGGGTCCCCGGAGTCCAACTAGCCCACCATATACCTCCAAAAGCGCCATAGAGCTGCGTTGCAGAGAGGTGTAAAGGGGCGTGGCCTCTGTACACCTCTCTGCAAGGCAGCCCCTGGCGCATACTGGAGGTTCCTGGTGGGCTAGTTGGCCCCAGGGACCCCCAGTATTCAAGGGGAATTCGTTCCCCCTCTGCAAACGCGCCAGGGGGCGCGTTTGCAGAGTGGTGAAGGAAGGCCGCGTGGCCCCCCTCCCGGGCCACTACTTGCCCCGGGGACCCCATCCCCCGGGGCTGGCCCTCTCGTTGGGGACTGTGGGGGGGTCCCCAATCCCCCCACAGTCCCGCCGGCTCCAGCCGGCATTGCTTTTACACATGGGGAGCTGCTAAGATGCAGCTCCCCATGTGGAAAAGCAATCGGCTTTGGATATTGGAAGAGAGAGCAGGTTTCCCGTCCTGTCATTGCAAACAGCAGTGTCCCGGGACACTGCAGGAGCCGGCCATCAAGGGCTCCAGGAGGGGGGCCGCGCGGCCCCCCTCCCATTCAGTGCACAGCCCCGGGGAGGTGGTGGTGCCCGGGGCTCTGGGGGTCCAAAACGGACCCCCATTGTAATTTTCTTAGTGCCCCGGGGAGGTGGTGGTCCCGGGCGTGTGGGGGCTGGAGCCCCCACACAGGTTTTTAATAAAAAAGAAGCCCCGGGGAGGTGGCGGTCCCCGGGGCTGCGGGAGGGCTCAGAGCCCTCCCGCACCATTGTACATAAAGCCCCGGGGGTGGTGGTCCCCGGGGCTTGGGGGCCCTTAGAGGCCCCCACACATAAAATTAACCCCCCAGCATGCCCCCGGGACTTGGGCCACCCGGGGCCATTAACTATCGAGCGCGGGAGACCGCGCTTCGATTTTTCGGCAGGGTTCGCGCTCCCTGAGCGCATCCTGCCGATTTTAAAAAAAAATAAAATTTTTGGCCCAGGGGGTCCTTGTGGGACCCCTGGGCAAACCTAGGGGTCAGGGTGTTTCTACCCTCCCCCTTTGTGCGCTTTGCGCACTTGTTTCTGTCCCTCGGTTCTACCGAGGGAGAAAATGGCTGCCAACATTTCCTGAATCGGAATGTTGACAGCCAGCTGACAACCAATTAACATGCAGCTCGTGATCGGGAGGGTGCGCGAATCCTCCGTGCCCATAGATATATATGTACTTTTACTTTTTGATTTTCTCAGCAACTACTGAACGGATTTACACCATTTAACAAAAGGGTTCTTTCTGAACCAAGAACTACCTCTTTGCCAAATTTGGTGTAATTCCGTTCAGCAGTTCGGGCTGTAGCCGTGTCTAAAGTTTCCTATGGGAAAATGCATGGGGAAAACGCGTTTTGGGACCCCCTTTTTCTCGGCCCCCGCTTGACGTATCACCCCGAGACTTTCAGGGTAGGAGCGGACCGGAGCGCCCCACGAAGTTTGAAAATTTCGCGAAGATACATCAACCGGCAAGAGAGTTATTTCAAATAGAATGTCGCGGATTTCCTATGGATAATAGGTTGTAACTATAACTATCTACTGGCGACCGCCAGTAGATAATATATAAAATGTGTCACCACACCTCAAAAGAATGACTTTTGTCACCCTACTTTCTTCCTTTATCTCGTTTGGTACTTTCTTTTAGTTCTTTCAAGAACTCTTCCTTGTCTTAGCCAGTGTTTTTGTCCAGTCCGGTAGAATTTTCTTCAGCTCCTTCAAGTTTGTTGCACTTCACCTTCACCCATTAGCTTACAGCTCTGTTCCGGGTTCTCGTGAGTGTTTTCTTCTTCTTTGATATCAGTCAATGCAATGTATATCCATTCAGGTGATTTGTATTTTAAATTCACCTTCTTCAACCTTTTCGATTCTGTAAGTGTTTTCCACTTCGCTTCTCTTGTTCTTTTTGACTTGTTATTTCATTTACTTGTTCTGCATCTTTTCCATCTACACGTATTATCTTGTATCTCAATCTTTTGACTTCGTGGGGCCAATTATCTCCCTTTCTTGGACTTTTCGGTTCACTTTCTTTCTCCTCTCTTTCTGTCTTCCAAGTATTTTCCTGGATTCTAATTTCTGACTTGTTTCTCCTTCACTTTCTTCTGACTATGTCTCGATTCTTTCCTGCTTATCTCTTATTCTAAACTTTATTATTTCTCTTTCTTCATCTGGTTTCGATCTTTCTGGTACTTCTCTTTCATCACCTACTTCTGTCCCTCCTCGAGTTTCTTCCGAATTTGTGTTGACCTCTCTATCTGTTTCTAAATTTCCCTGTTCTGTTCTTTTATCTGACCCCATTGCTCCTCGGGAATCTTCCGAATTCTCTATCTGCTTATTTGAAACTATCCCTTCTTTATCTATTAGTGTTGTTTCAGAATGATCTTCACCATAACTTGTATTTGGTTTTTCACTATTATCCTTTTTATGCTCAGTTTTTTCTTTTATGACATCAAATTCCCACTTCTTTTTCAGACTCTCATCACGATCTGAATGTTCAGTATCAGATGCGGAACTGGTGTCTGATATTTCCAGATGTCGACTCACATGTCGATCTTCAGGTTCTGGAGTTTCTTCTACTTCTTCCTCTTCTTCTATTGTTTCACTGGTACCTGGATCTTCCAGATGTCGACTTACAGGTCGATCTTCAAGTTCTGGAATCCTGTTTGGTCTTTCTTCTGCATCAGATGCGGAACTGGTATCAGATATTCCAGACGTCGACTTACAGGTCGATCTTCAGGCTCTGGAACTCTGATGGTGTGGCTGGCATGCACCCAGTGTTTTACTCCTGCACACTTAACTGCAGTCGTTGTCACCAAGATTACTTGTCGCGGTTGGTCCCAGCGAGGTGCCAAACAGTTCTTCTTCTGTGGACTTTTATGCGGACCCAGTCTCCTGGATTCAGGTCATGAGCTGGTTTCCTCTCAAGAGTGGTCGCATCCGGTCCAACCTGATGAAACACAGAACGTACCACATCAGCCAATCCTTTGCAATAATCCAATACGAGATCATCAGTTATAGTCAGTAGCTTGTTGACAGGTACATGTGCTTGTCTCATTGCTCGTCCCATGATTATTTCATGAGGGCTGAGTCCTGTCTTTCTTTCAGGAATGCTTCTGATAGTCATTAAGACCAATGGCAATGCATCTGGCCATTTGAGTCCTGTGGCTTGACACATTTTCCCTAACCTGTTCTTTATTGTTCCATTTACCTGCTCTACCACTCCAGAAGCCTCTGGTCTGTATGCACAGTGTAATTTCTGTCTAATGCTAAGTGCTTCACAAATCATTTGAATTAATTCATTTTGGAAATGCTTTCCTCTATCTGATTCAATTGTTACTGGAAAACCATACCTTGGTATGAACTCTCGTAGCATAAGTTTTGCTACTGTAATTCCATCATTCCTTCTGGTCGGGTATGCTTCTACCCAACGGGAGAACAGACAAACGACTACAAGAACGTATCTCAGTCTATTGCTTGGGGGCATTTCTATAAAATCTATCTGCATTCTGGTGAAAGGACCTCCTTCTCGTCCTATTGTTCCTAGACTCACTACTGTCTTCCTTCCTGGATTTAGCTGCTGACAAATAAGACACCTTTGGCAGAGACTCTCAGCTATGGCTCTGAATTTTGGGTTGTACCATGTTTGTCTAAAAAGTCTGATCATTGCATCTTTCCTAATGTGTGCTTGCCCATGGTACATCCGTGCCATTTCAGAAATCATACTATCAGGCATAACTGGTCTTTCATCTCTGTATACCCAAACATCATTCTCCTCTCGTTTTCTACATCCTGCTTTTATCCATCCATCTTTTTCCTCACCTTCTGCTGCTTCCTGTAATTGTCTTACCTCATCCCAGGTCTCAACAGTGTTAGTAAAAAGCAAAGGACAAGAAATATGCTCTCTCTCTCTGTTTCGATTCAGAGATACTACATTTTTAGCACAGTACTGTGCTATTTCGTCAGCAAACTTATTGCCAACAGTTATGTAGTCTTCCCCATTCTTGTGTGCATTGCACTTAACCACCGCAATCTGTTTAGGCAGCTGTATCGCCTCAAGCAACTTTTTCACATATTCACCATTTCTTATCGGTGTTCCTGCAGACGTCAAGAAACCTCTCTGGGACCAGATCTGCCCAAAGTCATGTACCACTCCAAAGCCATATTGGCTATCCGTGATTATCGTGACTCGGACATTCTTTCCCAGTTTACATGCTTGAATCAGAGCAATCAATTCCGCTATTTGAGCAGAACGTATTCCTCTCAGACAAGATGCTTCCATTATTGCAGCTACTGTACATACTGCATACGCTGCACTCAAAATTCCATCCTTCGTTCGCAAACATGAACCATCCACAAACATAACATAATCTGATTCTTTTAGAGGCTCATCCTTAATATCAGGACGTGGTTTCGTACAATACTCCAATACATTCAAACAATCATGATCAGCTTCATCCACCACACTCGCTTCATCTGGCAATGACGTTGAAGGATTTACAGTGGTGCATCTGTCAATAGTGACATTATCTGCACTTAAAATCACTTTCTCATACCTAGTCAGCCGACTATGTGTCATGTATTGAGTTTTTGTTCTAGTCAAAAGAATCTCCACAGAATGAGGAACATACACCCTCAGCGGATATCCCATCACAATACCTTCACTCTGCTCCAGACTCACACAAGTGGCAGCAACTGCTTTCAAACACCCAGGCAATGCTTTTGCTACTGGATCCAATACTGCTGAAAAATATGCAATAGGTCTTTTCATGTTTCCATGTCTCTGTACTAGGACCGAAAATGCACATCCATCTCTTTCACTACAATACATCTCAAAATCTTTTTCGTAATCAGGCATACCCAATGCCGGGGCTTCACATAGTTTTCTTTTCAGTTCTCTGAATGCTTTCATCTCCTCATCATTCATTTCAAAAGGATCTTTAACATCCTTCTTTGTTAATCGCTGTAATGGTTTTGCAATTAGTGAAAATCCACTTATCCATTGTCGACAATAACCAACCATTCCTAGGAACATTCTCACTTCTCTTTGTGTCATTGGAGCTCTCATTCCTTGAATTATTTTTATTCTTTCAGTTGTTACCTTTTGCACTCCTTTTTCAAATTTATGTCCTAAATATTGGACCTCTTGTTGACAAAACTGCAATTTTGATGGAGATACTTTATGTCCTCCTTTTGCTAAAGGATTCAGTAAAGCAATGGTGTCAGTAACACATGCTTCTTTTGTCTTTGATGCCACCAATAGGTCATCAATATACTGAACCATCACCGATTTTTCTGGTATTCTTAAATCTTCCAATGATTTCTTTAAAATCTGATTAAAGATCGAGGGGCTTTCTGTATACCCCTGAGGAATTCGGCACCATGCCAAAATACGCTCTCCAAACCTGAATGCAAATAATGGCTGGCTATCTGAATGCAATGGGATAGAGAAAAATGCATGGCACAAATCAATTACTGTATACCATTCTGCTTCGCGTGGAATTTGGTATAGAATTACAGCAGGATTCGGTACTATTGGGCAACAAGGAACAACAATTTTGTTTACCTTCCTCAGATCCTGTACGATCCTATATGTTCCATTTGGCTTTTTCAGTCCCATTATCAGCAAATTACATGGGCTGCTCATTATTTCTCTTAGAATCCCTTGCTCGATCATTTTATTTATTATAGGCGTTATTCCTTCAATTATTTCTGGAGTTAATTTATACTGTGGCGTATTTGGGTAACTTGTTCCTTCTTTTACAGAAATTTTAACAGGGTCTACTCCTTTCATTAACCCTATATCTTCACCCGAAAAATCCCACACTTCTTGTGTCACTGTATCTTTTAACTCAATTGGGATTTTCTCTACATCAAACACAGGAAATAAATCATTCGCTCCTGACTCTAGCTTTACCAATGTTAATTTGTACAGCACATCTTCATCAGGGGTTTGAAATGCAATTCCATCTGGTGTACAATAGATGGTGCAGTTCATTTTGCAAAGTAGATGGCGTCCTAATAGGTTCACAGGACTACAATCACATACCACAAATCGGTGCATTTCACTGAATGGTGCAATTTTTACCTCCACTAATTTGGTAAGAGGCGCCCTAATTTGCTGATTTGAAACACCCACTACTTGGATATGTTCACCTGAGAGAGGAAGGTTCGGAATTTCCACTGACCTAACAGTAGAACGGGTAGCTCCAGTGTCCACAAGGAATGTTACATTTGCACCATTCACTTCTCCATCCACAAATGGACCTGCTTGATCTACCTCTAGAGTTGCGCCAAGCACGCACTCTTCTCCCTCTCCTAGGCACTGTCACAAATTCTCATCTGACTCAGGCTCATCCTGTCGCATCCAGAACTGAGTTACTGCAGCTGCGCGCGGCAATTGCGTTACCTGCTCTCCTCCATGGAATCCTGTTTCTGCACTGTATCTTTGTGGATTTACGCTCTTGGGAAGTGGTGGTTGAGGCACCTGACTTTGCTGGGTAACTACCTGTGGTTGCTGGGGCTGTTGGAAACTCACCTCACTCTGCACCTGTGGATTCAATGATTGATTTTCCACATTAGTTTTTGGTGGGAATTTACACTCGTTTCTCCAATGCCCTATCTTTCCGCAATTATGACATGGCCACTTTTTCTTGGCCTCTCCTATACTCATCTGTCCTTTTCCTTTACCTATATTGGGTTTAGATCTCATTTGTCCTGTCTCACTAATTTGATTACTTAGATGAGCTTCTTGTTTCTCTGCAACTTTCACTTGTGCCCACATTGCTTTCTCTTTTAATTTACGCTGTCTACTCTCGATGTCATCACTACAATATTTTGCATACCTCAAAACCTAATCCACTGTACTGTTCTGCCACCCTATCATATGCTGTTTAATCATATCACCTATCTCTGGTTTTAGTCCATAAACAAATCTCTATACAAAATGACTCATATCCTTTTCATTCAACGTCTCATAACCACTAAACTGTTTAAATACTAACAACAACCTTTCATAGTAGGCATGTACCGATTCTTTACTCTCCTGTGTAGTTCTGTCTATCTTTACCCAGTCTGTCTCTTTAGGTGGGATTTTATTTTTCAAAAAGGTAATAACTTGGTCGTACTTCCTCATCACTTCTGGTCCTGGCGCTCCTGTTTTTGCGTCTCTCGGATATTCTACACTTGGCCAATCAATAGTAATCTTACATTCTGTCCATAAATCAGCTGGTACTACTATGTCAAATAATCCATCCAAATCTATCCATAATACTTTCGATACCTTTACGAACCTTTCCACTTGTCTATACCATTCTACAGGTTTTTCTCTCAGTTTTGGGAAATCATTCGTAAATGACAATATATCTTGTCTAGACCAGGGAACATGCACATAACTACCTCCTGGAGCTTCTCTCATCGGATACTCTTTCATCACTAACTCTTTCTCTGTCACAGCAAATGCCAATGAAGCTTTGTCTGTCAATTTCTCATTTCTTTTAGTCCATCTGCTTCTCCATCTATCCACATCACCCCATTTTCTCAGTAAAACAATCAATTCCTTTATCTGTGTTAGTCGTCCTGACGTATTCAAATTTTCTATATCTTTCTCACAAAAATCTACTCTGTATGGTTTCTGCAAACTTCTTACTTTTACAAACTCTACTCCTAATTCACTAGCCACTTCTTCCAGTCTGTCATGCAAATTTCTAGCTCTCCATGTAATACTTTTACATAAAAACATTATTTCTTCATCCTGGTAAGTTTTCAATTTTTCTGTACCAATTGTCCCTAAAATTAACTCTTCCATGTCAATTGTCAACCTTATTACATCTAATGGTTTTGGCTCTGCTTCTTTCTGATGCAGGTTTTTCATCCATTCGTTTAATTCATCTGGTGTCGGACCTACAGGTGTACTATTTATTTCTATCCAATTCTGACTCTTTTCAGGTGTTTCGGATGCAGACTCAGTTCCCATTGGAATTCTTCTGAGTTCACTTTCATTCACTGTCAAATTAGTAGGTGGGCTTGGTCTGTACGGGCTAATTTGATTTCTTGCACCTTCATTGTCTAATTCCGTTCCTTCTCTTTTTCCTTGTAAATTTGAATTCATAGGAATAATTAATGAACGCTCCTCTATCTTTCGATTTTCAAAAACTGGTATTACAGGACCTATTGTCATTGGTACAGTTACAGCTTCCATATTCATTGTCAATTCTCTTATCTTTTCAGTCAATTCTTTTGTAGTTTGTGCTAATTCTGCCGTATTATCACTCTCAATTTTTTCGCTCTGTGGGGTTTTTATTTGATCTTGTGACCTATTTGTTTCGTATCTTTGTTCTGGCAATTTATTCCTCCCAGTTTCCATTGGCGGTGCATTAGGTGTCACCACTGCAGGACTCTGTTGGTATGGAGGTGGGTTACTGTTTAAAATATCTTCCAGCAATTCATCATCTGTCTCACTACCACCATACCCTTGTCTTTCGGTAACTAGATGCTTCCTTTTCTCTCTACATTTTCTCCTTGCTTCCTCTTCTACTGTAAAAGCTGGAAACAAACCTCCTGTCATATTCGCATATCTCCATCGCTTTATTCTGTCCTCATGATTCAATCCCCGTAACCTTCCATGTACAAATTCCTGATTCTTGAATCCTCGACTTCTTTCTCGCTCATACATCTCATCTTCCCATTCACTCAAAGCTTCAAACTGTGTTGGTCTAGGTTTAGGCTCAAGCATCGACATCTTTTCTCTCAAATTTCGAAGTACCGCTACATTAAATGAACCATTCTCGGGGAAAGCTAATACTCCATCATTCTGAGTATACTTAGTCCAATTTTCTAACCATATGCAAGTATGATAACCATATTTCAGCATCATGTGTGAAGCTGGCGATTTCGGTGGAGGAATTATTTGTCCCTCTCTAGTCACTACCTTTTTGTCTTTCTTAAAAAAGTTCTTAATTTTCGCCATCCATGAGGTTTTCTCTCTACCATACTCGTAATAAGCCATAATTCACAATTCTTTTCTTTCTCACAGTACGCTATTCCACACTGTTCTCTATGCGAGTTATTAAACCTATCACAGCGCAACTTACACTAACGCTCCAATCCGAGACTTCTACGTCACTGCTTATTCAACCACTCCTAGCGCGTCTCACACTAATGCACCAATCCGATGCTTCTGTGTCACCACTCGTTCATCAACTCCCAGCGCGTCTCACACCAACGCACCAATCAGCGCGTTTCCTGTTTAATCAATGCACTGTCCAATCCCAGCGCGGCTTTTGTCAACGTCAGTTCTGCTCCTGACCGCTCCTTTACAAAAATTATCGGCAATTCAGTTTTCAACTGTTTTAGTTAATTACAACATAAAACACATTTCCATTGTCTGTTTTCGCTAACAAAGTGACAGTTTTACTCTATCTCTCAAGAATATAGTTTTGCTCGATAAGTGTAGCACTTCCCTCTACCTTACCCTTCTTTCAAGCAAAAGGTAAACCCGTTTCTCTGGGGATAAAACACATGTGGAGACTATGCTGCTCCTGAGAATTAAGGCCAGAGTTTCACAAGAAAACCTGTTGCTATTTCACTCATACACCTTTTATACGGAAAATGTCCCTACCATAACACAACCTGGGTTATCACCTATATGAATCCAGACAATGCGCTATTCCGTGTGACTTCTCTTGCCACATGTGTCCACTTCCTACTTCCCGGAAGCTTCAAAATTCCGACTTACACATAACGTGATACAATACGACATGAAGTGTTATACATATAATATTCAATAAATCAATAATCACCAAACTAATCTATAGTAACCATAACTCTGCTACCAAGAATTCTGATCCAGCGCTAACAATAAAAGTTCTTCTCCTAGTTGCCTTTTGGACAATCCCTTTTCTCACAACTACATTCATATGACAGTGGGGCCCATAACACCACCAAGATCATTCACACACTCATATATTATCCTGGAATCTGTCCGTTATATCTTTAGGAGAATCAGATACTGAAGTGCTGGAAGGAGACGGGATACCTCTCTTTTAATAATAACATGAATTATTCTCAGATATTTAAGGTATTCCGCTCATTGGTCGATGGACCAACTAGTAGGAAATAGTTGATGGTGATTAAGACCAGCTCAATCACTATGAACTTTTAATACAATTTGTTAGACCTGTCAGCCCTAGGGTGGTCTTTCCCTGTTTTTTTTCCTTTTTCGCCTCCTTTTTGCCACCATATTTTTACTGGACCTAGGTCTCTGGGCACCTTGCCACTGCTAGCCAGTGCTGAGGTGCAGGTGCTCTCTCTCACTCAAGATGGCTGCCACAGGCCCCTGCTACTGCAGAGGGGCCTGACACGCATACACACTAGTAGCCAGGGTCAGGCTGGGGTAGAGGGATACAGTATCCATTCCATCCCCGCCTCTGGGCCACATAGCCAGGCATGTAGAAGGTTCTAGAACCTTCCGGGCTGTGGGAGGAGTTATGTTTTGCCGCCTTTGGGAGAGTCACCTGACCTAGGAGTATAAAAGGCTTGGAGGGAAAACTTTCTAGTCAGTTGATGAGGCACCACTGAACCTGGGAGAACCTCCGCCGGAGTATAGGCTTTAGGGCCTAGGGGGGAGACCTACACTACTGCTGCTGACAGGACTGAGGCCCTGCTGTAGTAAGATAGCTGAGGAACGCCCACCACCCACTGACCTTGCCCAGTGTGAGGGGACCCAGGGAACCACCTTCAGCGTGCGGGGAGGAACATCAAGCACTCCCAGACCACCAACTCATTCCCCCCCCCTCATGACAAGAAACTTCTGACAAGAAACTCTGACAAGAAACTTATACTAAGGAACTTCTGACAAGAAACTCATCACCAGAAGCACCTAAGAAGCAACCAAGCAGGAGCAGTCGCAAGACACCTTAACTTGTGGAGGCCTGACCGTCCTGAAGCCTAAACTGCCCAACTGGGGATCACCAGGTAAAGCGCCGTACCCTGTAGCGCTAGACCTTCACCCCCTCACTATTCCTGCCTACTACTGGGCTGCCCCCAAGTACTTTCCCAGTCAGCCCTGCCCACAGGCTGCTGGTGCGTCCTGCTTTCTGGCACCCCCAGGTCACTGACCTTGTGTAGAGATCACCGCCGCGGCCGTCGCCGCCTGAGGAGAAGTGCCGTGAGGTGAGGTGCGCCGTCGCGCCCTCACCGAGGGGAGTGCTGAGGTGAGGGAAGCCCCTCGAGTTTCTGTGGTGAGGTGCGCCGTCCGCGCCCTCACCAAAGCCTATGCTTATTGCCCCTGCCGCCGTCGCGGCCGAAGAAGTGCCCCTGCCGCCGTCACGGCCGAAGAAGTGCCCCTGCCGCCGTCGCGGCAGAAGAAGTGCCCCTGCCGCCGTCGCGGCCGAAGAAGTGCCCCTGCCGCCGGCGCGGCCGAAGAAGTTGTCCCCGCCGCCGTCGCGGCCGAAGAGATTGCCCCCGCCGCCGTTGCGGCCCAAGAAATCGCCAGCGCGATCAAGGTGGTCTCCAGGCCCCGCTGACGCCGTCTCCAGGCAACCGGGGTCGCCGGGCGTGACCCCAGGAAGGCCGCGCAACGATTGGGCGCCGGCCCCGGTCACGCCCCCAGCGCCGACGGAGGCCCGGGAAGAGCCGGCAGTGCAGAGGGAGACGGGGAGCCGGCCGGAGAGGACTGCCGGCTCTCGCTCCCTTCCCCAAGACCCCGAGCCTGCGCACAAGCACTTACCTGATCCCGGGGGCTGGAGGAGTGAGATCCCATCCCCCGCAACATGCCGCAGCTGCATCCCCCTGATCCTGGGGGCCGGAGGAAGGTGATCCCGGCCCCCGCAACGACCCGTCATTCCGGCCAGAAGGCCGAGGTACCCCGACCGGGCCCCGCCCTCCAGAACACGGGCCGGGCCTGGAGTTAGCCAGTCGCTAAGAAGCGCGACCAACGACCGAGCACAAGGTGAGCCCAGGAGGCCCCTAGGGCCCACAAAAACGCCACTGGGGGCCGGGGGCCACCGTTAACCCCTAAATGAACCGTGTAACTTTCCCCATGAGGCGAGGCCCCGGAGAGGAGTGGGCCTAGCCTAGAATGAACCCCTGAGGGACACAAAAGCCCCAGAATACGGGACATGTTGAGGGGTTCCCCACAGTGTTTAGTAATTTAATGCAGATGCCTATTGTACTTACTACCTAGGCCTATGTTGATAACTGCCAAGTCTTTACCCGTCACTCTACGTACCCCAATTAATATTACCTAGCCAAAGCAACATATAAAGCTTTCCTTACTTACCAAAACTTTATTTTGCCACCAGACGGTTTTATTTTAAAGCACGAATAATGTAATATTATTTTAATTAGTGCACAAACCATTAATACTAGATGTTCACGTTCGACAATTATAAGTAGATTAGTCTGCACATATATGGCATGTTAGTATGAACCCCTTATAATAAAACATGCATGGTTGATTTAATTACCATAACGAACTTTCGTGTTAATTAATGATCACAAATATTAGGAGGTTAACATTTTTTCATTTTGTCTGCTCCATCATTACGTACCTGCTGTCTATGTTACGTACCTGCTGTCTATATTACGTACCTGCTGTCTATGTGACGTAGCTGCTGTCTATGTTACGTACCTGCTGTCTATGTTACGTACCTGCTGTCTATGTTACGTACCTGCTGTCTATGTTACGTACCTGCTGTCTATGTTACGCACCTACTGTCTATGTTACGTACCTGCTGTCTATGTTTCGTACCTGCTGTCTATGTTACACACCTGCTGTCTATGTTACGCACCTGCTATCTATGTTACGCACCTGCTATCTATGTTAGGTAGCTGCTGTCTATGTTACGTACCTGCTGTCTATGTTACGCACCTGCTGTCTATGTTACGTACCTCCTGTCTATGTTACGTACCTACTGTCTATGTTACATAGCTGCTGTCTATGTTACGCACCTGCTGTCTATGTTACGCACCTGCTGGCTATGTTACGTACCTGCTGTCTATGTTACGTACCTGCTGTCTATCTGACGTAGCTGCTGTCTATGTTATGCACCTGCTGTCTATGTTACACACCTGCTGTCTATGTTACGTACCTGTCTATGTTACGTACCTGCTGTCTATGTTACGTCCCTGCTGTCAATGTTATGTACCTGCTGTCTATGTTACGTACCTGCTGTCTATGTTACGTACCGGCTGTCTATGTTACGCACCTGCTGTCTATGTTACGTACCTGCTGTCTATGTTATGCACCTGCTGTCTATGTTACGTAGCTGCTGTCTATGTTACGTACCTGCTGTCTATGTTACGTACCTGCTGTCTACTTTACGCACCTGCTGTCTATGTTACGTACCTGCTGTCTATGTTACGTACCTGCTGTCTATGTGACGTAGCTGCTGTCTATGTTACGTACCTGTTGTCTATGTTGCGTACCTGCTGTCTATGTTACGTACCTGCTGTCTATGTTACATACCTGCTGTCTATGTGACGTAGCTGCTTTCTATGTTATGTACCTGCTGTCTATGTTACGTACCTGCTGTCTATGTTACGTACCTGCTGTCTATGTTACGTACCTGCTGTCTATGTGACGTAGCTGCTGTCTATGTGACGTAGCTGCTGTCTATGTTACGTAGCTGCTGTCTATGTTACGTACCTGCTGTCTATGTGACGTAGCTGCTGTCTATGTTACGTACCTGATGTCTATGTTACGTACCTGCTGTCTATGTTACGCACCTGCTGTCTATGTTACGTACCTGCTGTCTATGTTATGTACCTGCTGTCTATGTGACGTAGCTGCTGTCTATGTTACGTACCTGCTGTCTATGTTACGTACCTGCTGTCTATGTTACGTACCTGCTGTCTATGTTACGTACCTGCTGTCTATGTTACATACCTGCTGTCTATGTTATGCACCTGCTGTCTATGTTACGTACCTGCTGTCTATGTTACGCACCTGCTGTCTATGTTACGCACCTGCTGTCTATGTTACGCACCTGCTGTCTATGTTACGCACCTGCTGTCTATGTTACGTACCTGCTGTCTATGTTACGTACCTGCTGTCTATGTTACGCACCTGCTGTCTATGTTACGTACCTGCTGTCTATGTTACGCACCTGCTGTCTATGTTACGCACCTGCTGTCTATGTTACGTACCTGATGTCTATGTTACGCACCTGCTGTCTATGTTACGTACCTGCTGTCTATGTTACGTACCTGCTGTCTATGTTACGTAGCTGCTGTCTATGTTACGTACCTGCTGTCTATGTTACATACCTGCTGTCTATGTTACGCACCTGCTGTCTATGTTACGTAGCTGCTGTCTATGTTACGCACCTGCTGTCTATGTTACGCACCTGCTGTCTATGTTACGCACCTGCTGTCTATGTTACGTACCTGCTGTCTATGTTACGTACCTGCTGTCTATGTTACGCACCTGCTGTCTATGTTACGCACCTGCTGTCTATGTTACGTACCTGCTGTCTATGTTACATACCTGCTGTCTAGGTTACGTAGCTGTTGTCTGGATTATGTTACTACTGACTAAGGGCTGATTCACAAAGGTAAACTGAGAAGAAAGTCTAACTTTACTACTCGTGAATGCCCTTTGTGAATACCGAAAGTCATAAAATTAGACTTTCATCTCAGTTTACCTTTGTGAATCGGGCCCTACATTATCCAATTTTATATTGCTTTTGTCTTACTTGTGTAGCTGCCGTCCTATGTTATTTCAGGTGATATAACATATAGCTCATATTATGTTACATAATTGTTATACTGCTGCTCAGCCTGGGTGACTGTGTGAGAGAATGTTGGTGAGTGGAGTGTTCACGTGTGTGAGACTCAGCTGGTGATGGGCTGAGCAGCAGTGAGGCTGCTCCTGGTGGGGCTCTCATGTAAGATCCTACCTGAATAAAGATAGATACCTGAAGAACCTACATGAATGGACTACTTTTATTTACAACATATTTTGGCGACGAGTTAGAAGGAAGAACCTGCGTGTGCCACCTGTTGGACTGTAATTTTCAAGCACAAAGTAACTGGATGAACTTGAAGACGCTGGCAGCCCCAGCCCCACCAGTGACCACAAGACTGGTCAGCCCCAACTCGGGCGTGCCATTCCCTGCTACATTTTTCTCTCTTCCTGTCCTGCTGCCTGCCAGTTCCTGTTGGACTTTCTACTTTCCTGACCCAAAAGAGGTGTCCATCAAGAGGAGTTGATTTTTAAAGATTTTACCTGGTCTGACTCAATCCAGATGTTCCGAACTCTCCTATGTCTACTTCAACTGTACTGGAGCTGCAGTGACTAGTGTTATTGCCAACTTGACAGCCTGCCTAGGGCGTTTGATCTTCATTACATTCTTGTTGTGAACATCATTTGAGAGCTAACCAGTGCGCTTTGAAAATTTGACAGCCTTCTGAAAGGACTTTGTTTACTCCAGGTGTACTATGCAGTTTTTGTGTTATACGGTTGACTGCCTGTGTGGTTTTCTTTACGTACCCTTGTTTTGCTTAAGACATGTTGTCTGGTCAGGTGTACAGCGAAGATTTTGTTGCCTTACAGGGCTTTTGCTTTAAAGTGCATGATGTAGTATATATTTGCCTGAGACGGGAGTATGCGTGTTTGCATGAGTCAGTTTTGACATTCAGTTGTGCATTTATTCACCTCATTTCCAGGTTGTTTCTCATTTTCGTCTGCATTGCATTTTTCTTCCCTCGCGCGTCATGGTTTGCGTTGGGAGTGTTTTTGTTCCATGTGGAGTCCTTTCCACACATCACACCCCAACTTGCTGTTGGGGGAAGTGCATATGTTCTGTATGGTCCGTTTTCCATACATTCCACGCACGACAAGGTTTGCGTTGGTACTATTTTCTTTTGCACGTCAAAGTTTGCGTTAGCAGTGTTTTTGTTCCGTGTGGAGTCCCTTCCACACATCACACCCCAACTTGCTGTTGGGGGAAGTGCATATGTTCTCATCTTATGTCCATATACTTACCTTATTTCTAGGTTACTTCTTATTTTCGTATGTTTTGCATTTTTCTTCCCTCGCACGTCAAGGTTTGCATTGGGAGTGTTTTCTTTCGCACGTCTTGGTTTGCGTTAGGAGTGTTTTGTTCTGTGTGGAGTCTCTTCCACACATCACACCCCAACTTGCCGTTGGGGGAAGTGCATATGTTTTGTGTGGTTTGTTTCATACACATTCCACCCCAAATTGTGTTGTTGGGGGAAGTTTTGAAATGATTGTGGTGATGTGATGTTATTATGTTCTGTGTGGATATCCTCCACGCGTGCATACTGTTTGTTTTTCCTTATTGGATGGTTCTCCTTCACACTTTTGTTGTTGGCACCCTTGTACTTTTCTTGTGTTTGCCTGGCTAGCTTGCATGATTCTGGTACTTTGGTTTGTTGGTAATTTTTGGTGTGGGAGTGTGGGTTTGTTAGAAATGGGATCTCTGGTTGGCTAAGGCTTGCGCCAAAGCCAGGCAGAGACCACCACTCTAGTCAGGGCGAGGGACTTACACACCAAAGATAACCCCTGCTCACCCCCTTGGTAGCTTGGCACAAGCAGTCAGGCTTATCCCGGAGGCAATGTGTAAAGCGTATGCGCAACACCCACAGCAGCAACCCACTAGGCACACCACAAAAGGAACTCCACACAAAGGTATATATAAAAATAGCCTTTGTATTGTAATAACACATTAGAATAGTAATCACATAATATACATTGTGCCCTCTGGCACTAGGTAATATCTACAAGGGATTATTTACACATGACAGGGCCACGTGGAACACTGTCAGAACAAACACTTAGTGAACATAGTAAATGTAGAACATATAAACGTGGAACACAACCAGTAACTACTGGCAACCACTGCACTCAGCATCATCCTGTAACATAAACCACATTATGCACAGTATCACATTTAGGCGCGGAATACATTCTGCGCCAACTTCACCAGCATAAACACATTATGCGATCATCTCACAAGTCTAAACGCATTAGACAATAACCTCCTAAGCATAACTCACATTAGGGGTAAACTCACTGTAGGGATTAATCTCACTGGCATAAACATATTACGCACATAATCTCATCCCGAAACGCATTTAGAGGCATGAATCACAGTAAAGCATCACATTTCCTAACATCATGTAAATCACTGATCCCCTGGCCAACTGGCCTTCTCAAGGGGCTCAAATGCCCTGTGTCCAGAATGTCAGGGCTGCTGCCAATGCAGCAATATCCAAAAGCGCGTAATTGCGCTGGGGCAGAGGAGTGCAATTCACTCCTTTCTCTCGCACCAAATGCCCCCAAAGAACTGTGGCCTAAACGTTGCAGCTGGCACTAAGTGCTGCGCAGCTGTGAATCACAGGAAGGCCCTGGCACCACTGTGCCTCCTGTCCCACTCACGGACTCTCTAACCAAATGCCCATGATGTTGCAGCTGCCTGCGCTGGTGCGGCGCAGCTGTGGCATTTGTCCTAAAAGGGGGGCCCAGCACCTCTGTGCCCTCTGGACCCCCACGTGGCACTAAATACATGCCCCCGTCGTTGGGGCGGCCCGCTTTCTGGCGGGACCGCCCATGCACCGACAATGTGCCTCGGTAGGGCCCCAAGTCACTGGGGCCCTCTGGGGCCCTTTTATGCACAAAAGAAACTGCCCCCAAGCGTTGGAGCGGCCCGCAACGGCGGGCCCGCTCAGCACCCAAAGCACCGACCCTGTGCCCCGAAAGGCACCACCACACTCAGGCCAAGCCCCTACTCACCGGGGCTCAGGATCAGGACATCCACTTTGGCGCTGGGGTTCCCAGCAGCTTACGGAGCCCCGCTTCTCTCTGCGCTGGTCTCCTCTCCTCCCAGGGATCTCGGTGGCGTGCACCAGGAGAGCCCCCACTGCTCTGGGTTCTCTCCTTACTTGTGGCCTTGCTTTTCTCTGGCGGCGGGGGGCTTCCCTCCTCTCACGGAGCCCCCGCCGATCGGCCGCCACACTTTTCATCTGCGGCGCGGGGCTCTCCCAGCTCACGGGAGCCCCGCCTGGCTGCAGACATCTATTCGGCCGCCTCGCTATACTTTGCCCGGGCCCCCTCCTGGGACCCGGGACTTCTCGGTGGAGCCCGCGAGGCTTAGGACACCCTCCGCCCCCTCTCTGGTCGCCGTGGCTCCCAACCGCTCACGGGAGCCCCGCTCTGCATCCCCACTCTGGCACCTCTTCCGGCCCGGCCGCAGGCCCCTCCCACGGCCTAGGCAAGGTTGCCTGACTTCCTGTTTTCGGCACGGGCCGCGGCGGTGATTTCTCTCGGGATGCGGCAATGAGGGGTAGGCTCCCTCCATAAGAACACACTCATAAGCGGGGTGGGCACCCGCAAAGCACCAAAAGAATGCAGGGTGGGCACCCGCCATTTCCAGTATCACTGGGGGAATCCCTACGCCGGGGGATTCCCTCTCTCTCTCTATGCAGCGTCGCGCTGCATCAGCCCACTCGCTCCTCGCAGCAAAGAGCCAGGCGCTCTTAAAAGCAAAAGGCAAGCGCTCCCAAGGCGCCTAGACGACGCAAAAGTCCTGGAGGTCCTTTAGGGATCAAGGGGCAAGGCAGGGCCCAGGGAGGCAAGCCCTCATGGCAGCCCCCCCTGGGCCCCAGCAGCAGCAGCCCCCTCCGTCAGGAACAGCACACTAGAAAAGGAACTGCACATTTTCATGGGGTCACTGCCCCTATATTTATATTACAAAATCACTTTGTGTCACAGCACAGGGCTTGGGGATACCAGTCAGAACTGGTTTAGGGGGGATTTGGAGTACTTTGTTTTTCAAGCTCCTCTTCCCCTTTGTCAGGTGGGGGCTCAGTGATCAGACACACCACAGGGGGCGGAGCCAGCATTGTACAGGCTGGGCACACTCCTATTCAGAGTCAGGGGATTACTCCTCCCACTACCCTTAGCCCAGGTGTCCCATTCAGCCCAGCGCTGACTCACCCTGCCCCTCCTGGAGCCACACACACCTCCCAGCCCCTGTCACTCACAAGCCAGACATGCAATTCACATCAGGCAGGCAGACACATAGCACACAGAAATGCCAACTTCTAAAAGTGGCATTTCTAAAATAACCACAATAAATCTGCGCACACCATTCCGCAGCATTTATTCACACAATTTCATACATACCAGACTTGACCACACTGCTCCTCTCATAACAGGAATTACCATGGACACATTTAACCCCCATGCATTCCTATGGGAGGGCAGGCCAATCTCACCACAAGTACACAGAGAGCGCACGCACTTTCCACTGGACCACAGTGCGAAAGGGCTCAGAGGCCTAAAATCACCAACACTAGGTTACAGACAAGGCAAAAAGTTTAGGGGTGAACCTGCCAAAAAGGGCCAAGTTCAACAGGGTTGTGTTGTGATAAGACGGGAGATGGTGCATGAGTGTTTGTACTTGTGTTCCCATGTCTCTTTCTATCTACTTTATTCTTTATGCATGAATTTGCCACCTTTAACTTTCATGCTACTTTTCAGAACTATGTCATGTTTTTTATTTCTTGCAATTCTTCTGATACCGTTCTGAGAGTTTTTGTATTCCCTTATAAAGGAAGGAGATGTGTTATACTGCTGCTCAGCCTGGGTGACTGTGTGAGAGAATGTTGGTGAATGGAATGTTCATGTGTGTGAGTGTCAGCTGGTGATGGGCTGAGCAGCAGTGAGGCTGCTCCTGGTGGGGCTCTCATGTAAGATCCTACCTGAATAAAGACACCTGAAGAACCTACATGAATGGACTACTTTTATTTACAACAATAATGTCTGCTTATGGTATGTCACAAAGCTGTTACGCTTTGCAGCTGCTATTATGACATGCTATGCTGCCGTTGCCTTGTGTGTCTTATGTATCTGTCTATTATGTCTTGATATGTAATATCTAGCTGCTGTATATTAGTTGCAGTTTATTATAAGTAAGATGGTGGGGAAACAGCCGTAACAACGTGGTCAAAACCACGCATGGCCATTACCACAAATCATTTACAACGAACGTTCCTTTACCACGCATGTCCATTGGAACGAATCATTTACCACGAATATGCCTTTACCACACATTCCTTTACAACGAAATCAGCATGCTTAGTAAAAGCACTTTTGTGGTAAAGGATTTGTGGTAATGGACATGGCGGATTCGTGATTGAGATGGTGGAATACCTGTTTTTTTTTGTGTTCCTCTCTTCTGCCCAGGGGGGTCTCTACAGAGGACTACAGAGACGTGTGGCAGCTGAGAGCCCCATCTCCTGCCATTGGTACTGGAGTGTGAGAGGAGCATGAGCACCACATAGCCAGCACCAGTCTGGCGGAGACGGCGAGCTCTCCAGATCGCATTCCTAGTTTCAGGGGCCCCTGGCGGTGCTCGGCGAAGCGGCAGGGACGTGACGTGTGGCTGGTTCCTGGAACCGGATCTACTAGTGTAGCTGCAGCAGTGAGTGCGCCACACTATGCATTGGGGAACTTGCGGTCCATTGACACGGAGGCATGAGTTTGGGTTCATTCTTACCCTCCTTGTGCACCTGCTGCAGACCCCCCTCGAGGACTGGATCACGTTTAAGGAGGGCGCCGACTCGGGCTGCTTCACCTGGACAGCCCAAGGGAGATGTATAGTTTAAAAGTGTCTAAAAGTCCCTGTCAGAACCTACTTTTAGGGGCGCAGGGTCGCTGTGGTCCACGGTGGACTGGGTGGCTCAAGTGTCGAGCCCCCCGCAGCTGATCTGGAAGTGGAGCAGGGGGTTGGGATACCCATGTCCCTGTCACTGTATGCCTCGCATGTCTTTACCAACCATGGCTTTACAGCGAAATTTTCGCTGTAAAGGCTTGCGTGGTAAAGCCATATGCAGAAACCTTTAACCAATCAAGCATGTTTTTACAATGAATTTTGTTGTAAAGGCATGCGTGGTAAATGTATATTTGTTATAAAAATATGCGGGGTAAAGGTTTGCGATGTCATGGCACTAGCACTGTAACGCATGCTGTTATATTTCTGCTGCTTACTCATTACTCTTTGTGCATGGCTGATGTTTGCTGCCATTTTGATTTGGGACACTTTGTCCAAGCCTTTGCTGTGATACACACACATTGGAAGTGTGTCACAATAGTCGTACTGTTGTGTGGTCCTTGCCACATCAGCAACTTAACTGTGATGCACTCACACTAAAGGCGTATTAATCCAGTTTTTCCCTTGCTGGATGCTGCTAAATTGGAAAAGTATATTGAGCATTGTTACACCTGCACTGATTACCGCATGTCTACATTTAGTTGCGCTTCCTGGATAGCACCTGTGACAAGCACAGATCTTGACAACTAGCAAAGTGTAATTATTCTGTGACGCGCACACATTTTGATAGTGCGTCATTGGTTCACATGGAAAATGTGACATGCACATATTATCTATACCAGCAAAGATTGTATATGGAGTCTGTAATAATCTGTGATGTTTATCTCAACCTAACATCTTACCATGTCTTTAATATTAATTGTATTGACTGGTCATTCTATTACCTATGTTCCTTTAGAATGTTTCTATTGCTTAGTAACGACAGAATGTTAGTGATGCACTCTTGAGTTGGTGTCTGTTGGAGCTGGATGCTGTCTAGCTGGCTCCTCATCCATGTAGCTTATAATAAATACACTTAAGACAACTACAGTTTCCTGCGCAATTACTTCATTTGATTGGCGACGATCCTGGCTACATGGACTACCCAGCGTGCTAATCATTCTTGCTGGAGATCTACCTACAATCAAGTCATCTCATTTTTGAGATTTTTGTTTTTCAACTCCACCTTCAAGCCTGCTTGTCCATCATCTGCCTACACAGCGGTTGTCTTTGCCTCACCAGATGCGAGTATGGAAGTTGAGCTACCCTAACTGCGGCCTCATCTGACATGGTAGGACGTTTTTATTACATCATCCTGCCCACCGTCTTAGACTTTCTTAGACTTCTACTTTTAACCCACTCGCAAACCGCACTGTCTGCGCCCCATAATTAATGTATCTTGTGGAACTATTTGCCCTGTGAGCCCCGCAAGTTGTACACTGCCGTTGGTGTTTTTTTTTGTTGTTTAATTTGAACTGCTCGCGCTCACTGACGTTTCCTGAGCCTTGCTAATCTTACGCTGTTGCTATTGTTACAACTCGCGCTCACCATCCTGTTGACTCTGACACCCAGCGCCTGCTTGCGAACCTTCGTTCCTCATCTCCATGCCGACCGTACTTCTTGACTCTTCGGCCTTCAATGAAGCGGACGTGTCATCGCGCATACCACGCTTGGTGTCATCACGCTCAACTACGTCTGGGGGCCATCTTGGATCAGGCTTTTGTCCTCATTGCCTCTCATTTCAGTAAAGCGTCATCACGTATCATTGACGTTTTGGAGGCCATCTTGGAGTTATTTTTTTTTCTCGTAATTCTTCGTACAGTGTGGATCCTACGGTGATACACACACCATTTCTATACCATTACATCATTAACGTGTATTACGAGCGGTGATACACACACCTCCTGCTATTCACACCACTTGTTAGAGTGTGCACTCCACGGTGACACACACACCCATATTTTTTTTGTTTGTGTATTTCACGCGGTGATATACACACCACTTCAATACAGTTACATTCTCAACGTGTGTTACGAGCAGTGATACACGCACCAGCTTAGCTATTATCCTCGTGTGCGCTGCTACTCACACACAACATTTTCCTCATTTTCTTAAAAAAGTTATATCCTGATCATTGTGTACATCACGGTGATGCACACACCATTTATGCCTGCATAGTCTCCCTCCTGCTACTTGTCCTGTGTGTTTCACACGGTGGTTCACACACCACTTGTCATAGTGTGCACTCCACGGTGACACACACACCCATATTTTTTTTTTTTTTTTTTTGGTTTGTGTATTTCACGCGGTGATATACACACCTCTTCTATTCAAATCCTCGTGTTGCTCTTGCGTTTATTCGCACTTTTCTTTTTTTTTTTTTTTTTTATTCTACTTACAACAATTTTCCTTGGTGTTTTTCCTATTCTGCACCTTGAAATGAGTACCCTTCAGTCTGTCAATCCTCCTCCTGCGTTTTTTGACACTCCTGGAGAACCACCCATCAGATGGGAGGTTTGGCACGACGCTTTCGAAACGTATCTGGGTGCCATAGGTGCAGCCAGATTTTGTGCCGATAGGAAAAAATGCTTACTTTTACATTCTCTTGGATTTGAAGGAAGATCTGTGTTCAAACATTTACCCGATTTACAACGAGAAGAAGGTGTGTTAAACGATGAATATAGTGAAGCAGTACAAAAACTCAAACTCCGTTTTGACAAACAACCAAATCTCATGGTCCTTAGGCATACATTTTTTAAGAGAAAACAATCTGATAGTGAAGACGTGGACTCTTACATTTCTGTTTTACGCAGATTGGCAGCGGATTGCAAGTTTGAGAATTACACGGACCAACTCATCAGCGACCAATTTGTGTGTCAGTGTAAAGACAAAAGCATTGGGCAGAAGCTTCTTACTATGGGTGATCCGTCTCTTGATGATACTATTAAACTAGCTAAAAGCATAGAAATTTCTATGGTTTCACTAAAAGAATTAGATGAGAAAGTTACGGAACCGGTCAATGCTATTAACCTAAATTCTTCTGTGAAATCTGTTAGAAAATCTTTTAAAGGTAATGGTAACTATCTAAATAAGCCAACTAAGTCAGGAACATCATTTAGTGCAGGGTCCAATGTATGCTTGAGGTGTGGAAACCCGCCTCATACTAAAGGATCACGTTGTCCTGCAACTAACGTTACATGCAATTATTGTAAAAAGACAGGACATTTTGCCAAAGTCTGCCTGAAGTTGAAAAGTCAAAAGGGTCTAAAGAAACCTGTGGTATGCCTAATTGACTCTGACTCTTCCTCAGATTCTGAGGTTGTTTCAGTTGTCACCGATATTAATGTGGGTGATTCCTCGGGTTCCCATGAGGTTGTTGAAGGAGATCCTAGATCCTGTGTTGATCCCATAGTTGATATTAATGTGGGAAGCAAGTGTATCAAACTCTTAGTTGATTCTGGTGCAAAAATAACAATGATCACACAAAGACTTTTCGATGAGACTTGGAATGGACGTCAACCCCTACTTCCTCCAGATCGATCTCCGGTATCATATGAAGGCAGGAAAATTGACCTGCTGGGTTTCTTTGAAGAGGAGATGTGCTTCAAAGGGAGGAAAATAAAAGGGAAGATTTATGTTGCAGTTAAAGGACTTAACATTTTAGGCTGGTTCCATCAGGGGCTATTTGGTATGATCCTTAAGCCTGGTACCAAAGAGCAGGTTCTTGTTGTTGGTTGTCCTGATGAAGTTCAAATGCTCAAGGATAAATTTCCTTCTGTTTTCAGTTCTGACTTAGGGAAAATTTGTGGTTTTAAGCACAGAATAATAGTTAAAGAAGGGTCTATTCCTGTGAAACATAAACTTAGAGGGGTACCTTACAGCGTGAGAGATGACCTAGAAAAAGAATTGTTGCTATTGTGTGAGAAAGGTGTCATTGAGCCTGCTGAGTCATCTCTTTGGCTTTCTCCCCTTGTAGTCGCCAGGAAGAGGTGTGGTCAACTCAGGATTTGTGTTGATTTAAGGTCTCTAAACAAGGCGATCTGGGTTGACTCACATCCTCTTCCTAAAATAAATGACCTCTTTGCTTCCACTAAAGGAGCTAAGTTCTTTACCAAGCTCGACCTTGCCTGTGCCTACCACCAGGTTGAGCTACATCCGGACTCCCGTCATCTTACTGCGTTTGTGTCTCCTTTAGGCACTTTCCAATACCGACATATGCCTTTTGGTCTGGCATCGGCTGCGTCGGTATTCCAGAGGGTGATGAACAACATTCTCAAGGGAGTTGAGGGTGTTTCAGTCTTCCAAGACGATGTTCTCATCTTTGCAAAGGATATTGCTTCGCATGATAACATTTTGCATAAAGTGTTAAGTTTGTTTCAGCAACATGGTGTGGTGCTTAAATTAGAAAAATGTAAATTCTTTTGTACTGAAGTTGAATAACTAGGGCATGTGCTTTCTCATGAGGGTGTTAAGCCCAGACCTGGTCTCCTAGAGGCTATTACCAATGCTTCTTCACCCACTGATAAGACTGGAGTCAAATCTCTACTGGGACTTTGTGAATATTATTCGAGGTTTATTCCTCATTATGCTACTATAGTTCGTCCCATAAGTAACCTTCTCAAAAAAGGGATCAGGTTTGTTTGGAGTGACGAGTGTGTGTCTGCTTTCAGCGAGGTTAAAGATCTTCTTGGGAAAAGCACGGTTCTTAAACCTTTTGACCCCAGTTTACCGTGTTGTTTGACTGTCGATGCTAGTCAAGTGGGTGTTGGTGCCACTTTGACACAAGTGGAGGATGGGCTTGAAAAGACCATAGGTTTTGCCTTTAGGGTTCTAAGAGCTGCTGAGTTACAATATTCAGTTATTGAGAAGGAGCTCTTAGCCTGCACATGGGCGATTGAAAAGTTCTGCCCATATATTTGGGGTAAACGTTTTCTACTCCAAACCGATCACAAGCCCCTTGTCAATATATTAGGTGGGAGTTTGAGCAAGTGTTGCACTCCTAGAATTATGAGGATGGTTACTAAATTGCTCCAGTACCAATTTGATGTAAAACACATTTCTGGTGGGAAGAATGTGAGGGCGGATTTTCTCTCTCGTTATCCTGATAGTGACATTCTTGATGATGAAATTTCCTTCTCTGATCTCATTGAAGAGGATTGTGAAGACTGTTTGGTTGCTGGTGTGGATATTCCTGAACTTAAATTTTGCTCTGAAGATGAATGGAAGTCAGCATTTTGTGATGATAGTGTCCTACAGGAAGTTTGTAACCTGGTCAGGGGTGGTTGGCCGAAGGAGAGAGTACTTTCTCCTTCACTACAACCATTTTCTAAAATCGAGAATGAAATTTCCTTAGAAGATGGTATTTTGTTACGGAATGACAAATTTATTCCTCCACATGTGTTCAGAAGTAAAATTATTGAGAGGGCCCATGAGGGACATTTAGGGTCTTCATTTACCAAACGTCGTATACGTGAGTCGTTTTGGTGGCCTGGAATGGATTCCGAAATTGATGAGTTTGTTGTGAACTGTTATATTTGCAAAACATCAGACAAGTGCCTCAAAACTTCTGTTCCTCCTCTCATGCCTGTTGAGTGTCCAGATCGTCCCTGGGTTAAGCTCGGTGTGGATGTCATGGGACCATATAATATGCTTTCTGGAGGTACCAGGTTTATTTTGGTTCTGGTCGATTATGCCTCAAAATGGCCAGAGTACAAGCTTGTCAAGGAAGCTGATACCAAAAGTGTTGTGGATTTCCTCAGTGATGTCTGGACCAGGGAGGGATTTCCAGAAACACTTGTTTCCGATAATGGGAAACAGTTTGTTAGTAAGGATTTTGAATCGTTCTTGTCTTCTTCTGGTGTCAAGCATGTGAAAAGTTCACTTTATCATCCTCAAGGGAACAGACTTGTGGAAAGGATGAATCGTGTTGTTGGAGATTGTGTAAAAATGGCTAAGTCCAGCAACCATGATGTTTTGAAGGCTTTGAACAGCATGATATGGTTTTACAGAACCACTCCCCATTCGTCCACGAAGGTGTCTCCTTTTGAATTGATGAGGGGAAGGAAGGCTAATACTTCATTTCGCCCTGGGTGGATGTCTAAATGGGTTAATACTGAGTTGGATGTCTCCAATTTGATGAGTGTGGTGAAGCTGAATGTTTCTTCTGCCCAGTCTAAACAAAAAACGTATTTTGACTCAAAGAAAGGGTCTAAGACGTCAATTCTTAAAGTTGGCGACACTGTCAAAATAAGGAAAACCCACCATGTCAATAAAGGTGAAAGCAAATTTGGTCCACCTGTAAGAGTAATTAAGTTGGTGGGAAATGCGGTTCAGGTCGACGGGGGATTTTGGTGGAACTTAAGCAAGGTTGCAAAAGTTAAAAGTTCTGGTCGATCCTCCATCCAAGGAAATGATTCTCCTGTTGGTAATGAGTCTATTCATGGGGGTATCAGGAGGAGTTCCCGTGTTGTTATCAAACCTACAAGGTATAGAGTTTAATCAGCCCTATGTGTTGTAACCTGTAGGCACAGAGTTTGTTATAATTACATTTTTTTTAAATTTCTTTTGTTGTTTCAAGAAGGGAAGGTAATGTAATAATCTGTGATGTTTATCTCAACCTAACATCTTACCATGCCTTTAATATTAATTGTATTGACTGGTCATTCTATTACCTATGTTCCTTTAGAATGTTTCTATTGCTTAGTAACGACAGAATGTTAGTGATGCACTCTTGAGTTGGTGTCTGTTGGAGCTGGATGCTGTCTAGCTGGCTCCTCATCCATGTAGCTTATAATAAATACACTCAAGACAACTACAGTTGAGTCATTACACAATAAAAGCATTGTTTCATAATAAAGGTGTTTATTGTTGGTCCTGTGCAAAAATTTAACTCTTAAAAAGTCTTTTAGCAAAAGAAACTCTATAGCATGTGTTACTTCATAGCTAGTTCATCACATAATTAGGGTGTTTCTTATATGTTTCAAAACATATTCCGTAGCATGTGCGAGATTATAGGGTAAACAACGTTTGCTTGGGCATTCTATCTTTGTTGTGTAGAGTTTATTGGTTCTAGGAATTATCTCCATCTCTCAGCATGCAGAGTATCAATGCACCGCCAACATATTTGCAAACAACAGGAAATCCACCCATATCTTGATGTAATTGGTATAGAGCTTTTACAAAATATTTAGGGGTTGTTGGTGGTAAAGGATACTGCCCAGAACGTAAATGATTTTTGTTAGAACACAATTTAGGGTTTGAGGGTCAATCCATTAATGAAGATCTCCCTCCCTACGAATTACCGAAGAGTGACAAAGATGGTTAGCTGTGAAAAAACTAGAAAAACAATTTGATATTCAACCAAGCCTTATTGTGAATCATCACACATTTTTTTACTCGTTAGCAACGCGAAGAGGAAACTATTGCTAGTTATGTTGCAGCTCTATGCACACATGCTGCAGAATGTGAGTTTGAAAACTTTACCTCTCAATATTCGGGATCAAATTGTGGATCGTTGTTGGGACAAAAAAGTCCAGAAAAATGTGTTTACTTTGATTAACCCAACTTTACTGGAAACAATTGATATTGTTCAGAGTACAGAATTGTCTCATAAATCATGACAAGAATTAACTCATAAGAAACAGAGAGCCACAGTTATCAACATTTGTAATAGCGATTACCTAATTGTGATTTTCATCGAATCGCAATTAGGTAATCGCTATAACCAATGTATGAAACTTCAAGAGTTTCATATAGCAATTCATAGGGGTCGCAAATCGACCTACATCATTAATATTAATGAGGTATGTCACAATTTGTGACCCCCTAGGAATCGCTAAAATCTCCGGGATGGTTACCTGCTGGGGTCAGCAGACCACCATGTCCGTGATTGCTTTTAAATAAAGCAATCTTTTTTTTTTTTTAAATGAGGCCCGTTTTCTGTAAAGGAAAACGGGTTGCGTTTAGAAAAACAATGAACAGTTCACTTTACATGTTTTAAGAGCAGGCAGTGGTCTGTGGTCAATGCAGTATATGTCAGAGAATATAGTGGGAGTTTGGAGAACGTTCAGAGCATAGATGAAGATCTTGTATTGGTTGTAGGGGGTGGAAAAGCTAATTGTGTAGATCCATTTGAAAACATCATGGTAGATGGCAAGATTTTGAATTTACTTATTAATTCTGGGGCCAGAATGGCAATGATAACTCAAGATTTGTTCAAAAATACATAGGGTGGAGGAGATTGTCCCCTTCAGACAGGAACCGTGTGTCTTATGTCGGAAGAAAAAGTGATCTTACAGGGCTTTTCGAGTGTTCTATGCAATATAAGGGTAAGGGCATCTGTGGTAAGGTGTATGTGGCTTAAACAGGTCTGAATATACTTAGACGGTACCACCAAGGCCTTTTTGGTAAGACACTAAGGACTGGGAGGAAGGTAAAGGTATTGTTAGTCACTGATGGAATACCTAGCAGCCAAGATTGTAATGGGGAACAAGTAGACAATTCTTGGACAGAAATGTACCAAGACGTATTTGGTGGAATTCTAGGAAAGATTGTAGGTTTTAAACACAAGATTAAAGTACAAAGTGGGGTAGTGCCGGCAAAACACAAACTAAGGAATGTCCCTTTCAGTATAAGAGAGCAGTTAGCTGAGATATTTAAGAAAATGTGTGATGAAGGTGTCATAGAGCCTGTTAAATCATCTTTATGGCTATCCCCATTTAAAAAAGGTCATATGGGTGGAGTACCATCTGTTGCCGCCCTTTGATGACATTATCAGTTCTTTAGCAAAATCAATTGGTGTCTGCATACCATCAGGTCCAGTTCGACGAGTAGAGTAAGCATTACACAGCTTTTGTTTCACTGGTCAGCACATTCCAGTTCAGGAGGATGCCTTTTGGATGGGCAGTGGTCACATCAGTGCTTTAGAGGGTGTTAGAGAATGTGCTCCACGGGGTCAAGGGTGTGGTAACTTTTCAAGGCAATATATTGTGGAAGGGGAAGATACTGACAGTCACAATAAATGCATGCACACTGTACTCAAAAAAGTGAGACAATTTGATACTGTAGCCAATCTCAACAAATGTGAATTTTTAAAGCAAACCATAGAATATCTTGGGCATGTTATTTCAGAAAAGGTGGTGCAACCAAGACATGGGTTGGTGGAGACCATCACAAAAGCATCTAAATGAAATAATAGGGAATAGGTGGCATCATTTCTGGGGCTTTGTGAATTTTATTCTAAATTCACAATACATTTTTCAGCCAATACTGCAAATTTACAAGACCTACTCAAAAATGGAAGGTGTTTGAGTGGAGTGACGCACTTCAGGAGGAATTTGCTTCACTTAAGCAAGACATGGAAACAGAGGGAATATTCACCTCTTTTGATTTCCCAAAGGAATGCATTGTTATGGTTGATGTTACAGCAGCTTTTTTTATTGCTGTAATTACAAGTTGCTGCTAACTTTAGTTAGTGGCATTTTTCTAGCTTTAACGTTAATTTTTCCTAATGCCACTTCTGTTAGCGTGGCTTACTGAAAGTGAGAAGCAAGGTAGGCATTCCCAGGTAAAAACTCCTGCAAAACACACAACCCAATATTTACAAGGATTTCTTTGTAAGTCGCTAAAGGGAAGAAAATGCAGCTAAGTCCAATTAGAGGCAGTTTTTTAACGCCAGTAAATAAATGCCTGGTCTTAGAAATGGTGCAAACACACTTGGGGCCTCATTTAAAAGGTTTTGGTGCTGGGCAGCTCTGCAAGGAGCCTTGCTGCTCCGCCCTGCGACAAAACAAAAGTGCAGGAATGCACACTATCAATAAGATAGGGTGCATTCCTGTCTTTTTCCCCTATGTTGGCACACAATGGCTGCAATGCACCAACACAGGCACCCTTGCTCCATCGTGCAAGGCTGCTTGTGTTGCAGAACTGATTTATGTTGTGCCAGAAGGGACACCTTCCTGCACAAAATCAATCAATCCCGGTGATTTCCTCTTTCTATTTGTGCTGCAGAATTCTGCACACATAGAAAAAGGAAAAAAAGAGGAGAAATGTAACCATGGAAGAAGGAGAGATGTACAACTAGTCAACCCTAAATAAGGTCATCTGCCATCTGAGGAGTCACTTCCAGGGGCCGCCCGGACTCTGCACCAGATGGCCATGTCGCAGAGGAGCCATCGTCGCTGGGGGAGCATTCTGGGTTCAGGGGAAGTGTTGCGATCCTGTCTCTGAGTGCATTTGCGTATCGTTGCCGCCACATGCAGCGCCTTCCGCCTCTCTTGTATAACCTGCTCCAGATTGAGGGTGGCTTGTAGTTGAGGGGGGGGCGTCTGCTCCTCCTATGCCTTCCACTACAACTGGCTCCACCAATGACAGCTTTTTGCGCTGATCCTTCACTCCCTGTCCGCAGCACCTGTTGACCAGTAGATTCCAGCCAGGTCCAGACCTGTTCAGCGGCGTCAAAGAATCACATGTTACCATCTGAGATCACTTATAGCCTTGCTGGGAAGAGAAGGGAGTATTTGATTCCCAACTCTCGGAAGTGTCGCTTAACCACTAGAGACAACCCCCTCTGCCTCTGCACCCTGTGGCGTAGTCAAAGAAAACAAGTATTGTGGCGTTAGCCACTTTCACCTTCCCAGCTTGCATACCTCCCTCAAGAAAGCGTCACTATCCCTGTAAGAGGCGGAAGTGAAAGGTTCGAGGACCTGTCCCTGGCAGTAGACGACTCGCCCATCACTTGATGGGCCTGCTCCACAACAAAGAATGGGGAAAGTTCACCTGCTGGCAGTAGATAAAGCAACCATGTCTCAGAATATGCAACTGCATCAAAACTTATTTTGGCGATGCGGCCATCAAGGGAAGTACGCGTTTGTTCGAGGGAGGTACTCGCTGCTAGTTTAGTTTGGAGTCCAGGGTGTCCACTGTCACCTGCTGCAGCAGCCAGCAATCCCCAACTTCTAGGTTCACAGACAAGGAGGAGTGGCCAGGTGTCGACACCAACCCCGTGTGCAGTTGGCCATCGTTGCACCAGACGCCCAGGCACTATGTATGACATGCGGTGCAGTGCAGTGTGGCCAGCCAGCCCCTCTCCTCCAGTCAGGTATATGCTAGCCAGGAATCTTCGTTCAGGCAGCATCAATAGAAATTCCCCGTACACCCAAGAGCTCACTACCTGGGCGCAAGGAAAGACAGCACCACCCTGTCACCTCCTCTCATCTAACAGTGGCAACCAGATTCCGTGTTTCCCAGTGCCCCAGCGAGTAACAGCAGATCAAGCGGCGCACCCAAGAGCCTTGGCCCAAACCGACCCCCGTGCCTCTGGCACCCGCTGCCACCAACAGCCAATATCAGTGACTTGAGACAGTTAGTGGAGTCCTCCACCAGTCTTGTGTGGTGTCCTCAGCAATGTGGGTCTACCGCACTGCAGGGATTGCTCATGGCACGATGTGCACCACCCATAGGTGCTAGGCCTGGCCCCAACATGACCCCCGGGCCTCCCCACTCCCCGTTCCACCTTCTCCTCACCTGTACATCGACACCAGGGCTTAATCCCCTGTGCTCTCTCCGAATCTGTGACTCAGCCGGCAGGATCCTCAGTAAGGCTGGATTTCACAAGCCTGGGTATAGCAGTCGCCACGGAGTCTGCTGGGGAACCTCCTGATGCAGGTGATGCAACAAGTCTCTCTTAGCTTAGGCACAAAGTCACGGCACTCCCACCACACATGTTGGTCACAGCTTAGGGGCCTCACCCTCCACAGCGTCTGGCCAGCACCACCTCCTGTGCCCTGTGATACAGAGATGCACAGCCCACCATCAGCAATCTCCTCTGTGCACCCCGGTGTAGTGGTGGTGCATGTTATGCAATGCAGACTTCCCATGTTGGTGCACAGGAGCGTCACAGCTCCAAGGGGCACCAGGCAGTCTTCTCACAAGGGTCATCAATGTTTCTCCATGAGACCTGTCAGACTTCGCCACCAGGCAAGGGCGATCGCTGATGCCTCAATGTCTACAGCCACGGCCCACAGGCTTGGACCCGACGCAGCCCGCCTCCACCATCTCAGGCGCAGGCCCAGGAAGGCCTCCAGCCACCGGGGACTGTCTGCGCTTCCAGGCATCGGCCTCCGGGGTGTCGCAAAGATGTGCAATGAATAGTGCTGCATCGCTGTTTTTCCCCAGCGATGCGCCACTTTTCATAAATGAGGCCCTGATTCTGCATGTCCCATTTCCCCTGGGACTCTGGTGGGTCATCCTGACTGTTAGGTGGGTTGGGGGGTGGTTGACTTGTGCTGAACTTGGTCCTGGCTGCTCTATTCTGCAATCTGGTGGAGAGTTAGCCACAATTTTTCACAGCCGCTAGCTGATCTTAACGCCATGTAACAATGTATTGTAAAAATGCAGCTAAGCAACGAAAATTCAGCTTAGCGGCAATTCTTGTAAATATGCCCCTAACTTCTAAATTGTTGCTAAATGATTTTATCACAGAATACTTCTCCGGGGAAAACATTTCCAGGCAGATTATTTATATCAATCTTCCATAAATGACCAAGGTCAGCCTATTAATTGGGATGAAGAGTGCCTGATAGCGAGGGTAGATGTATGCGAGGGTAGATGTATGCGAGGAGAGATGTATGCGAGGGTAGATGTATGCGAGGGTACATGTATGTGAGGATAGATGTATGCGAGGGTAGATGTATGCGAGGGTAGATGTATGCGAGGGTAGATGTATGCGAGGGTAGATGTATGCGAGGGTAGATGTATGCGAGGGTAGATGTATGCGAGGGTAGATGTATGCGAGGGTAGATGTATGCGAGGAGAGATGTATGCGAGGATAGATGTATGCGAGGATAGATGTATGCGAGGGTAGATGTATGCGAGGGTAGATGTATGCGAGGGTAGATGTATGCGAGTGTAGATGTATGCGAGGGTAGATGTATGCGAGGGTAGATGTATGTGAGGATAGATGTATGTGAGGGTAGATGTATGCGAGGGTAGATGTATGCGAGTGTAGATGTATGCGAGGGTAGATGTATGCGAGGGTAGATGTATGCGAGGGCAGATGTATGCGAGGATAGATGTATGCGAGGGTAGATGTATGCGAGGGTAGATGTATGCGAGGGTAGATGTATGCGAGGGTAGATGTATGCGAGGGTAGATGTATGCGAGGGTAGATGTATGCGAGGGTAGATGTATGCGAGGGTAGATGTATGCGAGGGTAGATGTATGCGAGGGTAGATGTATGCGAGGGTAGATGTATGCGAGGGTAGATGTATGCGAGGGTAGATGTATGCGAGGGTAGATGTATGCGAGGATAGATGTATGAGAGGGTAGATGTATGTGAGGGTAGATGTATGCGAGGGTAGATGTATGCAAGGGTAGATGTATGCGAGGGTAGATGTATGCGAGGGTAGATGTATGCGAGGGTAGATGTATGCAAGGGTAATGCATTCACTGAGGAACAGTGGAATTACAGTATGGCAGAAGATGAGGTTCTGGTATGTGTAAAGAAACGGGTGACACAGGGATGGCCTAAAGAGAAGTCTGTTCCTGTTGGATTACAGACGTATGTCAAAGTGGCTGATGAATTGTCGGTTGAAAAGAATGGAATGCTGATTGGACTTAATAAGTTAATTCCCTCCAGTGGGTTAAGACACAAGATTATTTTGATCGACATGAGGGTCATCTGGAACAAACCATTGCTAAAAGGAAGATCAGAGAGAGTTATTGGTGGCCTGGTATGGACTCTGAGATTGTTGCCAATGTTAGAACATGTGTCATTTGTGCTAATAGTGACAAAAGCATGAAGATTGAGACCATGACACTACAGCCCAGTGTGTTACCTTTTGGGGCGTGGTCAAACTTCGCCATCGATTTCATAGGTCCATTCAACATTTTACCACAAATATCCAAGTATGCTTGAGTTACAGTGGATCACTACAGCAAGTGGTGGGAGGCAGATTTCATGTAGGAGCCTACAACGTATGCGGATATTAAATCTTTAAAGAAGTTGTTTATGAGGGAAGGTTGTCCCAAAGAAATTGTCTCCGATAATGGAGTGCAATTTGTGTCCAATGAGATGGAGTAATTTTCGGTAAGGAATGCTATTCAGCATAAACATACAGCCAATAAACAGATAACTCAAGACATCCTGTGTGAGGTGCATTGTGTCCGCTCACACTACGACACCTATCCCCAAATTTAGATTTGGAAATCCCACTAGATGACTCTTAGCTTTATCGTGGTGAGGAAGGAAGAGCAGAGCTTTTAAGCTGAACATTGAATTGTATTCTTTTGTATTTGGGTTATTCCATCTGCGCTCTTTATTGGCCTCTGTTGTCTAGCCACAATCCTCATTGAGGCATTAATTTACTTGTTGCAATGCTTCATGTCCATAATACCTTTTCTTTCGCCAATTTACTGATTGCTTATCAAGCTGTAATAAATCCACTTACCCGTAGTTACTGAACGCTTGTCTCTATTGTGGAACAAATGGGCTACAGAAATGTTAAAATGTAAATTCTTACTAACTCCCTGACTCTAGACAACCCCACAAAGGTCCATCGGATGAAGACTGACCTCCACTTCCAAATGCACCCCTGCAATATGACCCTTTCGATGAAACAGGATCTACAAGACGAGCAGCAGAACTTGGGAATTTGCTGAATCTGGCCCAAGGTTACAAGATATAGTTTTGTCTACATGACACCTTGTCAGTTTCTTGGCAGGTTTTGCATCTTGACCATAAGTTCATATGCAAATATCAGAGCTCAGATGTCTGCGGCAGGTGAGGTTAGGCTCCCCCTCAAAAAACATAATAAAAGAGTTGAAGTAAAGCATCCTCCTACCTGCGGGTACTTGTAGAGTGCCAGGAGTTGGGCCATGGAGTGGGTCGTTGATGAGAACGTGTCTCCGATGAAACCCACCAGGGTGTCCTTGCTTTGACACCTGTAGTTTGGAACTGGCTCACTTTGCTGGGACATGATGCTCAGGATGCTCTGGAGAGCTTTCATCTCACTAGCACAGGAGTCAAAGAAATGGTACCCCAGCGTGAGGTTTGGTAAGAGAGTAGGGTTTCTGTTAATCTCCTCCATGGCGTAGATGAAGACCAGGCCATTCATAACAGACTGCAAGGAAGCCCTAAAGAGTGGATAACATAGAACAAAATTATTGATTTTTCACAAGTCTAAATAAAATGACCACTTTCGAAAATAAGGATAGGAACAATAAAAAGGCTCTATGTAGGAGAGGTATTTGTTTGCAAGTCATAAAAGTCTTCTTTCAAGACTAGTGCAGCTTTCCTTTTCATTTTCTGTCTAGTTCTGGGATAGGATGAGCAAAATGCATCAGTGTCTGTCTAGATGTGGACAATCTAGAAAATATGCCTACTCTGGCCCAACTTCAGATGACAGGAAAAGTCATGGAAGGAATCTCTCTGCAAGCCATGGAATGCTGCAATAGGAGGGAATAGTCCCAGCTCATCTATCCATTCACAGGTAGCCCATGTGCAAGGGCCAGCAGCCAATCAGAACGGTCTTAACATAGAAGCAACCCTGACTGAATCAGCAATCCAAACTTCCTAAAACATTCAGAGCTCATCTTTACTTTCCAACCACTCGATTGGCTTTTTTGTAACCACTCTGAATAGCTGTTGACAGTAGTTACACTCTCTAGCACCGTTAGTTTACCATTCTGAGGAAACAAATGACGCACTTTTAATTATCCATCCGAGGATTGAACTGTGCAGTGTGAGCTGGTAAACTCTCAACTACACTGTGACTGTATGCTCACCGCCTAGAGGTTAAATGCTTCGGCCTATATTTATAATTTGTTCACACAACACAACGCAGCAAGACACCTTGATGTGCTGTGTTGCGCTGCATGCAAAAGAAGGGGCAGGAAAGCGCTGTATTTAAAATTATACTGGACATTCCTTCCCTTTCCTGGTGCTGGCAAACGTTTGAATGCCTAGCACCAACGCGGGCACCCTTGCGTCATGGTGCAAGGGCGTCTGCGTTGTAGGCAGGATTGTTTTTGAGTAGGAAGGGACACCTTTCTGCACAAAAACAGTCCTGAGAAGTGTTTTCCTCTTTCTATTTATGCTGCAGATATAGAAAGGGGAACAAATGAGGAGAAATAAAGAGATTTCTCCTCATTATTATGAGTCTTGTAATGCGCGCAGCTACCCAGAAGAGTTTCCCAGCGCAGAGAAGACGCAAGTAGGGGGTCCATGTAAATTGAATTAAAATTGCCAGGCCTTTACGAAAGGTCATCAATAAATTGCAATTTCTTAAGCTTCCAGAAGAGGTTTCCACATTTCAAACCAAGATACGTGAAAGATTAGCCTTGTATGCGAGTTAAACGGAACCTCGGTACAGGAAACGATTTGATGATCTCAAGGGACAAGTATGCTGGTAAGGGACTGCCAGTTCTCGCATTGTTTGGCCTTGAACATAAAGCACAACGCTTTAAATTCAATACGCTTAGTGAGCCTAAGTCAATGCAGTTACTGCAGCAAGTGAGTAACTGAGGCAGATTTCAGCAGGCGACAGAGTTTTAGGAGACGGGGTGGGCAGGATCCCTAGGAATTCCGGCCATTGTCTAGGGCCCCAAAGAGAGGCGTACTTACCCAGAACCATGACCTCAGTCTTGTCACCATTGAGCTTGAGTGAGTACTTATCGATCCATAAAGAAATTCTACTCAAGCCCAGGTTCAGAAAAAGACGCTTAATGGTTCTGTGCCGATGACAGAATGACAGAATGGTCTGTGTGTCATCGGCATATGAACATCTTGTTACGCCTCATTTGGGGAGGCGTAGCATTTTGTTGCATTTCAAGGTCTACCACTAATGGTAAAGCTGGGAATGTGCCAAAATCCATGGGTGGGTGCGTGGAACACCCTTGCTCCACTCATGGAATGCCTCCCTGGGGCAGACTAATGCAAGGCAGCCTTGTATGGCTTGATAAATTTCACTTAGGTTTTCCATTGCCCTTGCCCCACCCTTGCATGGCGCACCCATCAATCAATCAATCAATCAAGTGTTGGTGAAGCGCAACTACTCACCCGTAGGGTCTCAAGGTGCTGGGGGGGCTTGAGGTCCTTTGTGAACTTGAAGAGTGTTGGTGTCTGCCGGAGGTGGAGTGGGAGGGCGTTCCATGCTTTGGCTGTGAGGAAGGAGAAGGACCATCCTCCTGTTCTGGTTTTCTTGATGCGCGGCACCGTAGCTAGGGAGAGCTGGGCTGAGCAGAGGGATCTCTGGGGGCGTGGAACGAGAGGCGGTGGTTGAGGTAGGCTGATCCGGTGTTGTGGAGGGCTTTGTGGGCGTGGAAGAATGTCCTTTCCAGTGGTTCAAAAATAGGAGTGTGTTGCTTGGCCTGCGTTTGACAAAACAAGATAAGTGGGTTTGGAACGTCAGTGTTTATTTGTATAATTACTTTTAGCTTGATGTGAGTCTCTAATCTTTTGTTACCTCTTTCTCTTCCCTCTTGGACGGCTGGAGGTCTCATCCACTGGCTCCCCCACAACAAGGAAACAAGCCACAGGTAAGTTGTGATTTTCCTCCCAGATTAAGGTTTAATACATGTGCTCTTCTTTCTCTGGATATACACTCTGGATATACACTCTTTTGTGGTGAGGGGTGAGGTGTCTTTCTAGCCTTGACAACCAAATAAAGTAAGAAAGTGAACAGAAATGTGAAAAGAAGAATTCCTCTTCTTTTAGCTTTCAACCGGTCTTTGGTTGAAGATGCTCGGTCCCTTCAGTCTTCAAGGACCCCGCTCGACTTACAATCGGGCCGATTTCCAAAGGGTGTTGTTAAAAGGATGTGCTCCCAGGGGTGTCTCACAAGGTCCGCTTAGTCTTTGGAGCGCTTCCAGGTCTTACAAGCCTAGCGGTTTAGGCGAGTGAAGTATTGTCATGCAGGACATGAAATCAAGAAAGAAGACAAAAGGAAAAATAAACCCACTCGTTTTATATTGCTCTCCTCCCGACCCATCAGTTAGTATCTAATAAGCTTTAATTCATAGTGTTTAGGTTTCTAGGGTCTGTTTTATCACAGGCCCCAATTAGAACCTCGCATGGCTCCTTCCCTCCGCCCATGCCGGAATAGCAGCCGGTCAAACACCTGGGCAAGCCACGCTCCTCCTGAAGATGTTGCAGGCGTACATACGCAGAACTATGCGCAGGATTATGGGACCTCTGTGTATAGGGGCTAAGCCTTCCTACCGCCTTAGTGCCCACGAGCCCAGGACCGACTAACTATAGTGTCTCACTAGCTCTCCTACTCACAAACAGAGAAACCAATGATTAGACACC
>CAWUFW010018155.1:0-233203 GCA_963921515.1 Calotriton arnoldi
GCAATGGACCGATCGGTGCCCCCGGCCGGCCCATTGCATTCAATGTGTGCGGGTACGCGTTGTACCCCTGTACGCGTTGTACCGCAATGGACCGATCGGTGCCCATGGCCGGCCCATTGCATTCAATGTGTGCGGGTACGCGTTGTACCCCTGTACGCGTTGTACCGCAATGGACCGATCGGTGCGCACCCATTGACAATGGCCTAACCTGGCAACGGACGCGTTTTCGAAATTCGAACGAGTCGGTTGCTGGAAATTCAGTTGGTCACCCACAACAATGTTGCAAATCATGTATGTCAAGAAGTTGAAGATTTGAAGGATGCTGTGGGCGTGTATTGGTGCTGCTATTCCATGGATTGGCCAGATTCAGAAGATTCAAACGACTTGGACCTATCACTTTGGACACAAGGGACAGTATCTGCCTCTCCAGCACATATATATTGCTGGCTGTTCCCCTGAGAGCTCACTTGCCTGCACTACATGCTCCAGGACGACATCTGCCACTGCACTGCTGCTGTCTCTGCCCCTCTGGACCCTGCAATGGCACGTACTGTGGAGAGAGCCCCAGCCTTCAGCCTTGAGGAGAACCAGGCCCTGCTGGACAGCCTACTTCCACAGTACAGCAAGCTGTATGGGACACCAGGGGAGCAGGTGAGTGTTCTGTGCACTGCCTTTCTGAATGTGCATTTTGTCTGACTAGCAAGGCTGAAAGTCTGCACGCCACTGGCTAGCAGGCTCACTGAGTAGTTGTCACCCCCATAGTGTGTAGTGACATGCACTGGACAGGTATGGTGCAGTGACAGTGCATTTGAACAAGGTTTTACTTCCCATGCAATGATACCATGTAGTGACGTCTGGCAAACTGTCCATGGGCAGCGTTGCACTGCCTGTGTACATCATGTGCCCCTGTGATTGAGACATGTATATACAACTGTGTCATGCACGGATATGGTGCATGTGTAGTAATGGCCTTTTCACTTTGTCATCCTGACAGGTTAATGCCCATCGGAAGCAGGAGATCTGGAAGGACATCGTCCGGGCTGTCCGGTCCGTGGGGGTCTACAAGTGCCGGATCCGCAACTGCCAGAAGAGGTGGCAGGACCTTCGGGGCTGGACCCGGAGGATTGCACGGGTCCAACTGAAGCTGTCGCCTCCTCGCAGGAGGGGCGGAACACGGACCCTGACCCCCACATGCTCCAGATCCTGTCGGTGGTGTTTCCAGACCTGGATGGGCAGCTGAAGGCCAGACAGCAGCAAGGAGGGGGTGAGTCAAAGACTGCACTGTGAACTCTGTATTACATGCTATGTGCCCTCCTCTGGCCTGGTTAAACTGCCACAGTACAGAAGTCATGTTGTCCAGGAGCCATGTCCCTCTATTGTGCACTGCCCACTCCTCATCTGATACCCAGGTGTGGCCCTTACATTCAGGGAATTGTGTCACTTGGGACTGTGTCCTTGCAGTTTGCTTCACTAAAGGTGGGGGACAGCATCCGTTTCCCTAACTCTGTTGTGGGCATCATGGGTGGGTCCATTGTTCACACAACGCCTGTGTTCGGACATGTACTCTGCGTGTTGCTTTGATATGCGGTCCACTTGCTGAGCTGAGCCACCACATGTGCCTGGGGTATGTGGCACACACCCATGCAGTGGGTGGGAACAATGTTTGGGCCCCAGGAGTGTGCAGATTACGTGTGTCACACATACATAGCCAGCTATCCACTGTCCAGGGCTCATCCCTCATTCATGTGGGGCAGGACAGTCATGCCTACTCCAGGCCATGCAATGCACTCTGTACTCCCACTCCCGTGTATCAGCTGACACATTGTGCGCAGAGATTTGACCCCTCAGGTGTCTGCCTCTGTGTCAGTGTGCTGTGGATTTGTTGCCAGGACTGCTGGGGTGTTTCTCGGTAGGGGCTCAGCATGCCACTGGAGATGTGACCATAGGAGACGATACTTGTTTGATAGGTGTTTGATCAGCTGCCCGTGCAGACTGGGGTATGCGAATGTGAAGTTCAGGCAGCTGTTCCCCATTCACAGCAGATTGTGAGGGGCTCAGGTTCAGAGGGTAGTGTCACAGGTCTCCCATATGTCCAATCGGTATGACCTGGACAGATGAGGGTTAAGATGATGTGTTGTGTGGGGGATGTACATGTGCACTTGTGCAGCTCCAGGACTTGCATTCCCCATGACCTACTATTGTGACACAGTGCAGAGTGTTGTTGTCTGGCTGCCAAGTCATACATCACTGAGATAGTGATGTATGACTTAGCAGTCATGCCTCCGCCATTGCATGTGTCTACTTATTGGTGATCCTGCAGGGGAGTGACATGTGCTACATGCACACCATTGTGGCGATGGCTATCAGGACATGGGTGCATCATGGTGTCTGTCGCTGGTATGCATCACATGCATTTCCTATTTGACTCTGGGCGTCCCTTTCATCCGGAAACCTGTACTGACTCAGTGGCAAGAGTTGTGATGTGTGCATGTCCACATGCTACACCGTGTCCTCTGCACTGTCCAACTACTGTGTAGTTGGTGCATGTGTCCACACTGGGGTGTTGCTATCCAACAGACACCAGACAGATGGGTGCAAGGCCATGTGGGATGTGAGTGCCATGGTTGGCATCAGACTGACAATTGGCTTCTCCTGTTCAGGTAGGGCACTTTTAGCAATGTACAACTAATGATGCCAGGGCTTGCTCTGTAATGTGCTGTGCTCACAGTGGTGTGTGCGTTTGGTGCAGGTGACTGATGTCTGTCTGTTTCCCCATTGTTTGCAGATACATCCACGGCCACGGAAGGGGACAGCTCCACAGACCAGGAGGAGCCGGAGAGCCAGACTGGGTCAGCAGCCGAGGAGTGGTCGGAGGGACCCAGTGGCACGGAGGGCGAGGGAGCCACACCGAGGAGTCCTCAGCACCATCCACCTCAGCTGAGGACCAGAGCAACTCGGAGGATGACTCCCTTATGGAGGCGGGTGTCAGCAGCCACCACACCCCAGCTAGTGTTGCTGTCCCCGCCACCACCAGCACCACCACCGCCCTCCCATCGGCTCCCATTCCCCAGGTCCGTGTAGGCTCCCATGTTCGGGAGCGTGTCTCCTTTGGGCCAGGCACTGCACCCCCTGCCCCTGTGTCCCCTGCTGCCCTGAGTGAGGAGTCTGTGTACCTCCTTCGCCAGCTCCATGTAGGGCAGACAGACATGCTGAGTGTCCTCCATGCGCACACCGCTCTGTTGACTCAGCTGGTGTCGTTCATGGAGGGCATCTCATCGGGCATGTCTGACCTACAGAGGGGCAATAGGTCCATGGACTCCTCCCTGACGGCAGCAGTGTCCCTCCTCAGACAGTCCCTCACCCCTCCTGCCTCTGCTCCATCCACACTCCCCAGCACCTTACCCATCCCAAGCACACACACACCGGCACAGGCACACACCAGCACACACACGTCCAGCACACAGACACACACGCCACAAACAAAACGCACACGCACGCACAGTCAGGGGACTGAAACCAGACTCACCGGGGATGGGGCCCTGGAACACACACACGCATCCACGAGCACTGCGCAGTCCTCAGTTGCCTCTCCCTCCAAAGCACCCTCCCTTGTCTCACCTGCAACCCTAAAGACCCAGCGGCTCTTCCTCAGTGACCTCGGCCTCTTCCCCTCCGATCCAGCTGATACAGCATTCAGGGGGAAGAGGAAGCCTACCCACATGGAGCAGAGTGCCCCTCGCCCCCGGACACCCTCCCCCAGGCGCAGACAGACTGAGGCCCCCACCCGCAAGTCCCCCCGGAGTCGTAAGAGCAAGACCCCACCGCCGCCCTGCAGCTCAGGCACCAGGTCTCCTTCCTCCATCCCTCAGGCCCCCACTCAACAGGTGCCCCCACCACACCCTGCCCCAGGTTCCCCCACCCACAGATATACCATCCCCAAGAGGATCCGGCCTTCTCCCCCTGCCACTTGCTCTCCCGGCACCACACCCCCTGCTGCGCTTGTCTGTGCCACTGATGTGGTGAGGGTGTCCTCCCCCTCTGTCCAGCCCACCTTGCCTGTTCCCCATTCTCCTCCCCTGGTGGTAGGCACTGCAGTGGAGTCCACTACCACCCTGTCTGACTTGGGCACTGCAGTGGCGGACCTGTCCACTCCATCTGCAGGGTCCACTGCAGTCGTGCCGGCACCCACAACATCTGAGTCATGCCCCCAGTTGTGCCGGCACACACCATGTCAGACACCTCCACTGCAGTTGTCAGTGGCTCTCCAGCACCCACCACCCCTTCCCTGCTTCCTCCTGGTGAGCCCTGATCCTGTCCCTGCGGTGCCTGGCCTGCTCCCCCAGTTGCCCCTCCTAGTGGATTGTCCCTGGTTTTGTGCAGGCATGCGTAGGGTGACATCTGCCACTGTCACCCTGTTTGGACTTTGACAATGGACTGGCCATTGGCCTTTGTGTTTTTTCTGGACTTTCAGTTTTCATTACACACATATGCTGAATAAAGCAACTTTCTGTTCTCTAGTGCTTATGCTTCTGATGTACATGTTGTTGATGATGCTAACCATGCCCTTGCTGCAATGATGGTGATATTTGGTCTCATGATAATGAAGTGTTACTGTGCAGGAACCCATGTGGTCCAGGGGGAATGTGTCCTATCCTGTGGTGTATCCATGTCATCCATAGCAGCATCTGATGGTGTCATGTGTTCAGTATTTGGCAATGGGATTTCCTACTTACATTAGCTATTTCACATCTGTGGCTTCCACCCCTGCACATCTGTTGTGCCTGCCATTGTTCAATTCGTCTACTTCCCTGACCGTGTGGCCATCTCCACTGGACATGCAGGTTTGGGCATCAATGGGGAAGGACTCATCTGTGTTGTCAGTGCAACATTGCTATACAAGTGTGTTGGATCTGTGCTGATGATTTTGTTGGCACTTCCATGACCAGGCTGATGTGACGGGAGCCCTCATTTGGTGCTAATTGTTGATGCAAGTGCTCAGCTGACATGATGGGGCCCTACTGAGGCAACATATGGCACAGCTTTCCTCACACAGGAGTGGAGTCCCCTCATGGCAGTGTGTACTCCTGTGACATTGCCTGCGCCCAAGGTGTGTGTTGTATGTGCATGTCTGTGTGTTCACTTCCATTTAGCTGTGCATGCTGTGATCCCTAGTGTTGTACCTGTTTGTGATGCTTGCTGAGTTGACCTATGTTCCCCCAAAGTCTTCTCCCTGGGTTCTCTGTGATGTGGGTGCATGGCACATTACTGGTCATCAGGGTGTCACCCATAGGTGTGTTTGCTGTCAGGGCTGAGTTTGTGTGCAGACTCAGATGGGTCACAGTCAGGTTTCCCCTTGGCACTTGTTGTTTGCCCCTGTCATGTGATTTCCAGTTTGTGTTATCTTTCAGTGATTGTGACACGTTGTGTGTGTGACTGCTGGCACTCCTCAGGGTCCGGGCTGCAATGTTGGTTGTTGTCTATGTGTGTTCTTTGTGGGTGACCTTGGCTTCTTCATTGGTGTGTGACTGTGGCTGGGATCCCATTGGTTGGTGTGGTATTGCCGTCATGTCCATGTACAGCGTAGTGTGCAGTGTGTCAGACATTCAGGAGTCTTGTTGAGTGGCCATGTGTGATGTGTTTCTGCACCTTGGTTCCCACCCACCACCCTGGAATAGTCATGGGTGCATGTGCAATGTCACCAGTGCATGTGTGCTTCACTGCTGCACATTGTTGGAGGTCGAGGGTGTGGTGTTGAGTGTGTGCAGATGAGAGTTGTTGCCCGGCTAGGCCCCTGCCTCCATGTTGGCCTTGGCTTACTGGCCATGCTGATTGATTTGTGCTTGTGTAGGTGTGATGGTAGTTTGTTGCTCAGGACACATGACTGTGGTTCACAGTGTGAACGACATTTAGCTTTGTCATCACAGTGGGATTGTAATGCAGCCCAGGGTCACCACATTGTGGGGGCCCTGGGGGTAGTGCTGTGGTGTGTCTGTGTCTTGCTGTGTCAGTTGCTGTTCCTACGTGCCTGTGTGACATGTGTGATTTGTGCTCCCTCTCATCTGACAATGCCTGCTTGCCCACATAGGGGATTTGGATCCATGAGTTACCTTTGTGTGGCACTGTATGCACATCTGTATGATTGGTATTCAGGTCTCCTCATGTGTTGTGTGGTTGCCTGGGGATACTGGCACCCCCTCACCTGTTGTGTATGATGTGCAGTGTGGGTCTGCCTGTTTGTGTTTGTGCATCTGCACCACTGCATTGGCATATCTTGGGTGTGCCATTGGCTGTATGTAGTTTGGTGGGTTTCCCCTGCTGTCCCTGGGACTCCTAGGTCATCGGTCAGCACAATGATCATGGTTTGTGTGTCCCATTGCTGCCATGGTATGGTATCTGTTCACCTCACATCTACAGTCTCCACAGGGTATCTGCATTTGTGTGCCCATTGGTGCAAATATGTGGGTCTGCATTCTGATGGTCACTTCTGTCGTTGTGTCATTGATGAATGTTGACAGTGTCAGCCCCCATGGGTGTTGTTTGTCTGCACATGGCCAAAGGTATGTCTTATTTGCACTCCAGTATTTGGCTCCCCCAATTTATGTTGCAATGGGACACATGCACTACTTTGCCACTGATGTGTTTTATGTTCTGTGACCAGGAATCATCCATGCAGTTTGGCAGTTGCAGCTCTTTCTTTGTCAACACTTACATTTTGGTCACTGTGATGATGGGGGTTTGGACCCCATTGCCACAATGTTCAAAATGTGCTTCAGCTATGGACCCCACACTTACATTTTGGTCACTGTGGTGATGGGGCGTTAGACCCCATTGCCACAATGTTCAAAATGTGCTTCAGCTATGGACCCCACACTTACCTGTTGGTCACTGTGGTGATGGGCGTTAGACCCCATTGCCACAATGTTCAAAATGTGCTTCAGCTATGGACCCCACACTTACCTTTTGGTCACTGTGGTAATGGGGCGTTAGACCCCATTGCCACAATGTTCAAAATGTGCTTCAGCTATGGACCCCACACTTACATTTTGGTCACTGTGGTGATGGGGCGTTAGACCCCATTGCCACAATGTTCAAAATGTGCTTCAGCTATGGACCCCACACTTACATTTTGGTCACTGTGGTGATGGGGCGTTAGACCCCATTGCCACAATGTTCAAAATGTGCTTCAGCTATGGACCCCACACTTACATTTTGGTCACTGTGGTGATGGGGGTTAGACCCCATTGCCACAATGTTCAAAATGTGCTTCAGCTATGGACCCCACACTTACCTTTTGGTCACTGTGATGATGGGGGTTTGGACCCCATTGCCACAATGGTCATGGCCTGCTTGCATTGTGGGGGCCACACACATATATGTGTGGCACATGTGATAGGGGGTCACATTGTATGTTCAAAGTCATGTTCAGTGTTGTAGGCATTTGACACAGTCTACACACGCTTGTCATGGTGTTGGGGGATGTCTTTTTCTTGCATTCCCTAGGTTGTGGTGTGCTGGTTGTGTCATGCATTGTCCATCCTATGAGTGGGGGTGGTGTTGGTGGTAGGCATCCAGCCCCCATGGGTAGAGGTGGTAGTAGTGACAGGCATCCAGCCCCCTGGGTAAGGGTGGTAGTAGTGGTAGGCATCCAGCCCCCCTGGGTGAGGGTGGTAGTGGTGGTAGGCATCTGGCACCCCTGGCTAAGGGTGGTAGTAGTGGTAGGCATCCAGCCCCCTGGGTAAGGGTGGTAGTGGTGGTAGGCATCTGGCACCCCCTGGCTAAGGGTGGTAGTGGTGGTAGGCATCCAGCCCCCTGGGTAAGGGTGGTAGTAGTGGTAGGCATCTGGCACCCCTGGGTAAGGGTGGTAGTAGTGGTAGGCATCTGGCACCCCCTGGGTAAGGGTGGTAGTAGTGGTAGGCATCCAGCCCCCTGGGTAAGGGTGGTAGTAGTGGTAGGCATCCAGCCCCCTGGCTAAGGGTGGTAGTAGTGGTAGGCATCTGGCACCCCCATGGCTAAGGCTGGTAGTGGTGGTGGCCATCTGGCACCCCCCTGGCTAAGGGTGGTAGTAGTGGTAAGCATCTGGCACCCCCATGGCTAAGGGTGGTAGTGGTGGTGGGCATCTGGCACCCCCTGGCTAAGGGTGGTAGTAGTGGTAGGCATCCAGCCCCCTGGGTAAGGGTGGTAGTAGTGGTAGGCATCCAGCCCCCCTGGGTAAGGGTGGTAGTGGTGGTAGGCATCTGGCACCCCCTGGCTAAGGGTGGTAGTAGTGGTAGGCATCCAGCCCCCTGGGTAAGGGTGGTAGTAGTGGTAGGCATCTGGCACCCCCTGGCTAAGGGTGGTAGTAGTGGTAGGCATCCAGCCCCCTGGGTAAGGGTGGTAGTAGTGGTAGGCATCTGGCACCCCTGGGTAAGGGTGGTAGTAGTGGTAGGCATCTGGCACCCCCTGGGTAAGGGTGGTAGTAGTGGTAGGCATCCAGCCCCCCTGGGTAAGGGTGGTAGTAGTGGTAGGCATCCAGCCCCCTGGGTGAGGGTGGTAGTGGTGGTAGGCATCTGGCACCCCCTGGGTAAGGGTGGTAGTAGTGGTAGGCATCCAGCCCCCTGGGTAAGGGTGGTAGTGGTGGTAGGCATCTGGCACCCCCTGGCTAAGGGTGGTAGTAGTGGTAGGCATCCAGCCCCCTGGGTAAGGGTGGTAGTGGTGGTAGGCATCTGGCACCCCCTGGCTAAGGGTGGTAGTAGTGGTAGGCATCCAGCCCCCTGGGTAAGGGTGGTAGTAGTGGTAGGCATTTGGCACCCCCTGGCTAAGGGTGGTAGTAGTGGTAGGCATCCAGCCCCCTGGGTAAGGGTGGTAGTGGTGGTGGGCATCTGGCACCCCCTGGCTAAGGGTGGTAGTGGTGGTAGGCATCTGGCACCCCCTGGGTAAGGGTGGTAGTAGTGGTAGGCATCCAGCCCCCCTGGGTAAGGGTGGTAGTAGTGGTAGGCATCCAGCCCCCTGGCTAAGGGTGGTAGTAGTGGTAGGCATCTGGCACCCCCATGGCTAAGGGTGGTAGTGGTGGTGGGCATCTGGCACCCCCTGGCTAAGGGTGGTAGTGGTGGTTGGCATCCGGCCCCCTGGGTAGGGGTGGTGGTGCGCATTCAGGCCCCTGTGTGCATATGTGGCATTGGTGATGGGCATCCCGCCCCTATGGTGCTACTGTTGCTGGTGTAAGTAAATTCTGCATCCCTCTGTGTGTGTGTGATGTGTCGTGTACGTGTTGTATGTGTTTTGTGGTTGGTGTCTGACTTACCTTCTGCGCCGTACGCGTCCGTGCCTGTTCCGGTAGTAAATGTAGAATATTGGTATGATCGGGACGAAGGGATTCATGGTTGGTTCGTGTCGTTCGTCTTTCTCGTTGCTTCGCGTCGTCCTCGTCGCTTTGCGTCGTCCTCGTCGCTGGCGTGTTCGCCTCGTAGCCGTGGATCGTGTTGTGGCGCGAATCGGAGCTTATGTGCGCCTCTCCCGGATGCTTTGACGTGCCGTGCGTAGCGACGGGTTCGGCGCGTACGGAAAGCGCATCGTACTTGTTCGGCCGGACGGAGCTGCATTTTCCCTTCCGTGCGACTCGATTCAGCGTTTCCGGATTCGCCTCGGTCGGAGAACAGGACCTGGATTGGGTGAGTACGACTCGGCCGGATTCTGTGCTGTTGTGCGCATCGTACTTACTCGTTCGGTCTGCTGTACGGATCGGTCGGGAAACAGGCATTCACATGGCTTTTTTCCCGACCGAATGGTATTGGGTGCGCCTCCGACCGAGATCGGAATCGGCCCCTATGTATTTTCAGAAATACCTATTATAAAAGAGCTGAATAAGGTTTTAAACAGTAAAAATGCACGATATATGGGAGAATTCTTCCATATTACTAAGACACTAGATATAGAATATGCTTATAAACATAATCTAACATGTAGTTTGCAGGTTGAAGAAAAGGTATTCATAGATATGGTAGAAAATTGAAGAGAAAGTTTCCAAAGAAAAGCTGCTGAACAGAAGTCACATGTACCACCGTGGGCTTTTAGAGAAGGAAATTATGAGAAAGGCGAGACATATGCTGCAATGTCCCTGGACTGGTATCAAAAAGGGAAATTCTGTTTGCTTAGACTAAAAACTAACTATAATAATTATTTAATTGGTACTAGTGAGTGTGAGCATACTTTCCAAATTACTGGAGGATGGGGATTAAAGGGTGGAACTGATCCTGTTTTCCCAGGAGTTTATTATGTGTGTCGTAAGAAAGCCTACTACAGGTTGCCTGCACATTGGTATGGTAGTTGTTATTTTGGAATTGTTTTTCCAAAAATCTATCATGTAGATAAAAATAACAACAGAATCAATGAAGTAAAACAAGGACTAACACGTAATAAACGAGCGAGTTTCTCAGAAATAATAGGTGACATCTTTGGTGCACTGATACCATCAGTTGGAGTTGTTTTGAATTCACATAAAATTCGAAAATTGTCCACAGTGGTTGCTCGTTTATCAACAGATACTGCTGGTGGGTTCTTGATGATCGACACTGAAATGGTTGCGATCAGATCAATGGTTTTACAAAATCGACTTGCCCTTGATATCCTATTGGCAAAAGAGGGTGGAGTCTGTGGCATGTTGAAAATTCAACACTGCTGTACTTATATCCCAGACAAAAGTAAAAGTATTGAGGGATATATAAAGAATATTACGAAATTACATGAAGATTTGACCCAACTGGAGGTTGACGGTGTGTGGGAGAGACTTGGTAAGAGTTTCTCTTCTGTAAGTAAATGGTTTTCTACCTTTGGGAGTAGCTTATTAGGAAAAATAATAATGCCAATCATTTCAGTAGCTATAGTAGCCTTAGTAATAATAACAATATATAAGTGTTGTAAATGTAAATGTGGAAGAAAAGAGATGACAGAATCAAATAACAAACGAAGAGCAAGAAAGAGAAAATGAGATGAGATAGAACTAGAAGATATAAAAAGAAATTATTACGAAATTATGAAAAATTTAGACGAAAGAATGAAGAAAAGAGAGAAGAATATTGAACTTTAAGATGGCACATGGTATGATGGGTATTTTTGATGGCTCAAAAAAGCCATCAGAGGGGGATTGATGGAGCAGGATTTTACAAGAAAAATGAAAACTGCTCAAATTGACACCCCCGTAATACATACTAACAGTGTGCAGTGGAAATTAACATACAAATCACATAAAATACACGGGAAACCGCTTTTGCACATGCGTGCACTAATGTGAACTAATGCATGAAAGAACCAGGCCGCATTTTGCATCTAGCATCTTGCTTCGAAAGTAATAATAAATAATGCCGCTTTTGCTTAAAAGCTTTGCTAAGAAAATATTAACATGGGGTAGTGTAAAAGGAGGGTGGTAAACAGTGAAAAGTACATATCCATGTAACTAATAAATGCTTACGTTTTATTCGTCATAGTAAGCTGAATGGGCCTGCATTTTCCTAAAGTTGACATGGTAGATGGGGACTGGAAGAAAAGCATGAATAACCCAATAAATAGACAGAAAAGCTGAGCGCTGCAGAAGAGTACAAAAAGTCAAGGTTGATCAGCTATGAAACATTGTTTGTCTGCCAAGAGATGAGACTGGCCGTGGGACCCAAGACTTCTTCCGCGGACGTAGCAGAAAATCTCATGTGAACGATAAAACTGTTACATGCTTTATGAACAAATGAACTAGTCAAAAATTATGTTATGTGAAAGATGTAAAACAAAGAAGACTGTAGAATCATGAATGTGATCATGGTGGTGTGATTGAACACCCCCTAAACCATCCAATGAGAGGCTGAGTTAAAAAAATTGTTTCAACTATTGTGGGTTGGACATGTAGGTTTTAGGGTATAATTGGGGTGCCTTTAGGGGTTTGGTTTGGGGGCTGAGGAGAAAGCAGGGAGGAGCTGAGCAGAGAAGGAGAGATAGAGGGATGATTTGTCGCTGTCCGTCGGTCTGCAGAAAGGCCTAGCTGATCCTGTCCTTGTCCCGTTCCTGTATCCTGTAATCTTTGTTCCCTGACTCTATTTCGAGGGACCCCCACTACCTCCTTGGCCAGGAGGGTGGTATTTCTCTGATCCTTTGGGTTAGTATATCTTCATGATTCATAGTTTGCATAAACATTTGCAAAATGTATTTTTGTCTCTGAAACTTATGTCTCTTCATCTATCCACTCCTTTATATGTACATCGTTCATTTGATGAGTATGACACTGTTTGCATTTGCTGATGTTTCCTTTTTCCTCTTTGTGAGATTTTCATTGTTTGCCTTGTGACCTGTATGCAATGAGCATTGATTTTCACATTATTTTGCGATAAACTTTATTAATCATATCAAGAGCCTGTGATTATTTAGCCAAACTAGATAGATAGATAGTACTATTATTACCATCAACTACTCAACTAATTGGTCCATCGACCAAAGAAAGAGAGTTGATATTTGTTAGATTTGGGGGTCTCTAGTTGGCAGAGGTAGGTACCTTTGACCAAATAGGGACCCTTGCGTCTAGTCAGGGTAAGGGGCTACACTCCTAAAATAACCCCTGCTCACCCCCTTGGTAGCTTGGCGCGAGCAGGCAGGCTTATCTCAGAGGCAGTGTGTAAAGCATTTGTGAACACATACAGTAATATAGTGAAAACACTACAGATGGACACCACACAGGTTTAGAAAAATAAGTATTCTTTATATAGACTTAACACAAGACCCAAACGACAAAAATCCACAATACAGTATTCAAAAATAAGACTTTAGAATGGTAGAAATAGCTTAGTTCACTTTAGATTGTAAATGCAACACTTTACTCTCAATGTACCTTGGATGCGAAACGTAAAACAAACAAAAGGGGTCGCAGGGAAGGTGATGTGTCGGTTTCTTGCGTGTAAGGTTCCTTGCTTCGGGGGAGGTGATGCGTTGGTTCTTTACTGCCGCGCAGGGGAGGTGATGCGTTGGTTCCTTACCGGAGAGGAGGTGAAGCGTCGGGTTCTTTACCGCGTGGGGAGGTGATGCGTTGGGTTCTTACTGCGCTCCGATTATGATGCGACAAAATGGCGTCTTTGATGCGATGCGACAACGTTGGATGCGATGCGTGCACGCCCGATGGCCGTGCGGCGAACTCTGTAACTTCTGAGCCGCGACAGGCCCTGCGACACGCTTCTCCGGTGATGCACCGGCAACCTCTGCGGCGGCGACATGCTTCTCCGGGGATGCAATGCGCTTCGTCGGTGATGCGACAGCGAACAGCTGCAGCGGCGGCACGCTTCTTCGGTGATGCGACGGCAACTGCTGCGGCGGCGACACGCTTCTCCTTGTTGCGTCGCGCTTCCAGCTCCCAGCGACACACAGTCTCTCAGAAGGCCCAACACAACAGCAGGCACTTCAATTCCCAGCAAGGGAATTCAGGGGGGAGCTGGTAGTGAAGTTTTGTATCCCTGAGACTTCAGGCAGGAGGCAAGCTCAATGTTCAAGCCCTTGGAGATCTTCTTCAAGATGATGAAAGCACACTCAGTCCTTTTCTCCTTTCTTTGGCAATGAAGCAACCACTGCAGGCCAACCCCCAAACAGCACACAGCACAGGGGTAGTCTCCTCCTTCAGTTTCCTGGTTCTTCTCCTCAGCAAAGGTTCGTCTTGATTCCCAGAAGTGATCTAAAGTTCTGGGGTCTGGGGTCCCCCTTTTTATACACACAAATCCTTTGTCTCTGAAGGCAGAGAGTGTCTGTACCTAGTCCAAACCAGTTCTGGGTGCATTCTGCCAGTGCACAACTTCTTCCTTTGTCAGTGTGGGCCAGGGTCATCAGACGCACCACAGGAGGTGGAGCCAGCATTGTGGAAGGCAGGCACAGCCCTATTCAGGCCCAGGTGCTACTCCTCCCACCACTCCCAATGCAGATAGGTCTATTCAGCCTAGTGCTGACTCACCCTGTCTCCTGGAGCCACCCCAGCCCCTGTCACTCACAAACCAGACATGCAATTCACAACCTAGCAGAGGAAGGCGGATGGTTAGGCAAGAAAATACCTACTTTCTAAAAGTGGTATTTTCAAACACAGAATGTTAAAACCAACTTCACTAAAAGATGTATTTTATCATTCTGAGTTCAGGCATACTAAATTCGTTTTTCTACCATGTTCCTTGGGTCAGTTAGGATTATAAGATGTTATAATCAAACTGCCTATTCTGGCCTATGGGAGCAGGTAGCCTTGCAATAGTGAAAAACGAAAATGGCTGTAATTCACTATCAGGACATGCCACACACATCAGGGCATGTCCTACCTTTTACATACAATGCACCCTGCCCTTGGGCCTACCTTAGGGGTGACTAATATGTAGAAAAGGGAAGGTTTAGGGACTGGTAAGTGGGTGCACTTACCAAGTCAACATGGCAGTACTAGACTGCACACAGGCTCTGCAATGGCGGGCCTGAGTCACACTTTACAGGCTGCTTCTGTGGGTGGCTCAACCAGTGCTGCAAGCCCACCAGCAGCATTTGATTTACAGGCCCTGGGCACACACGGTGCACTGTACTAGGGTCTGACAAGTAAATCAAATAATCCAATCATGGAATCACTAATCCATACAACGATTTACCATAGGGAGCACTTGCACTTTGGCACTGAAGAGCAGTGGCAAAGTACCCAAAGCACCTAGACCAGCAGAAACATAGCAAAACACAGGAGGCAACAGCAAAAATATGGAAGGGAGACCCACGCCAATGGTGCCAGGTCTAACAATATTCAGGTTCAGTTATGTATTTAGAAACGTTAAATATGAACTTATAGAAGAAAAAACGGATCACGTCATTAAAACTTGACCCCCAGCGCAACAGGGATTTCATGAGTTTGGGTGAATGTGTATGGGCCATATGTATTTAATGATATTGAGTATCGATCCCTGATTAAGTGTAGCGCTGGATCAATGGTTTTATCGATGCAGAGTTTAACTTGTTTCCCTTTTAGGCATCATAGTCCCACACAGAGTTCTCAGAAGTAATGAACAATCGCATCAACCACAATTGTGTTGCTGCATTAGTGGAACAAGATCAGACCTAGTATCTCTGCGGTCGTGCAACTGATAAGAGTGCCAGTACCAGTGTCTAATACTATGAACTTCATAGTCAGCATTCGATCATCATGCTGAACGGGGGTGCTGAAAATGCCAACGACAAGTGAAGGATCTTAGATGCCATAAGCAAAGATGTGGGTTCTGGTCGTGTGAATCGACGGCCGGGGTCTGAGTCGGTCATTGCTTAATTTGTAAAAGAATGAATGTTGGTGCTCAAAGCTCTGCTCAGAAGTTCACGACCAGTGCTATTAAATGTCTGTGCACAAAATGCATAGTCTTAAATCCACCTCTTGCCTATTTAATTCTCTACCAAAAAATCCCTGACCTTTATCGGTCTCTACAGGTTCCTGTTTTATCCATTTCTGATGGTTTTTTCCATATTTCTCTTCTTCCATCTTTTTACTTTGTTTGTTTTTTCCTCTCTTGCTCTCGGTCAGTGTCTGAAGTGCTGGTCTCCAAAAATGAGTGCAAGTGGGCCCCACCAGCAACCACTGGCTCAAATTAAGCACTGGAGTATGTCCTTGTTCATCAGATTGACTGACTCCCCTCTGCCAAAGAGTGCTGTGAACTCTGTCCCAATAATGACAACTTTACACTTGAGGGGTGGATGTTTATTTCTTAACCTTTGATCAACAGCAGCGATGAGGAATACATCTTCGTCTTTCTTGCTTCCTTCTTCTAGTGACTGATCTAGTGTGCTAGTTCTCCAGCCCTTAGAATGCTAACAAGATGGTGCTCAGACTCAGTGTTCCTTAGGGTCGCAGGAAAGGCCGTTCTCCTGCCAGCAGCTACCTCTGTATTCTCATGCAAAATGGTTTTGCCTTCCACATGCAGAGCATGAGTTGCCTTGCTCTGGGCGGTGGGGTGCAGGGTGGACATCTCCCCCATAATATCCGCATGTACACTGAGTTCCAGTTTTGCTTATTCCTTGCGCCGGAGGGATTTTGTGTGGTGGTTTGGTGAGGACTGCGTCAGCTGCTTCCGTTTTCATTGTTTTAGTGGCATCTCTGTTCTCACCAAGCTCAGTTTTCACCTTGGCTGTTTCCATTGTGGTGGCGTGGATGTCTGCAGGTTTGTGTGACCTGTCCATTGTGAGAATCTCATTGAGACTTATTCTTAGTTTTCAGAGGATCCAACATCGTAGACCTGCTGATCTGGCAATCTTAAATTATATGGTCATGTACTTCTATGTTGGTGTCATCGACGCAGATGCTTGCCAGTTCTCTTAGGCATGCTTGAAAATTGTCAATGGATTCTCCTTCTTTTTGTTTTGCTTCTTGGAGTACGAAGTGCTCATTAATCAGGATTGAGCTGCGGGTTTAAGTGTGCTCTAGCGCTGCAACTTCTTCTTCACAGTTGGTGTTTTCTCCCTTGCCTGATAGATTTCAAAACAGTTTGTAAATTTCTTCCCTCGCATAGTGAAGTAATAATGATTGCTTGATTGTCAGGTCTGTTTCCCTCATTGCAGTGAAGTAATTATTTAATCTACCCATCCATGTGGCATGCCTGGGGGTGGGTCACTGGATTGAAGTACATTACAAGTGACATTGCTAACATGAATGGGTGCTTAAGCTGCACTCTTTGCAGGCAGTGGAGTTACTGCTGGATTTGATGGCACTCCTTGACCTGGTGCTGCTCCACCTCCCTCCCTTCATGGGAGGTGGACAAAGTCTGGCCTTTCTCTTTCTGCATTGTTTTTTCACTGTGCCCCTTCTTTTGTCATTTGGATGTTTTACTACTGATGGAGCAAGGACTCACAAATGAGACTTGCTCGAATACAATCTCCTCACAGTATTAATTTATCAATCTTGTATTGTGTATATTAACTTTGCATACACTACATGAATAGCAAGGAAGCTTGCCTATGTGTTCTAACTAACAAGTAACGCTTGTCTTTTCCTAAAATGGCCGCTAAAGCGCGGGAACCTTACTGCGCATGTCTCAACCATATCACGTGTTGTGACGTCTTTCTTTGCTTGGTGGGAAATTTCTGCTTCTGCGCAGTGTGCTTTAAAATGGCTGCTTGATGTTTTCACATGCTTCCGCTTGCTCTTGTGTTATTATTAATTTGTCGTTTTCTTAACGCTACTAATGCGGGATAGATTTATAAGTAAATGGGGATAGAGTAGAAAGAGTGGGTATACAGTGAAACATATTATTTGTGATTTTAATATTTTCTTCTTTGACTTTTATTAGTTCGTAAACTTGGGCCTGGGGTTGGTGATCTGAAACTCGAGAGACAATGATTCTGCGCATGTGTCCTGATTGGCTGCCAAAGAATAAAAAATGAAGTCAACCTGGACGTCGTCCAAGGCCATGACCTGATGGCCGAAGCTACTGTGCTCTTGCCTTTCCTGTTGAAAATTGAAACTTTGTATATGAAGAATATATAACATTTGTCGTGAGACGGGTGGGAAATAAAGCAAATGTATAAAATTGGATGGGCGGTAGTTTAAAGACTTCAGAATACGAACCAAAATCAATATGGTGTGAGGATCAACCCCCTGTCCCTGTCCAATCAGAAGTAGTGGTCCCATATTTTAGCAACATTAAGGGGAGGTACATGGGTGTAGAAGGGTATAATAGAATATAGCATTAGTTAATTAGTCGGAACAGGCGTTCATGCTGTCAGGCAGAAGAGCTCCAGACCGCCAAGCTGATCGATTGCAGACTGAATCCCTGTCCAGAGAGGTCCTGAGGAGGGGGCGGCAGAGTCCATTAGAAAGAAGACACGGGAGAATCGAGGAGAAGCCGAGTATCAGAGAGGGGAACGACGCAGGCGTCATTGTAGAGAGGTCACCGGTCCTGTCCTGAACCTGGAGGAGGTATTTGCTCTTCATCCTTCCTGGGTCCTATTCTTTTCCAACTCCTTGGCCAAGGGGTTTGATTCTCGCACTTAGGTAAATATAAATGCAACCTTTAGTTGCGCTGCTGTCTCTATCTTCTCCTTTCTGAGGGACCGTCATTAATCAATAATTATTATTCTATACTTCATCCGTGATATGCGATTAAGTACCATGTGGTTATGTAATTTACTCTGCTAAATCTTTAGATAAACATTTTAAAACTTCCTGACTCAGTGGTTATTTCAGGATTATGTACTATAATGAATGTCACTCATTTTAAACTTCCCAATTAGCAAAGGATTCATTGGTAAGTCATTACTCTTCAATCTGAAGGTAATTGGTAGCAGGGATTTTGATAAAGAGTAACAACTGACAACCCCAGCGTAAGTATTAGCATAGTATGAATGTATGGGCCCAAGTGAGTATCTGGTGTATGAATGCTGTTTGCTAATATCACGCTGGATCAGTTTTCTGGTAATCAGAGGATGGTTACTCTTTGTTAATTGGGTAATGAGAATTTTATTTTTATGAACTAACATCTGTGTATTCAAAGTTTGTTTTATGTTGTCTAGAATCCCCGGGGAAAAAATTGAATAGCAGATGGTAAGTGGAAGCCATACTGCAGTGAGGTTATCTGTCAGGCAGAAATAGTACTGAAAAGTTAAGCAGGACTATCAGTACTGGGTAGGGAATCTATGCGTGTGAGTAATAGCAAAAGAGTACGCTGGTAAAAATTTGATGTTATATCACCTAGAAAGGGTAACATTGAAGAAGTAACAGGTACTTCTGGAGCTTGTGTGAAGAGTAAACAGAAGGGTTTTTACTCGTAGTGTATGTTTAGTAAACGGAAAGGTTTTACTAAGTGTGGGAGGAAACTATCTTTTCTATTTTTAGAGAAACTGGCACGATAGCGAATGTTTTATGTTGTTACTGAAATTTAATTAAGATTTATAGAGAAAATAAGTTTGCGTAAGATTTTGTAAAGGGAGGGTCAGCTGCCGGAGAGGGAGCTGACGTCACGAAAACGCCGCGCTGGGATTGGTTGAAACAGCGGGTGTGGAAAGACTCTTGTAAAGGAGGGGTCAGTAGTCAGGAGCAGTACTGACGTCACAGGTGCCGCGCTGGGATTGGTTGAAATAGCAAGGGACAGAGAAGCGCAGATTGTAAAGGAGGGGTTGACAAACTAACGTCACAGAAAGGCCGCGCTAGGATTGGTTCAGAAATAGAAGAAAGCAGACATTTGATTGGGTGATATTCTAGAAGCTAAAATCTTAGTGGATAGAGATTGCATGTTAAAACGCGATCCGACTTTAACAGGAACTCGTCCGGATAGGAGATTCCTAGGTTTTGCAGAATATAATTTTATACACCGAAGATTAGATAGAATGTACGGAGAGAAGAGAAAAATGTCCTTTCTGCAAAAGATTAAGAACTATTTTAAAAAGGATAAACCAATCAAAACTAGGGAAGGAATTATCATTCCACCAGCTAAAACGCCCGCTTCATTCATGATGATGGAGAGAGGTTATCATACTTGTGTATGGATCGAGAATTGGATAGAATATACAAAAAATGATGGAATATTAGCATTTCCCGAGAATGGTACCTTCAATGGAAGAATTCTTCAAAATTTGAGATTGAGGATGAATGACCTAGAACCCAGACCTAGATTAACTCAATATGAAGCCTTAGAGGAATGGGAAACCGAGGCATTTGAGCGTGACCGATCCAGGAGTAATAGGGGTTATCGAGGATTTTTCCCAAGAAACCAGCATGAGTCTAGGGACGGTCAGATGAAACAATGGAGGAGGGCAATGCTTACAGAAGGATTATATCCTTTGTTAACAGCAGAAGAAAAATTAGGAAGCAAATGCACAGAAAAGACAAAACACCTAATGAGAAATGGAGATTCCGAAGATGAATTTATAGAAGAAATATTAAGGAATCCCCCACCATATCAGGAAGGGACAAGTGGATGCACCCCAAGTGCCCCACTGTTAAAAACTCCATTAGTACCAGAGGTAATGCATGATTTCACCCCCAGTAGGATACTTCACGATAAAGAGAAAGAAGCCCTAGAGAAGACCAGAGCAGAATTAATACAGAAAATAACACAGATAAAAGTGCATCCTGACTCTTTGACCATACCTGTAACAATTGGTCCAGTAGTTCCATTATATGGTAGTCAGGGAAACTGTCCTCCACCGTTAGTTATGCCTACTCCTGTGAATATTCCTAAACCTGAAGCAACAGTAATGGTTGAGGATCACTTTAGTGATTGTGAATCTACGATATCTCTAATGGATTTACCAATTCGAGATTCTGTCAATAGTACTCCCAGAAGAACTACACCTGGGTGCTCGAAAGAGATAAACTTGATAACCTCATCAGGAGCAAAAAGTGTCACTGTAGTTAGTCCAGAAGTCTTAGAAAGGTGGGCACAAGGGTCAGAACAGCAGTGTACACCTCCCAAAAATTTGGATATTTATAAATTAAAAATCGAATTAGAAGAAATAATAGCAGGAAATGTGGGGCTAGATCGCCTAAATGCTTACAATGAAGAAGAATTATTGTTTATATGCAGAAGTATCACCAGAAATGTAAAAATATTCCATGAAAAATTATCAGATTTAGCTCTGCAGATGGGAATTGAAATAGGGAGATCAAAGGTATTGCAGAAACCCTATAGAGCAGATTTCTCAGACAAAGATTTAGAAAATATGAATGCCTCTAGAAGAAATTTACAAGTAAAAGAATTAATGATAGTCTTACAGAAATGGGGAGACCTAGATAAATGGAGAGTTCGATGGGCAAAGAAAAAGGAAGAGGCACGATCCAGTAGTACAGCCTCTGAATATGTGATGAAAGAAACAGGGAAAACAGATCAAATGTATCCAATGTGAGAAGTTCCAGGAGGGGGCTATGTACATGTCCCATGGAGTAGACAGGATATTTTGTCATTTACGAATGATTTTCCAAAGTTGCGAGAAAAACCAATTGAATGGTACAAGCAGGTTGAGAGGTTTGTGAAAGTGTCAAAGGTATTGTTGAAGGATTTAGATGGTTTGTTTGACATAATGGTACCTGCAGATTTGTGGACCGATTGTAAAATTACAGTTGATATGCCAAGTGACGAGTATCCTAGAGATCCGAAAACAGGTGCCCCATCAAATGATGTAATGAAAAAGTATCAGCAGGTGATAACTTACCTGAAAGGCAAAATACCACCGAAAGAAACAGATTGGGTGAAAATAGACCGAACCACCAAAGAAGCTAGTGAATCAGTACACGCTTATTATGAGCGTTTATTGCAGGTATTTAAGCAGTATAGTAGATTTGAGGACATTGGAGATAAGAACATGAGTCAGTTTGTGTATCGATTTGTTTATGGTTTGAAGCCGGAGATTTGTCAGATGATTAAGCAGCACATGTTGTGTTGGCAGGGCAAGCCCATAGATGAGATTCTGAAATATGCGAAATACTGTGGAGATGATATTGAGGATAGGCACAAGAAATTGCAGGAAAAGGTGATGTGGGCACAGGTGAAAATGGCTGAGAAACAGGGAATTAATGGCGATACTGGGAATGGTGGAAAAGTGAGAGGACGAATGAGTAGAGAAGAAGCTAAAAAGAAATTTCCTTGTCATGGATGCGGAAAATTGGGGCATTGGAAGGATGAATGTAAAAAGATTCGGAATAATAATGGCCCAAATCAAAATTTAAATCCACAGACGCAGAATGACTCACAGCAGGGTGTAAATCCTCAGAGTCAGTTGCCACCTGCACCTATTCAGGGTAATGTAAGCAGAGCAAACCACGGTACAGACGTCGGATATCAAGGAGGAAGTGGTAAGAATGATTATGTAACATCACAGTTTCTTTTACAGGACGATTTCTGTCAATACAGTTCATGACGGTGCCTAGGAGAGGGGAGAAGGAGTGCGTACTTGGCGCATCCTTATCGGTAGATCAGTCAGGTCCATATGTTGAAGGGAATGTGAAAGGTAATGATATTACCTTCCTTTTGGACACTGGTGCTACCAGGTCAACTGTGAGAACAGCAGACATTCCAGACCTTCCTCTCTCTGGAGAAGCTATCCAAGTAGTGGGAGTAGCTAATAGAAAGATTAGAACACCTCTTACCGAACCAATGGAAGTTAAAATTGGAAATTTCAGAGAAATGCACCAATTTGTGGTGTGTGATTCTAGTCCAGTAAATTTATTAGGTCGCGATTTACTGTGCAAGATGAATTGCACAATTTTCTGCACCCCAGATGGTGTGGCAGTTCAAACCCCAGATGAAGATCATGTATATAAGTTTATGATTGCAAAACAAGGTACAGAGGTAGATGAGATGTTTTCTTTGATAACAAAAGATGAGCTGCCAGAAGAATTAAAAACTGCAGTAAACCACATAGTATGGGATTTCACAGGAAAGGAAGTAGGACTTATGGCCAAAATAGACCCAGTTAAAATCACCGTAAAGGAAGGTGCGATTTTCCCAAATACTAGACAGTGCAAAATGAGTGCAGAAGTAAAGACAGGAGTCATTGAAGAAATCAATCGAATGGTAGAACAAAACATACTAAGAGAAGTAATGAGTAGCCCATGTAATTCACCAATAATGGGTTTAAAGAAACCTAGCGGAAAATATAGGATTGTTCAGGACCTGCGCAAAATAAATAAGATTGTGGAACCTTGTTGTCCTATAGTGCCCAATCCTGCAGTAATCCTATACCAGATTCCTTGGAGTGCAGGATGGTTCACAGTGATTGATTTATGCCAAGCGTTCTTTTCAATACCATTGCATCCAGACAGCCAGTATCTTTTTTCATTTAAATTTGAGAACAAAGTCTATGTATGGAATCGTGTTCCTTAGGGGTACACAGAAAGTCCTTCCATCTTTAATCAGATATTGAAAAAGTGCCTTGAGAAACTAGTGATGCCAGGTAGTTCAGTCCTAGTGCAGTATATTGACGACTTACTGGTGGCATCGAACACCAGAGAGGACTGTGTTGTTGATTCCATAGCACTATTGAATCATTTGGCTGAAGAAGGGCATAAAGTCTCACCAGAAAAATTGCCGTTCTGTACAACAGCTGTTAAATATCTGGGACACCAAATTGAGAGGGGGAAAAGAAGAATAACCTCGGAAAGAGTACAATTGATTAAGAAAATGCAAATGCCTGTAACCCAAAGAGAAGTGAGAATGTTCCTAGGAATAGTAGGTTACTGTCGACAATGGATACTAGGATTTTCCTTGTTAGCGAAGCCCCTAATTCAAATGACAAAAAAGAAAGCAAAGGACCCAGTTGAATGGGATGATGAGAGTGTAGGAGCTTTTGTAAAATTGAGAAATGCTCTGTGCTCAGCACCAGCCCTAGGCATGCTCGACTATAAAAGAAGCTTCGCATTGTTCTGTCATGAGAGAGAAAATTGTGCACTTTCAGTCTTAACACAAAGACATGGTCTAGACAGACGTCCTATAGCATATTTTTCTGCTACATTGGATCCAGTGGCAGCCCCGTTGCCAGGCTGCTTAAAAGCAGTAGCGCCTACCTGTTTAAGTATTGAACAAAGTGAGTCAATTGTGATGGGACACCAAGTAAAGGTGTATGTTCCACATGCAGTTGTAATTCTGTTGACAAGAACACGAACTCAGCATCTTTCTCCTAGTCGGCTGACTAAATATGAGAGAATAATAATGGGTGCTGAAAATGTGAACATAGTGAGGTGTACAATAGTAAATCCCGCAACCTTACTACCAGACCCATATCATGAGGAAATTAAAAATGACGAAGAAGAAGAACATGATTGTTTACAAGTCACAGAATTATGCACGAAACCACGTCCGGACATTGAAGAACAGCCCCTTAGAAAGCCAGACAGGGAGCTGTTTGTTGATGGTTCATGTCAGAGGCATGAAGACGGTAAACTAACTGCAGCCTATGCGGTGTGTGAATTAACTGGAATAGTTGAAGCATCCTATTTACCAGGAGTAAAATCTGCACAAGTAGCTGAATTGATTGCTTTGATAAAAGCTTGCAAAATTGGGAGGAATCAAAAAGTAACTATATTTACAGATAGCCAATATGGTTACGGGGTTGTGCATGATTTTGGCCAACTATGGATGCAGAAGGATTTCATGACTTCTTCAGGATCCCCCATTAAAAATGGACAGTTTGTAAGGGAATTGCTGGAAGCAATACAATCACCAAAAGAATTGGCTGTGGTGAAATGTGCCGCACACCAGTCAGGAGATGACTGGGTGGTAATTGGCAATCGATATGCAGATCTTGTGGCTCAACATTGTGCCAAAAATAGATTATCAGTCAATAAAAAGGTGGAAAGAATGGGAATCAGCTGCCAACTTATGCTGTATATGCCACCTGAAACATGGAATGAGGTTAGAAGATTGCAAGATGGGGCTGATGAAAATGAAAAGAAAACATGGGTCAAAGTGGGTTGTTCCCAAAGGGGAGATGATGAAGTGTGGATTTGTGCTGATGGCAGACCAGTCATGCCTGACTGTCTGCTCTCTCAAATGGCCAGGATGTATCATGGAGACACACACATAGGGAGAGATGCAATGATTAGGCTTTTCAGACAGAACTGGTACAATCCCAAGTTCAGGGCCGTAGCAGAGAGCCTTTGCCAGAGATGTTTGACTTGCCAGATGCATAATCCAGGGAGAAAGACAATAATCGGGTTTGGGAAGATTGGAAAGGCAGAGGGTCCATTTATAAGACTCCAGTTCGACTTTATACAGTTACCACCATGCAGAGGGTTGAAATATGTACTAGTCATAGTATGTCTGTTTTCAAAGTGGGTGGAGGCTTACCCTACCAGGAGGAGTGACAGCATTACAGTCGCAAAGCTGTTACTACGCGAACTCATTCCTAGGTTTGGTTTCCCAGTAACTTTGGAATCAGATAGAGGAAAACATTTTAACAGTGAAGTGATTCAAATAATTTGCAGAGCATTCCAAATTGAACAAAAATTGCACTGTGCATATCGTCCAGAGGCTTCTGGAGTGGTTGAACAATTGAATGGCACTATAAAATCCAGACTGGGAAAAATGTGTGCATCAACATCATTGGAGTGGCCAGATGCATTGCCACTTGTCTTAATGGGCCTAAGAAGCATTCCTGATAGAAATACGGGATTGAGTCCACACGAGATAATGATGGGAAGAGCAATGAGACAAGCACATGTTCCCATAAACAAACTGCTGAATATATCTGATGATATGGTTCTGGATTATTGCAAAGGATTGGCTGACCTAGTGCGTTCTATCTCTCATCAGGTCGGAGAAGACGCAGTTTCAAGGCAGCCTGAACAAGAACATGATCTGAATCCTGGTGACTGGGTGGTAGTGAAGAATCACACCAGAGAGACGTGTCTATCACCTAGATGGGGAAAACCTTGTCAAGTCATACTGACTACAAACACAGCAGTGAAGTGTGCAGGATTTCCTAATTGGATTCATGTAAGCCACACCAAAAGAGTACCAGACCCTGAAGAAGAAAATACTCAGTCAGCATCAATCACTGAGGAAGCTGAAGGTTGCCCAGCTGAAGAATCTCAGGCTCGAGATTCAGAAGAAGCTGCAGAAGAACGACCGAGCACAAGTCAGGACTGGATACCGGTGGTAGAAATTCCTGAAGTCTACTACAGAACAAAAAGTCAAACAAAATTGGAATAAATTGAAGAAGATCAGATAGGCGAAGAAGAAGCAGCTCAGGAAAAAGAAGAACATACAATAAAAGAACCTGAGCAGGACCAGATAGGGAAAGGAAACTGGGCTCAAAATAATGAAGAACCAACAAGTTTTGAGCAGGAACAGACAGGTTTAGAAGAATCCGGTCAGGCTGCAGAAGTACGAGGTGCAATAAGCCCTGATCAGAACCAGTTAGATCAAGAAAATCACACAGAAGAAAAAGATCTCGAGAAAAATGAACATGAAGAAATAAATCAAGCACAAGGTCAATTATTGGAAACTCACAGTGGAGCTGCTGAAGAAAAACAAATCAGACCTGAAAAAGAGCAAGAAAGAAAAACAGTAATTGCAGAAAACGAAAAAGTGTCAGAAAGTGAAAATAAAGAGATTGCTGAAGACAAAAATAAAGAAACAGTGCAAACAAAGAAAACAAGAAAAGGTGATCATTGGCCTAGTGTCATTAAAAGAGTAAAATACCACATAACAACCAGAAGTGAAGATCCAGATCAAGTAAATGAAGTAACAAGTCAAACCGAACAAGAAAACAGAACTAAGAAAAGAAGAAGCAAGAGACTGAAACTTGTGAATAACAAATTCAAGGGTCCTGATTGGACTTACATTATTCTTGAAGATTACGAAAGTTCAGAGTCAAGTGAAAGTGGTGACGAAGGAACGAGTGCAGAACTGACGTACGAGAAAGAAACAAGACCACCTTGACTACGAAAAAGAGTCACATAAAGAAAAGCGAAAAATAGATAAGAAGAGCAATCTTCCTTGTCGAAATGCCTGATGATAGAGTTGCTGGGAGACCAAAACAGAGATGTTGTAGAAGATGCTGTGCAATATGCAGATGTAGTCTAGTAATGGTGCTTATAGTTTGGTTAGTCCTGATCGTAGCAGTTCCTTACCTTATGATAATGGATAAAAAGATTAATAACGAAACTAAAGGAAGGACAGCACACATGAAGGGAAATAGAGTAGAACTAATGGCAGAAAATGAACCAGAATTTCATCATGAAATAACTGATAACGACACTAGTTTAAATGTTTCCACAAAGTTATTATTTCAATATGTAGATACCATGGAAGTTAGTAATTGTTATGTCTGTATGAAGTTACCCGAATCAGTAGCAGAAGGATTAACATATCATCACTTACCATTGACATATGGCATATCATGTAGTGTTTTATCTAGTTTATTTTATAGAACAGGGAGACTTCAATATTATTATTCAAACATAGATGTGATATTTTCAGAGGTTCCGATTCGAAAGAGTATGAACCCAGTGCTTAGTAGTCAAGACGCACAGTTTATGGGAGAATTTTTCTTAACAATGAAATCAATAGACATAACACATGCACATAGACACAATCTAACATGTTCTTTACACGAAGAAGAAAAGATATTTTTAAATTTAGTAGAAAATAGAAGACAAGGGGGCATATTAGCAAGACCCACGTTAAAATTATTGCCGTTTTAGCGGCAGGAAACTGTCGCTAAAACGGCGATAATGGGCTTGCTAATATGCGTTATAGAATTCCAATAGAAGCCCATGTTAGATGTGCAGGACATCTAACCTGGGCTGCTATTGGAATTCCATAACGCATATTAGCAAGCCCATTATCGCCGTTTTAGCGGCAGTTTCCTGCCGCTAAAACGGCGATAATTTTAACGTGGGTCTTGCTAATATGCCCCAAGATTTTCAAAGGAAAGCTTCTGAGCATAAGGCTCATTTGCCACCTTGGGCTGAGAAAGAAGGGAGTTACACACCTGGCAAGGCTCAAGCTGCTATGGCTCTGGATTTTGTAAAGACGGGGAAAATTTGTCTACATAGGTTAAGGACTGATTATAACAATGTTTTCATCGGTACCAGTGAATGTGAACACAATTTCTTAATTCTTGGAGGTTGGGGAATCAAAGGAGGAACAGATTCCGTTTTTCCTGGGATCTATTATGTATTCGGGAATAAGGCTTACTTTAGGCTTCCTGCACGGTGGTATGGAAGTTGTTATTTTGGAATAGTATTTCCAAAAATATACCACGTAAAAAGAAACACTGGGAGCAATGAAAACAATGGCGAATTAACACGTAGTAAAAGAGCTAGTTTTTCTGAAATTATAGGTGATATATTTGGTGCATTGATACCTTCAGTGGGAATAATTCTGAACGCAAGGAAAATATGTAAATTGTCTACAGTGGTTGATCGTTTATCAACGGATACTGCTGGAGGATTTCTAATGATTAATGCGGAAATGGTTGCGATTAGATCTATGGCTATGCAAAATCGACTTGCTCTTGATATTATATTAGCAAAAGAGGGCGGAGTCTGTAAATTACTGAAGACGAAACATTGTTGCACTTACATTCCTGATAAAAGTGCAGAAATCGGAACGTATATACAGAATATAACTAAACTTGAGAAGGAACTTAAACTACTGGAAGTTGATAGTGTATGGGAAAGATTGACAAATAGTATCTCGTCAATTGGTACCTGGTTTGCTAATGTAGGAAAAGGACTTATAGGTCAAATATTAGTACCCCTAGCAGGGTTAGCAATAATAGTTCTGACAATAATAATATGGTGCAAATGTTGTAGAAAGAATGGAACATATAATGTGACAGGAAAAGGGAAGAAGAGAAAGATTGACGAAATAGAACTTGAAGAATGGAGAAGTGAATTATACAAGAAATTGAAAGGGGATGTTAAAAATAGAAAATGTAAAAATGAGAATGAAACTATTTGCTAAGAAGTTGGCATCTGATTGAGGGTAGTATTTTGATGGCTCTTAAACGCCATGAGAGAGGGGATTGATGGAGCAAGGACTCACAAATGAGACTTGCTCGAATACAATCTCCTCACAGTATTAATTTATTAATCTTGTATTGTGTATATTAACTTTGCATACACTACATGAATAGCAAGGAAGCTTGCCTATGTGTTCTAACTAACAAGTAACGCTTGTCTTTTCCTAAAATGGCCGCTAAAGCGCGGGAACCTTACTGCACATGTCTCAACCATATCACGTGTTGTGACGTCTTTCTTTGCTTGGTGGGAAATTTCTGCTTCTGCGCAGTGTGCTTTAAAATGGCTGCTTGATGTTTTCACATGCTTCAGCTTGCTCTTGTGTTATTATTAATTTGTCGTTTTCTTAACGCTACTAATGCGGGATAGATTTATAAGTAAATGGGGATAGAGTAGAAAGAGTGGGTATACAGTGAAACATATTATTTGTGATTTTAATATTTTCTTCTTTGACTTTTATTAGTTCGTAAACTTGGGCCTGGGGTTGGTGATCTGAAACTCGAGAGACAATGATTCTGCGCATGTGTCCTGATTGGCTGCCAAAGAATAAAAAATGAAGTCAACCTGGACGTCGTACAAGGCCATGACCTGATGGCCGAAGCTACTGTGCTCTTGCCTTTCCTGTTGAAAATTGAAACTTTGTATATGAAGAATATATAACATTTGTCGTGAGAAGGGTGGGAAATAAAGCAAATGTATAAAATTGGATGGGCGGTAGTTTAAAGACTTCAGAATACGAACCAAAATCAATATGGTGTGAGGATCAACCCCTTGTCCCTGTCCAATCAGAAGTAGTGGTCCCATATTTTAGCAACATTATGGGGAGGTACATGGGTGTAGAAGGGTATAATAGAATATAGCATTAGTTAATTAGTCGGAACAGGCGTTCATGCTGTCAGGCAGAAGAGCTCCAGACCGCCAAGCTGATCGATTGCAGACTGAATCCCTGTCCACAGAGGTCCTGAGAAGGGGGCGGCGGAGTCCATTAGAAAGAAGACACGGGAGAATCGAGGAGAAGCCGAGTATCAGAGAGGGGAACGACGCAGGCGTCGTTGTAGAGAGGTCACCGGTCCTGTCCCGAACCTGGAGGAGGTCTTTGCTCTTCATCCTTCCTGGGTCCTATTCTTTTCCAACTCCTTGGCCAAGGGGTTTGGTTCTCGCACTTAGGTAAATATAAATGCAACCTTTAGTTGCGCTGCTGTCTCTATCTTCTCCTTTCTGAGGGACCGTCATTAATCAATAATTATTATTCTATACTTCATCCGTGATATGCGATTAAGTACCATGTGGTTATGTAATTTACTCTGCTAAATCTTTAGATAAACATTTTAAAACTTCCTGACTCAGTGGTTATTTCAGGATTATGTACTATAATGAATGTCACTCATTTTAAACTTCCCAATTAGCAAAGGATTCATTGGTAAGTCATTACTCTTCAATCTGAAGGTAATTGGTAGCAGGGATTTTGATAAAGAGTAACAACTGACAACCCCAGGGTAAGTATTAGCATAGTATGAATGTATGGGCCCAAGTGAGTATCTGGTGTATGAATGCTGTTTGCTAATATCGCGCTGGATCACTACCAAACCACCTCCAACCCACAGGTAAACTAATTCTTTAGGTACTTTATTGAATCCTTTCAACAAACCATTAACCCAACAATGATGTAATGCAATAGTCTAGGAAATTACTATTTTTTGTGTGGTTCCTCATCCAATGTTCACTGTATCTGCTGGTTTGCTGGATTTAGAATTCTGTGCACTTTAACCCTGCTAAAAAGGAAAAAAAGTACCTGTGCTCCACCTTTTAATTCAGTTAAACTGGCTTACCCCTGGTTGACTTATTTAACTTGTGTATAAGTCCCTAATATCTGGTGTAGTAATGTACCCAGGGCTAGGATGTTAACTGGAGCACCTATCATGCCATCAACAGATTGGGACTGGAAAACATGGCTTCGGGGCTACCATGTGTAACCTGACTCAAGCAGCCTAAAATCCTGCTGCCAAAGTGTCAAAATGGCCTTTTATGATAGGAGTGAAACCCTGCTTTTCAACAACAATAAGTCGCCCCTCTAAGTACACCTTGTTGGCCAAAATGTAGGGTACCTAATATTTAAAAGTCGAAGATGTGTAAAATTAAAATTGCCATGATCCTCCAGGCTCGAAAAACTATTTTCACTGACGACTCTAGCGGAATCATAGAAAATAACAAAGTACAGATTATAAACTTCAGTTGTTTTATTCCAAATTTTTTAAAGAATACTTTTATCCTGTCAAATACAAGTGGAGAACCATTATTCTTCTCTACCAGCTCAGGGAATCCTTCCCTCAAGAATGCCTCATTCACGCCTTTTATTACATCCACAGTTTGAACGTCTTGAACAAACGTCGCCTCCTGCCATTTGAAACTAATAATGTAACTACATCTGCAATCCATAGATTGGTATTGTCCTTTCAGGTATTCAAGCTGCATTAACAGAGATTCTTTCACAACTTGAGACATCACTAAAACCATAGAATGCTATCTCCTACTTACATATTAACATCTTTGTTCATCCCTGCCCACCAGAATTGTAACCATGCCTTACAATTTATGGCAGATATTCTGCAATGCACTTTATGAAGCAATTCTATAATTCTTCTCTAAAGACCCTGTTTCATCAGTATTTCCCCTTCATACACCAATCCAACCATACAATTTGATATCTCTGGGTCTAATTAGCCCTTCTTTGGCCCACCATTCCCATACTTACTAACCAAATTCAACTCCTAGTCTTCGCATAATGTCTCTAGACACTCTTCTTCAAACATCACAGTACTAACAATGTGAGAAATACTTGAAATCTCACAATTTTCCTGCTCTTCACATCCCGAAGTACTGACAAATGACAACCTAGACATATAATACATACCAACAATCCAGACCTATGGCACAAATTCCACTGAAAAGGAATGTTCCTATGAAACAAAAACGTCACCAAATATGGAGTGGCTCTCCCTAGTCCTTTTTTGGTGAACATCTCAACAAAGAATTTCTAATCTATCCAAATTGCAAATTCTGTTCCCGATATGTGCATTCAAAAATGCTGCACATCGCACCAACAAGCCAAACCTGTTTGTCAATCATGCTTTCTGCCTTCCTCAACCTCCTTGAAGCAAATGCAATTACCCGCTTCTCCTTATTTCCCATATGCAATCAAACTATTCATTCCCTGTGAGAAAATAGGTTACTGGTTGCTGGGGTGTGAGCCCTGGTCAAGCAGCAATCACAATCCTAGTCAGGGTAAGGCACAAGCAAGCCCAAATTAGCCTGTGCTCAACCCCATAGTAGCTTGGCACAAACCAGTCAGGCTTAACTTAGAGGCAAGGTGTAAAGTATTTGCGCAAGACTTCAGACAGTAAAACTGTGTAAATACCAACCAAAGAGACCCACACCAGGTTAGAAAAATAGATCTGAATGTAATAAATAAATCTAGAACAAAATGACGAAAGTCCAATCAGTAGAACCTGACATGAATTTTTAAAGAATAAAGTGAAAAATAGCACCTAAAAGCATAAAGCGCCAAGCGTTGCTATCAAGTCGCGTTGGACTAGGTGAATGTCAAAAGTTCAGGCCAACTGTGATGGAGCATGGGTCAAATACAGTCCCAGATTAGTCCATCTGAAGATTTACCTTATCAAGTTTTGTTCCAATAGCCCCATTCACGTTGGAGAGGGTCACGGGGAGCAAGGAGAACGTTTCAGGTGGAGGTCATTGTGACACGAAAAGCAGGCCTGGGCGTCGCAGAGGGATGGGCTGGTGCTTCGCCGTGGCGGTCCTCAGCGGGTGATCAATGCTTGCTGTGCGAAGAGGCGGGCTTGCGACAGCTCGTACTAATTTTCAGTGTGAGCAGCGCTGTCTCCAAGCGTACGGGCCCCTTAATGGTTGTGGAGAACCCAAAAGCTTGATTTTAAGAGCTCTGAGCCACATCAAGGGGCAGATTTACGTTGAACTAACGCAGCGCGGTACAGCAAGTCATTTTGCTGCGCTGCGCTGCGTTAGTTTTGAAGCACAGGGATGCGACATATTTACAACAATATGTCGCATCTCTGTCCTTCCCCCTGTGCTGGCGCACAAACTGCAGCCATGCGCCTGCGCAGGCACCCTTGCACCATGGTGCAAGGATGCCTGCGTCGTGGGAGATTGTTTTTGTGCAGGAAGGGGCACCTTCTTGCACAAAAACAATAAATACAAGCATTTTCCTCTTTCAATGCGTGCTGTAGAATGCAGCACGCATTGAAAGAGGAAACGAGGAGAAATGAAAACATTTCTCATCGTTGCGTCCTCGCTACGCCACATCTAGGGTGGCGTAGCTGTCAGACGCATCTCCAGAGTTACGATTTCTCGTAATTCTGGAGATGTGTCTCGTTCCATTAGTGTTGCGTGGGAACACCCACAGCAACACCCATTGAACGCCCCTTCACCGCAAAGTGCTGCGTGTGAAGGGGCCGTATTTACAAGGAGAGGAAAAGTCACGCAGGGTGGCTTTTCCTCTCCTTGTAAATATGGAGCAGCCCCCTGCGCCACCAGTACCGCTCAGCCCTCCACAGGGCTTGGTCGCCCCACTCACTGCTGCCGCTCCTGCCTGCCTTGCCGCCTCCTGCCTGGAGATTCCTTCGCTCGCTGCCCGCTGCTCCTGGGACTTTCCCGCTGCTCCTGGGACTTTCCCGCTGCTCCTGGGACTTTCCCGCTGCCCGCTGCTCCTGGGACTTTCCCGCTGCTCCTGGGACTTTCCCGCTGCCCGCTGCTCCTGGGACTTTCCCGCTGCTCCTGGGACTTTCCCGCTGCCCGCTGCTCCTGGGACTTCCCGCCACTGCCTCCCTGCGGCCCGCCCCCCGTGATTCCATTCGCCGCCCCGCTCCCGCCACCCAGCTGCTCCTCCCTCCAGGCTCCTTACTTATGACGCCCCCTGAGCGACCGCGCAGCGGCCGCGCGCAGCGGGAGCACCGACGGAGCGCCGAAGGTGCGCCAAAGGTAAGCCCGTCTGCGCCCGTCCGCGCCTGGCCCGCGCCCAGCGCCAGGACCCCTGGATCCCACCGATGCAACACTACTCGACGGACCTACGACGCCGCCACCCTCACCGCACTCAATGCCGGCCGGAACCCTGCCTGCTACCGAGCCTCACCGAGACGCACCCACGGACCCTTCACCTGCCAGGCCTGCCGATTCACCTGCCCCCGGACGTGCACCACCTCCGCCAAGTCGAGCACCAGCAGCAACCACCTGAAATGCATCCTGTTGAACACCCGCTCCGTCCACAGGCACGCCGTGGAACTCTGGGACCTGCTCGACGCAACAGCACCGGACGTCGCCTTCCTCACCGAAACCTGGATGAACGCCTCCTCAGCGCCCGACATCGCCATAGCCATCCCGGACGGATACAAGATCACCCGGAAGGACCGCGTCAACCAGACGGGAGGAGGCATCGCCATCGTACACAAGAACACCATCCGCATCTCGACTAACTCCGACGAGACCTTCACCGCCGCCGAACACCTACACTTCCAGATACACACTGACCCCAAGACCACCCTCCGAGGCACCCTCATCTACAGACCCCCGGGACCACGCACACTATTCAGCGAAGACATCGCAGACTTCATCAGCCCGCACGCCATGCCCTCCGCCGACTACATCCTCCTAGGGGACCTCAACTTCCACCTGGAGAACAACAACGACAGAAACACCACCGCCCTGCTGGACAACCTCGCCAACCTCGGACTCAAGCAACTGGTGAACACGCCCACCCACTACGCCGGCCACACGCTTGACCCCGTCTTCTCTTCCAGCAAGCACATCTCCTTCAGCCACGCCACCGGACTCCACTGGACCGACCACAGCTGCGTCCACTTCAGCTTCAGAAAGACTGCGACCCACCACCACCCGCAACAGGCTCCCCGCCGGAGCTGGAGCAAGATCACCGCCGAGCAGCTCACCGCCTCCCTCAGCCAGAACACACCCACCAACACAACGGACCCAAACGAAGCAGCCAGCAACCTCGCCAAGTGGCTGACCGCCTGCGCCGACGACCTCGCACCACTAAAAACCCTCCCAGCAGACCCGGAAGCAAGAAAACCCCTTGGTTCACCAACGAACTCAAGGAATCCAAGAAGAACTGCCGCACTCTCGAGAAAGCCTGGCGACTCGACCAGACCACAGACAACAGGACCGCCCTCAAGCACGCCACCCGCAAACACCACCAGCTGATCCGTGCCACCAAGAAGTCGGCACTCAAAGAACGACTGGACAACAACGCCCACGACAGCAAGGAACTTTTCAGCATCGTCAAAGAGTTCTCCAACCCCAGCGCCGGAAACAACGACATCACCCCCTCGCAAGACCTCTGCAACTCACTCGCCGCGTTCTTCCACCGCAAGATCACCGACATACATAACAGCTTCGACGCACAGACCACGCACCCTACCGCCGAACCAACGCCCGCCACCACCACCCTCTGCAACTGGACCCCGATCAGCACCGAAGACACCACCGCACGATGAACTCCATCCACTCCGGATCACCAACCGACCCCTGCCCACACCACGTCTTCAACAAAGCCGACGCCACCATCGCACCCCATCTCCGGGACATCATCAACTCCTCCTTCCACACCGCCACCTTCCCGGAGAGCTGGAAGCACGCCGAGCTTACCGCCCTCCTGAAGAAACCAACGGCGGACCCCACCGACCTCAAGAACTACCGTCCCATCTCGCTCCTTCCGTTTCCGGCCAAAGTCATCGAGAAGACCGTCAACAGACAGCTTGCCGCCTTCCTCGAGACGAATGGATCCCTCGACCCGTCGCAGTCCGGGTTTCGGGCCAACCACAGCACCGAGACCGCCCTTATCGCAGCCACCGACGACATCAGAACCCTAACCGACAACGGGGAAACAGCAGCCCTCATCCTCTTGGACCTCTCCGCGGCGTTCGACACCGTCTGCCACCGCACCCTAGTGAAGCGCCTCAGCAACATCGGAATCCGAGAGAAAGCACTGGAATGGATCATCTCGTTCCTCGCCGGAAGAACCCAGAGAGTCCGCCTCCCCCGTTCAGATCCGAGGCCACCGAAGTCATCTGCGGCGTTCCACAAGGATCTTCACTCAGTCCAACCCTCTTCAACGTCTACATGAGCCCCCTCGCAGCCATCGCATGCCAACACAACCTCAACATCATCTCCTACGCCGACGACACCCAGCTGATCCTCTCCCTCACCAACGACCCCACCACCGCCAGAGCCAACCTACACGACGGGATGAGAGACGTCGCCGACTGGATGAGGAACAGCCGCCTTAAACTGAACTCAGACAAGACGGAAGTCCTCATCCTGGGCTCATCACCCTCCGCCTGGGACGACTCTTGGTGGCCCCCGGCCCTGGGCACCGCGCCCAAGCCAACGGACCACGCACGCAACCTGGGCTTCATCCTGGACTCCTCCCTGTCGATGACCAGACAAGTCAACGCCGTCTCATCTTCGTGCTTCAACACCCTGCGCATGCTCCGCAAGATCTTCAGATGGATCCCCACTGAAACCAGGAAGACCGTCACCCAGGCACTCGTCACCAGCCGACTGGACTATGGGAACACCCTCTACGCCGGAACCACAGCCAAACTTCAAAAAGACTCCAGCGCATCCAGAACGCCTCCGCACGACTCATCCTGGACATCCCCCGACACAGCCACATCACCGGACACCTGAAAGACCTGCACTGGCTCCCCGTCAGCAAGAGAATCACGTTCAGACTCCTCACCCACGCACACAAGGCCCTCCACGACCTGGGCCCCAAGTACCTCAACGACCGCATGACCTTCTACACGCCCACCCGCCAGCTACGATCAACCAGCCACGCCCTCGCCACCGTACCACGCATCCGCAGAGCCACCGCCGGAGGAAGATCCTTCTCCTACCTGGCAGCCAAGACCTGGAACTCCTCCCCACTCACCTTCGGCGAACCCAGGACCATCTCTCCTTCAGGAAGCAGCTCAAGACCTGGCTGTTCGAGCAGTAACTTACCCCCTCCCCCAGCGCCTTGAGACCCTCCCGGGTGAGTAGCGCGCTCTATAAATGCCGTGATTGATTGATTGATTGATTACCTCAGGAAAAGTGACGTACTGGTGGCGCAGGGGGCTCGTAAATCTGCCCCCAAGTGTCCAGGACCTGGGGGCGCTAGAGAGCGCCAGGCAAAATGGCCGCACGATAGTGTAGCTCGGCCAGGCTGATCGCCAATCCGCCCAATATCCGCCTTACCAACGCAGCATCTCCGCTACAGAACGCGGCTTCGGACAGCGGGACACCCCCCGCAGCAGGTGGGGGCTTCAATGACGGCTGGGGGCGCTGAAATCGAGGAGGAATCTGTACTCGGTAGCCCTGGCCGGCGAGCTGTCAAAATGGCGACCGCCACTGCCGATCCTTGAAAGGAGAACCTAGCCAACGCACAGAGGCGAAATATCGGCCCGCGTTGCCCCCCTGCGGAGGCGGCGCAACTACAGAGCCCATCTCTGTCACCGGTGCTGGCGCTGAGTGGGCGCTCCCTGCTGGGCCGTTCCCGGGCCGCTGTCGGACCTGCGGCTGAGTGCGGAGTCCTCAAGATGAAGCGGCCCGCAACGGGTTGCTGAGGGACTGCGGGAGCGCTGGGTGCCACATCTGGGCGGCACGCTGGTCTGTGCGCGACGGCCTGAGAGTACGGAGGCCGAGTGCGGCTGCGGATCGATTGACTGCAGGCAACGGATGAGGTCCTGTGGAGTCCGGGGATCGCCGCCGGAGTGGGGAGACGCCTGCTGCGGGCTGCGGTGAGTGGGCGCGGCGGAGCTTAGGCCTGCTGCTGCGGAGGCGGGAGTGGGCCTATACGTTTCGTCGTGGCCTGCGAGTTGTGGCCTGTATGTGGGGCGCGCGATGTGCTGTGACTGACCTGGGCTCTGCGAGATAGCTGCTAGCTGCTGCACTGCCTTTGGACCTGACATCGGGCCCGGGTCGTACCCTGGCTGCACCGTTTTCGCCTGTGAGTGTGGCCTGTATGCAGGGCGCGCGGTGAACTGTTGAGTGCCGGGGCCCTGCGGGATAACTGCTGGTAGCTGCCCTGCCTTTGGATCGGACATCGGGCCTCGGGCGTGCTCTGGTAGCCCCGGAGCTGCCCCCCCCCCACTGTGTCTTGAACTGTGTGGCTCCCGGCTCGATTGCCATTGCCGCGGCCAACTGAGACTGCGTCTGGGGCGCCCCTGGCATTTCTGGTGCTGCTGGCTGGCGGCGGACTCGTGAGGCCCCTTGGGAGTGCAGGTGGAGATTGGTCTGGGCCCGTGCTCCTGCAGTGCATTGGGGTGGGCGGACCTCAGATTGCTATTGTGTAAGCCCTACTAAGCGGTGACCGGACTTCAGAGTGTAACATCCCCATTCCAGTTCATTGGCGGTGGTCATTGGGAGAACAGACAAGTCACAGACTCGCCTTACGTTCGAGGCGCGAAAGACTACCAGGCCGCAGCAGAGGGCCGCCTCGGATTCCGAGGCGGATGCCCCGGGCGAGGGACCATCCGTGCTGGAAGCGACCCTGCTTGCGATGCAGAAGAGCCTCCAGGCTATCGAAGGAAATATGGCGGCTATGAACCATAGACTTGACCATGTGGCGTCCCAACTGGAAAAACAGAATGCAAGGATGGGGGAGATAGAGCAGCGCGTCTCCACAAATGAAGATGGTCTTAGTGAAGTGGCGGACAAGGCACTACATATGGAGAAAGTCCTGGCACTGATTGAGGCGAAAAACGAGGACTTGGAAGCCCGGTCACGCCGCAATAATATTCGCGTCACGGGTCTGCCGGAATCCACCAACACCGGCAAGATGGAGATCTTCGTTGAGTCCATGTTCAAGGATATCTTTGGTCCTGAAAATCTCTCCCCTATGTTCATAGTGGAGCGGGCCCACCGCTCGCTGGCGGCGCGGCCGGCGCCGGGCGCCCCTCCTCGCCCTATCATAGCCCGCCTGCTGAACTATCGAGACCGGGACGCCATTCTGAGACTTTCAAGGGAGAAAGGTACTATCCACTACCAAGGGAACGCGTTGTCTCTTTTTCCGGATTTCACGGTGGCCGTCCAGGCGGCACGACGTGAATTTGGTCCAGTTAAAAAATTTCTGCAGTCCGAAGGTATTCCATACGCCATGCTCTACCCGGCTCGTTTAAGGATCGGTCAGGACGGGGACAGCAACATTTTTATGACTCCCAAGGCAGCAATGGATCATGTCAAAAAGCTGAAGCGGAAACGAGCGGCCCCAGCTGCAGACCGGGACAACGAGGAACAGTGACTTATATCTCAGGCCGCAGTTTGATGTTGTTGTTAGGCTTAAATTGCTTGGGCTGGGTCCTCTTGACCACAATGCTGTTTGGTTGACCTGCACCTCACTTGCCCCCCCCTGTACCGGGGGTGGACATTTATGGGACTCTGGTATGCGATACCCAATTGTACAGCTCATTGGGCTGCTCATGGCATTTATGTTGATTATTGTCCTCAAGAATTACAGTCGATTATCCCTTATGAATACACCGTATAGTGGCAGACTTAGGATTGATGCATGTAGTTAGATGTTTGATTGCCAATCCTCGCACATTCCATATACCTGATCGGCCTCCTCCCGATACGCGGGAGGTTTGTAGCTCTCTGGTTTCCCCCCATGGGTGCTCCCCAAATAGGAACCTATATGTTTTGTTCCCCACGTTGGGGATTGTATTATTTGGGATGGGATGGCTTTGGCATGTTCGGGCAGCTGAAGTGGGTGGGGGGTGGTGGGGGGTGGGTTCAGTGGGTCACTGGGCACTTTTTCTTGTACACATGTTGCACCCTTTCGGTCTCATCTCTAGTCTCTCTCTTGCATTTCTTAAAACATCAGACCAAAACACTTCATGGGCTGTAATGTAAAGTTCCTCACCTGGAATGTGCGCGGCTTAAATAACCCCAAGAAAATACGGTCTGTGCTGGCACAGCTAGACAGACTGAATGCCCAGGTGGTATTCCTACAGGAGACGCATCTTACACAGCACTCGGAAAAGACGGTGGGCTCCCGATGGGCCGGGCTGAGGGTGGCATCTTCTTACTCCTCTTACGCACGGGGGGTGATGATCTTGGTGAAGAGGGGGGTCCCTTTCACCGTGCTGCATTCGGAAACTGACACGCAGGGTAGGGTAGCGGTTATTCATGGGCAGCTCGGGAGCATGGAGGTCCTTTTAGTGAATGTTTACGGCCCCAATGTTGACGACCCCTCCTTTTTTGCAGACGTTTGGCGCCGCATTTCTAAATTCCCTTCGGCTGCGCTGATCTGGGGGGGCGATTTTAATGCCTGCTTGGACGGACTTCTGGACAAACAGGGGAGCGGTGCGCTGCGTCACTGCCAAGCGACTGAGGCAATACTAGGGTTTCTGGACGCAGGGGATATACGAGATATCTGGCGCATGCGGCATCCCGGTGTACGGGAAAGCACGTTCGTGTCGACGGTGCATGGCTCATGGTCCCGCTTGGACTACTGGCTCCTCTCTGAGATGGCCTGTACCTGGGTTATAGATGTACGCCACTTGGCCAAAACGTTGTCAGACCACTCTCCCGTGCTCTTAGAGATGCAAATCCCTACCTGTGAGCGCCCCCCATTTCAGTGGCGATTGCAACCCTCTCGCTTACAGACCAGGTGTTTAGATGCACAGTTGGTGCGGCCATCAGTGACTTTTTTAAAGAAAACGCTGGATCGGTAGACAGCCCTGGGACTCTGTGGGAAGCATTTAAAGTTACCATCAGAGGCATCTGCATGGGTGCACAGGCGGGGGTTCTAAAAGACCTACGACGCCGAATGCATAAACTGGCAGATGAGATATCAGCTTCGGAACGCGAATACACACAAAACCCTGCCCCGCATATCCTGGCTACTATTCGGGGGTTGGTAACGGAGTATAATGACACTGCGGATCAGGAGATAGCACACAGGTCACGACGCTTTACGGCTCGTTATTACGGGGAGGGGGGCCGTCCAAGTCGCTCATTGGCCCAGAAATTGATGGCACCTCGGACTCCGGTCTATATCGCGGAAATGTTGGACTCAGGGGGAGTGCCGCGCTATACAACCCCGGAGATAAGTGCAGTGGTGTTGGATTACTACTCCAACCTTTATGGACGACGTGGGCATGTGTCAGCCTCTGATATACATGCCTATCTAAATGACGTAGCTCTAGGCTGGCTGTCTCTCAACCAACGCGAACACCTCACCCAACCCTTCGATGAGGAGGATGTGAAAAAGGCCATCATGTCCTTGCCCACCAGCAAAGCTGCCGGGCTGGATGGACTCCCCAGTGAGTTCTACAAGGCCTATGCTGATGCTCTGGCGCCTAGACTTCTGGACGTCTTTGCGGAAGCGTATGATAGTGGTACTCTTCCCCCACACTAAAAGAGGCCCTCCTAGTTATGCTTCTCAAGCCTGACAAGCCGGCTAACAGCTGTGACTCCTATCGTCCACTCTCTATTATCAATATTGATGCCAAAATCTTGGCGAAGATGATCGCCAGCAGGCTCCAGCCCCTGATCCCCAATCTGGTCCTCCCGGATCAGTCCGGTTTCGTCCCTGCCCGCTCCACGGCCCACAATTTACGTACGATCTTCTCCACCCTGCATTATTTTGAAGCAGAGTTCCAGGCAGTCGCTGTGCTGCTCGATGCAGCAAAAGCATTTGATTCCTTGCAGTGGGAGTTTCTGTTTACCGTATTGCTCAGAATGGGGCTACCCCCCTTTTTCTTGAAATGGATTCACCTTCTATACGAGGCGCCGGCCGCGCGAGTCCGGGTCAATGGTTGGATATCTACTGCGTTCCCCATCCAGCGAGGCACTCGGCAGGGCTGCCCCCTGTCACCGATGCTCTTCGCACTAGCTCTGGAGCCGCTGGCTTGCAAGCTTCGCCAGGGTCATGCTCAAGCGGCACTGCGATTTAGACAGCGTCCATTGGTGGTCTCCATGTATGCAGATGATATGCTGCTGTATGTCCGCGAACCCGAAACATTTCTCCCAGAGTTACTTCGGGACTATGTGAAATTCGAACGCTTCTCAGGGCTTGGCATCAACTGGGCAAAATCATCGGTGCTTCCTCTTACAGCTGGCACGCGGCGTATAGAGCTGGACTTCCCTCTAACTTGGTCCACTGATCCTGTAAAATACTTGGGGGTATGGCTTCACAGAGACCCAGAAGTAGTTGTTTCTGAAAATTATGGTAGGGCCCTAGTACAAATTACTGAACGAGCGGCGCGATGGGCCAAACTCCCACTTTCCCTGGCGGACCGCATAGCAGTAGTAAAAATGTCAATACTGCCCAAGCTTCTTTACTTGTTCATTAACATACCTATCCGCCTCAATCTTGCGTTGTTTACTTCTTTTCAGTCAGCGCTGCTCTCCTTTGTGTGGGGCGGTAAGAAGCCCAGGTGCAGCTGGGAGGTACTGACACTGCCGTTTGAGCGTGGAGGTTTCGAAGCCCCTGACCTACGCTTATATTATTTATGTGCACAGGCCCAGTATGCCCATTATTGGTTCTTCAGACAGCGCTTCCAACCGCATGTTGCTAACGAGGCGGATGCAGCTCTTCCAATGGCCCTGGCTGCGACTGCCTTATCTGGGGGGAGTGGGGGACCACGAACTGAAATTAATCCTGCGCTTTGCACGGCATGGGCGTGGAAGAAGCTCGCGACACGCGCACAATTGCCATATCTCTATGCCCCAAGACTCCCACTTGCTGCACATCCAGATATCTCCGCAGCTCAAGAACCTGCAGCTCTTACAGTATTAGGCGCGGTGGGGGTAACCCAATTAGGGGACCTATACAAACAAGGCAAGTTTAGATCTCTTGCTGACATACAGGGCGGTAGGGACCGGGGGTTCATGCTAGGGTTCACTTATGTGAGGGTGAGGCAGGCGATACGTGCTATTTACCCCGATTACCCTGCGGAACCCACGCCGTTATTAGCACTGCAGGCGGTGCTGGCGGGCGCGGACCGCACTGGACTGATAACCAAACTGTACACGACATCTCTCAGGGAGCGGGAGCAGCTCGATCCCCCTTCATACAGCAGATGGGTGGCTTTGCTAGGGGCCTCGCTGACGCCGGAGATGTGGAGGTTCTGCTGCATCCTTACTGGCCGACTTACTGCGAGTTGTAACCTACGCATCATCCATTTTAAATATCTGCACCAACTGTACTATACCCCTATGCAATTGATGCGATTCGGTCTCCGGGAAAGCTCATGTTGTGTGAGGTGTGGGCAGGGGGATGCGGGCTTCTTACATCTTGCATGGTCTTGTACAAATATATATAGATTCTGGGGTAAAGTTACTGATTTGCTAACGAAAGTTGTGGCTGAGCCTGTGCAATGCACCCCGGAGGTCTGTCTATTAGGTTGGGTACAGTATCTCAAGCCCTGCAATCGTAGACTAGTGGCTGTCTCGACTTTGTTGGCCAAGAGGGCGGTGGCGCAGTGCTGGGGCTCTAGACTCACCCCAACTCTAAATAAGTGGGTCCGAGACTTACTGTATTGCAAAGAACAACTTGGGATATATGCTGAGGAGCTGCCTGAAGCCTCTCGCCCTAAGGACTTTTGGGCTCCACTTTCAGTATATTTACTTACCAACCCGGATATATAATAGATGCCGCAGAATGATGTTTCTCACTGTTAATTTTTGGGACAATTATGGTTATAATGCTATAAACAGAGACGGGATGATACGATGGGGTCTAAGTGTTACTTACCAGTGCCACTGGGAACGGGGGGTGGTGGGAGGAGGGAGTTCTGTGTGGGTTGTTCTTCTTGCTTTATGTTATAAAATGCCGCTTGTTCTTACAAAAATTGCTATTTCAGTTTGGCCTCCTGCGTGAGGGCCCAATGTGCATTTTACAAGCTGCTCAATAAAAATTTAAAAAAAAAAGTGTCCAGGACCTGAGGAGCACCACTTGAGGGCCAGGAACTTGCTGCAGCTGGGTCCAGAAGCTGTTTGGGGTGCCTTTTATTTCTCTGAGGCTCAGATCAGGAGGCCAGCAGACTAGCCCCTGAAGTCAACCTAGGTTCTAGGGTTGAAGATGAAGTTGCAGGTCCAGTTTTTCTTCCCCAGGCAAGAGGGCAGCAGGTCAGCACAATAAGGCTGCAGTTCCTTTAGAGCAGCAGGGTGGCAGTCCTTGTAGCAGAACAGCAGTCCTTCTTCCTGGCATTGTATACACAGTCCCAAAAGGACTTTCACACATTCAAGTTAATATGAAGTAACTTTTTAATTTATTAGTTCTAAGTTAAAAATAAGTATTTAAATTGATCTCATTTTTTTTAAATGTAAAAAATAATATATTAATTTTAATATTAAAAATGTCTAATATTTTTTCCTCCACTTTACTATAGTGAGGTGGCGAGTGTAGCATCTTCCCCAGCCCAGGAGCATACAATAGATTATGACACATGGGAGCTGCGGTTAAGCATTACTTTATTTTTCAGCATTCACTCGCACACTAAGCATTACATCATACTTCCCATAACCCGTGTATCAGTAGTTCTGAATCAGGTTCCACCCCAGAACCACGAGGGTCCTAGTGCGTATAACATCAATATGCTATATTTCCCACTTTGTTAAATAAAAAGTGGCAGACATTAAAATCACATCTCCTCAATTAGTCGGCGAGGTGCTCACAATTGTCTGCCGGCTTGGCTGATCCGAGGTGATCAAAGTTTCCCCTGATCGGGCAACGGTGACACAGGCACAGGCGCTTCAGCCAGACCTGCGGGCGGGGTCGCCTCAATGGTGGTTTCAGGAGTCAACAAGGGTCGAGGCAGGTGTGATGTGTCCCGAGTGATGGATTTCCCGGATGATGTGCTGTCATCATGTTTTCCTTGCACGCCACGACCAGCAAAGGGTCTGCGGCAAAAGGAGTGCACGTTTTGCGCTTTCATCTCTGCTTGTTTAAGACCCAGTTTCATTTGTCAAAGACTGCCTCCTGGGCATGGCGGTGCTGATCTGCATACATTTTCACTTTTCTTTTCCGAGTCGCATTGTTGTCTCGAACTTTGTCAGTATTTACTGATCGATCTGGTGTCCATTGAGGTAGTTTTGTTCTGATGGTGCTCTCAAATAGCAAGGTGGTTGGACTCTCACCAGTTGTGGAGTGAGGAGTTGATTGATAGGCCCGGAGGGCCTGGCACATGGGTTGGTTCAGATCAATTACCTCCATGGACTCTCCTTGAATGACCCTCTTGAGGGTGCCCATGAATCGTTCAACTACACCATTAGCCTGGAGCCAGAGGGGTGTACTCTTTCAGTGTTTGACATTGAGCCGGACAAGAAATTATTTGAACTCTTTGCTATTAAAGGGTGGGCCATTATCAGATTTGAGGATCTCGGGACATACCCCAAGTTGCAAAGATGTCATCAGGCCGTTCTATGACTTCGTCATGGGTTGTCGGTTTTCACCAAAGGAAAACGCAAATATTCGTTGATGACTACCATGAAATGGTGTCCATTTCCTAAAGATCAAAGAAGTGAACTGCAACTCTTTCCCAGACATGGGCAGGAAGGTCCGACATTCTCACTGGGTGCTGCATCACCTCGGGGGGTAAGCAATTGCAAATGTGGCAAGCCTTCTGCTCCTTCTCGACTCGCTCATCTAGTCGAAGGAACCACACTCAATTTCTTAAAGCTCTTTCAGTGGCTATGATGTCACGGTGCCCTTCATGAGCCAGCTCAATGACCCACTGCCTTAGGCTCTCAGGTATGACGATTCTCAAGCCTCTTAATATTATGCCTTCATGGGTGACAGCTAACTCTTACTTTACATTTTTTAACTTTTGGAATTCAACATCATCGTCAAGAAGACAGGTACTTTTTCTCCATGATTGTATTGTAATAAGCTCTTTGATGATGGTCATGTCTTTGTTTGTGTTGGTAGCAGCTTTGATTTGTTCCCCAGACAGAGCCACTGGTGTGCTGGACCTCACAGTAAAATTGAGATATTCCTCATCTGTCTTGGATGTCGAACTGTAACAATGCAGCAGCACTTGTGAAAAGTAATCTGATGGGTTTTGATCCTTCCCAGGTTTGTGTACAATCTCATAGTCGTACTCTTACAGCCTTAACCCCCACCTCTCGATGTGAGGGGTCATCTTAGCCTTCAGGTTTCCAAAGATGGTGAGCAACACCTGGTGGTCCGTTATGACGGTGAATCATTTTTCCATAGAGGAATACATGAAAATGTTCACAGACCCACACCACAGCCAGGCTCACCCTCTCCGCCTGAGAGTAGGCACATTCTGTTTCAAACAAGCTTCAACTGGCATAGGCCGCAATGTGTCTCTGAGCATTCGGGTGGCTGTTGTGTTGAGGAAGAATCGCCCCAGCCCCCCGCGTTCGCATCAACTGTTATTTTGGTATGTAGCTTGGGGTCGAAGTAGGCCACATCAGTTGCATTCTCAATTGCATGTTTTATTTCTTTGAAACTCTCGTCACATTCAGGAGACCACTGAAACGGGACAATTTGCTCTGTCAAGTCTCTTAAAAAGCACTCACTGTAGCAAAGTTGCAAATGTATCTTCAGCAATAACTAGCCATGCCTAGAAAGGATCTCAATATAGTAATATACAGGGGGGCAAGTGGATGAGAGTGCTTGGACCTTGTCAGGGTCTGGAGTCATTCCCCTGATATGTGCCCACAAAATGTAAGTTTGGTTTTGTGGAACTCACAATTTGCTGCATTCAGAGTGAAACCTGCATCAGCTAGTAACTGGCACACTTGGGTAAGGGCTTTGTCGTGTTCTTTCTGTGTTCTCCCAAAAAACAGTGTGTCGTCACTGTAATTAAAAGCATGTGTAACAGGTTGGAGTACTCAGCAAATAACATCCTGAAATATCTCAGCAGCCAAAGATACTCCAAAACTCAGTCTCTTATATCTGAACAAACCAACATGAGTCAAAAAGTGTTAATATACCTGCAGTTCTCTTCCAGCACGAGTTGATGATATCCTTTATTTAGGTCAAGAAGGAAAAAGACTTTGGCTCCGTTCTATTGCATGATCATGTCCGCTATTTGTGGACCAGGGGGTCTCTCAATTGCTTTGTTTGTTTGATGTATTCGAACACAAATGCACAGCGCTCTGCTACTCTCCTTTTTCGGTACAACTCCGTGGGGCCTGAGGAGCGTTCAATAATGTCATGTTTAAGTGTTTCTAACTCTTTCTCTACAGCTTCTGTAGATGAAAAGCAACTCTACGGTGCCGCTGAGCAACAGGGTGAATGTCTTCATTGATGTGAAGCTGCACATTAATTTTCCTGGGTTTTCCCAGGCCACAGAATATTGATGGGAATCAGCTTGTGATCTCAGGCTGAGCACAGAGATTTTAGTTGAAGGATATCAACCCCTTGTCAGCAGTGGTGGCAAAACTAAGCAGGTATGCACTAAGTCTGGCCGGTGAACTCTGCTCCGCTCGTGGAGTTTGCGGAGTTTTTCCGCACTCCGGGTTACGCGGAGCTCGCGCAGTTCCGAAGACCTTGCGGAGCGGAGTTTTTCCTCAATCGCGTTTGTCAACGTCAAGTTGATTGCACAGTGCGGACAAGCACCTGGCACTGAAAATCATCGTGAACAGCATTTATTTAATGCACTCCGCCACTTGCTAGACCTTCGCGTAGCGCGGCGGAGTTTGTTTTGCACTTTGCGGAGTTCCGCATAGCGGAACTCAGCCAACTCTGCCCAGGCTTAGTATGCACCAGATGAGATCCCTTGTAGGACATGAATGGTAGCCTATACTGGCGTCTTTTTGTTTTGAATTGTCGCTGTGAATGACCCTTAGCTTTGTAATGGTGTAGACGCAGCCCAGGTATATACCTCCGTGTCTGATGGGGTAAGACAGGGCACATGGGATAGGCTGATAAACGTGTCCACTGGCATGATATTAATCGACACACAACTGTCAATGATGAAGGTTATCCGGTAACCGTTCACTTTCAGTGTGATTTTCGGACAGTGTCCAAATGCATTTTGTTGCTTTGTTTGGTGAGTTTTTCTTATAGTGTGATTTTCTTTACAGGCATCTAACCCCACATGTGCACGCCATCTTTTGGTAGATATCATCAGCACACACCTTCCTTCTTCACTGGTACTCGATAGTGACGTTGAAGAATCTTTGTACTGTGAACTTGATGACGATTGATTTTGCTTGGTTTCTACTTGTTGTAGCTGATTTTGCCTTTTGGTTTTGTGGGTGTAGCAAGAGTGCTTCTAGAACATTCTTTGGTCCATCTTTTTCTTTCTGTCATGACTCACTTGTTTTTTCCTTGGCTCGACACACAGTTATGAAATGGTTCTCTTTTTCATAACCTTTGCAGACTTTCAGGGGAAATGAAAATCCATATCAGAAGAATAACTTTGATTTCTTCTAAGACATTGACTTATGTGCATCTTGTGTATGCTCGTGCTTGCTTTTCATGGTCATTGCTGATTTGTATGCTGTTCCTGCCATGTTAGCAGCTTGTCGGTCTGCTCGTTCTTTTGCTCTCGCAGCCATCAGCATTTTCTCTAGACTGTGTTTTTTTATCTTAACATGCGCCTTCTAAAAGAATCTGAAAGGCAGCCATTGATGACTCTGAGTGCATGGCTTCTACATTGGGGAAGTCACTGAACTTGCAATGTTTAATGAGTGCATCAAGTCTTTCAGCAAACTCATCCATTGTTTCACCAACCTGTTGTCATGCTTTGTTGAAGATGTACCTTTCATAATCAACATTCGGCGTTGGACTGAACTTAGATTCGAGCACTTCTTTTACTTTTCGGTACAATGTTGCATCAGTCAGAAAAACTTTCTTTAGCACTTCTTTCACTCCATCATCTGCAAGGTTTTTCAAATGTTTGATGATCTTCTTGTTATCTTCTTCCTCTAGCGCATCTATGAAGTCATTGAACATTTTGATCCATGCTGCCCACTTGGCACCAATGTTCTGCTTCTTAGAAGTGTCAAAAGGTGATGGTGGTTTCAGGAACACAGCTGCATTGTGTTTTGCGCTCCCTTTGCCGCCATTGTGTTGGCACATGATGTTCAGGCAATCATGGTTCAGACTGGCTCCTACATTTCTGCAAGCAGAAGTCGCTTTCGAAACTTGACGGTGACCAATCCCTTGATGGCTAGCCAATCCCTCTGGAAAGGCGGCAGACTAGAGGACATCCTTAGAGCCGCCGATTGGTTAAACTCCTCTACGTTTGCAAAGCAGTACTGTAAGCCAATAGAACACATGTCAAATGTAGTTCTGCAGAGCTACAAACATGCATATTGGTGGCCTCCGCTCTTGTAATGAAATAGCGATTCTCCTAATTTCCATGCCAAGAGAATCTGGATTTCATTAAAGACACGGAGGCTAACATTATCCCACCCTCCCAACCCTTAAAAGCAAAAAACAGAAAGGAAAAAAGGAAAGGGAGTGAAATATATTATATAACATATAAAACGAAGTAGATTTAAATATACACACATAGGGGCCGATTCCTATCTCGGCCGGTAGGGCACCGAATCGGATTCCGCTTTACCGGATCCGATTCGGACGCCCTGTTTGCGACCGATTCGAACACCCGTCCGCGCGAGCAAGTACGATGCGAGCGTACGCGAAATCCCCGACCGACTCGTTCCCGGCTCCGAACCGCTCCGACCGACTCGTACGGACTCGACTGGCACCACGCAATGGAGACGTTCCCCGACCGGGCAAGTACGATGCGCGCCTCGAACAGTCTGACCGACTCGCGCTGTCCGGCTCAAAAGAGCAGTCGGAGCCAGACTTCGGGGGTCCGTGTCGGACCCCCCTGTACGCGTAGCCGCGTGAGTCGCACACAGGGGGGGACCCATGGGTCCCCCCTACACATGCATGTACAGCGCGAGTCGCACCGACGCGTACCCGCTGTAGGGGGCTCCCTTGTTCGCAACGCACCCATTGAGTCAATGGGAGCCCGTGTACGCATCGTACGACCGGCTCCCATTGACTTCAATGGGAGTCCGACCGAATCGAGTCCGATAGCATGTGTCCGCATCGTACTCGTTCGGTCGGACTGCTAGAGTCCGGTTCAGTCGGATATCTCTCCGAATCCGACTCGGTCGGAGGGATTTCCGGCCTGAATCGGAATCGGCCCCATAGTCATTATGAAAAGCAGAATAAAGACTTAAAAGGTAATATTTTACTAATCCTGTACTTCAATGCTTAATGTATGCATTTAAAAAAAAGGGGGGGCGAAGTCTCTTAGATTACTCGTTCAAGATTAATCGTTACTTGTAAAACTTTGATCTAAAAGCAATCCTTTATTTCAGACAACTCTCAATAATCCAGAAGCCTTGCATACAATTGCCTGGAAGACACCACGTCTACTGAGCCTACTGTCCAGTTTATTTGGATTTCCGCATCATAGTTCGCCGTCCATCTGTTAGAAATGGGGGTCTCTAGTTGGCAGAGGTAGGTGCCTTTGTCCAAATAGGGACCCTTGCTTCTAGCCAGGGTAAGGGGGATACACACTTTAGATAACCCCTGCTCACCCTCTGGTTAGCTTGGCACGAGCAGACGGGCCTATCCCAAAGGCAATGTGTAAAGTATTTGTACTCAAAACACACAGTAATACAGTGATAACACCACAAAGGGACACCACACCAGTTTAGAAAAATAAAGTATCTTTAACTAAACTCAACAAGACCAAAAGGACAAAAATCCAACATACAAGTATTAATAAAATGACTTTAAAAAGGTTTTAGGCAACTGGGTCCAAAGAAAATTATGGATGTGTGATTTCTCTCTAAGTACCTGTAGTTGCGACAAATTTCACATGGCCAAACAGCTGCAGTGATGGGAAGCATCGAAAAATAAAGAGATGCGTTGTTTCCTGAGACCTTGGGGATGCGATGCGACAGTTCTGATGCACACAGGAGAGCGGTGTGTCGGGTCTGGTCTGTAGGGGGAAAGCGATGCATCAATTCTGAGGCGACTCCGCCCCGCAGGTGATGCGTCAGGAAAACTTGCCGCACAGGTACGATGCGTTGAAATCCGAGGTGCGTAAGTGATCAATGCGGCGGCGTCGAGCGGCAGTGCGACGGTTTCTTCAGCCGTGACCCCTTGATGCATCGGTTCTTGCAGAGGCGACAGGCGCTGCGTCGGTTTTGGCAGCGGCACTGCGATGCGTGGAGAAACTGATGCAAGAAGAGCGATGCATCAATTTTCTTGTAGTTGCGTTGCTTTTCCAGCTCCCAACAGCAGAAACAACCTCCAGAGGCCCAATACAGTTGCAGGAACCTCCTGGCAGGTCAGAACTCTTAGCAAAGAAGTTCAGGGGAGCTGGGGGGGAAGTCTTTGTGTTCCTGAGACTTCAAAACAGGAAGCAAGCTCTCCTCAAGCCCTTGGAGATCTTCTTCAAGCAGGGGACACGGCACACAGCAAAATCCTTCTCCTTTCCTTGGCAGAAACAGCTACTGCAGGCCAACCCCAGACACACAGCAAAGGGGCAGTACTTCTCCTCAGTTTCTCCAGCTCTTCTCCTTGGCAAAGGTTCATCTTGATTCCAGAAGTAGTCTAAAGTTCAGGAGTTTTAGGTCTAATACTTATACTCCAAAATGTCTTTGTTCTCTTTGTGCAAGGATCTCTGAGCCCAGTCCAAACCAGTTCTGTCCTCACTGGTGCAGTATTACCACAGGGGGTGGAGACAGCTTTGTGCAAGGGAGACAGGCCCCATTCAGGTGCAAGGAAATCTCCTCCCACTACTCTAAATTCAGCCGAGCCCTATTCAGCTCAGCTCTGAGTCATCCAGGAAGGGCCAGGCACACCTCAACCACCCCAGTGGCGGTCTACAGTGAATGCACATCCCCAGCCCCTGTCACTCCAAAACCAGACAGCCAATACATAAACAGGCAGAGGCACACAGAATGGTTAAACAAGAAAATGCCTACTTTCTAAAAGTGGCATTTTCAAACACACAATTTAAAAAACATCTTTACTAAAAGATGTTATTAAATTCTGAGTTCAGAGAGCCTAAACTTTATTTCTCTATCTTGTCTCAATGGGAAGTTATACTTAAAGCATTTCAATTCTATCCTATGGGGCAAGATAGCCTTTCAATAGTGAAAAACAAAATTGGCAGTATTTCACTATCAGGACATGTCACTCACACCAATACATGTCCTACCTTTCACATACACTGCACCCTGCCCAGGGGGGTACCTTGGGACTACCATATGGGTGCCTTACATGTAGAAAAAGGGAAGGTTAGGGTCTGGCAAGTGGGTGCACTTGCCAATTCGACATGGCAGTTAACAAACTGCGCATAGACACTGCAGTGGCATGTCCTAGATACCTTTTCAGAGCTACTCATGTGGGTGGCACAATCAGTGCAGGAGGCCCACTAGTAGCATTTGATTTTACAGGCCCTGGCACACTTGGTGCACTTTACTAGGGGCTTATCTGTAAATCAAATATGCCAATCATGGATAACCAATCATGGTCACAATTTACAAAGAGTGCAAATGCACTTTAGCACTGATCAGCAGTGGTAATGTGCCCAGAGTCCTATAGCCAACAACAACAGATCAGGAAAAAATAGGAGGAAGAAGCAAAAAGTTTGGGGATAACCGTGCAAAAAGAGCCAAGTCCAACACCTGGTAATCGGAGTTCCTGGTCCCGTTGGAATAATAGGTTTTGCTTTTTCAAACATAGATTTTGGCTGCTGGAGCAGCTAAAATCTGTTCGATATTAATGCGAAATGATGGCATAAGAAGAAATCTTTATGATAAAATAGTATTTGACTGGTGAAAGTGAAGAAGACTCAAAATACAATAATGCTAACAGGCCTGCAAGTGAGAAGGTAACCAAGCCTCAAAGTAACAATGCCATCACATGAGATTGCACTGCACGCACCCTTTTGAATATAACGTGCTACTGAGTGACACTGGGAGACTGGCTTTTCATCGCCCACATAAAATCACTTGTAAGAAATAAGCTACAAACGTTATCAACAGCGTGGTACATGAGTACTTCAAATTCTGCTAACTCAGGGTACCACTACATCAATGACAGACGTTCAACAGCAACTACAAATGCAAAGTAAGTTTTAAATGTGGTTTACAACCATTTTGACCACATTACATTGACCCTACATCTGTATCCATTTAAAGATAACTTCTTTTAAATTTATTTATAATATTTATTTAACCTGAACCTATCCCTAATTGTAATTCTTGCCCTAATTTAAATAAAATTAAATGCCTTTATGAACAATCGTGTACCTTATGTCAACCCCAATCCAGTAGCGGCTGGTATCGGTTGAAAGTGGTGTGGCATCCCGGGGGGGACAAAAAATAAAAGCAAAAAATACAACTTACCTGCCGCTCGCCATTCTTCTGTTGACTGCTGTGCACAGGTTGAGGCTCCCAGACTCTCCTATGGCCAATCCCATCGCTTCTCTCTACCAGCAAGAGAGAAACGCTTGAATTGGCCTAAGCGTGCTGGTTTTCCTCTCCAACGAGGACTAGGAGCCTATGACTGCTGTTCTCTCCACCCGGCAATGCAGCTTGGGTTGGAGAGATATCAGTGCGCATGTCGATTTGGCCATCCTAAGACAGTCGGACAAACTGACATGCGCACTGACAGCAGTGCCAACCACTCCCTCTTTATGCCTGTCATCACTGAGGCCTCGCCCTCAAGACTCGGCACTGGAAGAAACATAATATGATAATAAACCTTGTTTATTATCATTTTATTTTTCAATTTTGGCAGCTGCTGGCGGGGGGTGGGACGCCCCTCCACCATACCAGAGGAGACACCGCTGCCCTAATCCAAACCCTTAAAGAATGTAAATTAAAATAAATTAAATATCCTTAACCTAACCCTAATACTAACCTTAACTTCACTGGCACAACTTTAATTCCATTCCTAACCCCAACTCTTAATTTATTTAAATTAAATCAACATACATTAGATTAAATACTTAACCCTAATCCCACCGTTAATTATTTTACAATAAATACATTAAAGCAAGTAACCCAAACTATTAATGTTTTTTTTTGTCCTCATTCACCTCTGACCACATTAACCGATCAAGACGCCTGTACCCAAACGTGCCCTAGGAGCAGGTATGGGATTTCTCCCCCCTGCAGGTACATCTGCGTACTGGAAGGGTACAGTCCCAAACGGGTAAGGTCACTCTCAGACTAGGTCCGGTATACACCGGTGACTGCTAGAAAGGCATTGAAGGGTGAGGGAGGGTAGAAAGCCCATCGCAGTCCAGAGAGATCCAGAGAGGTATAATCATAGGGCAATTTTGTTTTTAAAAGATAGAAGGAACCCTAATCAGTTTGTACCTGCCTCTGTATTTAGCCATCTCAATAAAAAGTTCCAAAGGGCTTTCTTCCTCTTGGATTGAGTCCCTCTCAAGTCTACCTTGGATGTCGAAATAACGGAGTCTAACCAGTCAGAGTGTTGGGGAGGTGAACATTCCATCCATCTTCAACAGATTTCCTTTCTTGCTAACAGTATGGGATGAAAAAGGAATGTTCCTGCTGGGTCTGTAACTTCATTAGAAATTCCAAAGATTATCATAGCGAGGCTTACCTTGACTTGGAACCCAAGAATGCTCGAGATGGTTTCACCGACCTTAACCCAGAAATCAAGGATAGCCCGGCATTCCTGGAACATGTGTATAGCTGATGCTCTATCCAGGCCACATTTCTTGCATTTTACAGGGGGTCCTTTCCTCATCTTTGATAACCTTTGGGGAGTTAGGTAGGCCCTGTGGATTGAAAAGAGATGATTCCTCCTAAACCATGCTGGCTTAACTGTAAGGAACAAGGTGCCCAGTGATACTTGCCAAAGTTGTTCCCAAGGTTCTCCCGGCAGACAAGCACCCCATAGATCTTCTGCAAGTCTGAAGTCCGCATCTATTGCCTCTTCAATTTTCCAATACCACACGGAAACCTCTTTTTTCCCCCGAGGCTTTTCCACCAGATGCTCCTCTAAGAAGTTTCCTATGCCAATTGGGGATTTCAGGATTTGGGCCCAGCTTTTGAGTTGGATGTATTTAAATTTAGAGATACCCCCCTTCAGGATAGCATATAGCGTTAGCCAGGGTAGAAATCTGCCCTCCTGAGCTAGGTCTCCCCATACGTTGAGCCCGGCCTCCCTTAGTGGCTGCGCTAGTTTGTCCTTTAGACAGTCCGGTGTTCTGGGGAAGTCCCAGAGGGGGGCAAGGCTGGAAAAAAAGCTAAGGCCCGTCAACCGTCTGATGCTTGCCCATGTTCTGGCCATCGCCTGTAACACCTTTAACCTTATCTTTTTAAAGAACTTAGGATCTCCATACTTAAATATAAAACCATCCTGGACTAGATTAGCTCCCCTCAACATTGCTGAAAACATAGCCCCTACCCCAACACAATCTGGAGATTTTTTTCTCAAACTTCTTTTTATTGAATTTTTGGTAGGAAGTCACAATATATTGTCACATAACGCCCAGCGCAGTGGGCCATTGCTGAAAAAGAATAAATAAGAAACCAAGCCATTGCAATTCACAAGGTACCAAACCAAGCCAGTGTCTCTTATAACAGTGCAATTGGGTGATACAGTTCTGGAACTAAAGTGGCTTGGAGAAGAACCTATTGCTTCATAGAGATCAAAATAATCGGGCCAAGTCCAGCATGTTTTGATAATGAGTTGTATTTGTGTCATCCCAACGGAGATGAACGTAGTCAGCAATCTGAACTCCCTATCTAAAACCCCCAACTTAAGGTAAATTAAATCCCACCCTCCCCTATGGCATGGTGGCGGCATAAAGTTCCCAACATGTTCCAGGTTGGTGAGTTATGTGAGGGCTAAAATTGAAAGAGGTGCATACTTCTTATAGATGAAGGACAGACAGCCATGGGTAAGCCTCGTGAGAGAAATGAAACCAGCGGACCCCATCTATATTCAAAGTTCTTGTATTCATCTCTGAAGATGTCAGACAGCCTTTCGAGGCTAAGCAATCTCCAGAGCCGAGAATAGCACAGGGTGATCGCAGGGGCCTCCCTTTTCTTCCAGGCCGCCGCTATAGCTATCTTGGCTGCTCCTATGCATAACCACATGATGGCTTTGTCAGCCCTGGTTTGGTGTTTAAGGGCTGGGTCTCTAATACCTAAGAGGCATTCTGCCATGTTAGTCGGAATGGGGTACCCTAGCATATCTTTAATGTGCGCTAAAATTTCCTCCCAGAATGGCCGAATAGTGGGACAATCCCACCATATGTGTCGGAAGTCTCCCAGCAAGCCGCAGCCTCTCCAGCATCTGTCAGAAGTGTGTGGGAAGATCTTCTTAAGTTTAGCCGGATATAGGTACCAGTCCATCATTGTTTTGAGGTGAGCTTCCCGTAAATCTATGGATTGGTTAAATTTCCTAGTATCTGACCATAATTCCGACCATTCCCTGTTGGATATTTCCCTTTGGAGCATATCTTCCCACATGGTCATGTATCGTGGTCGGGGAGTGTGTGCGGTGGTAAGTAGATAGTTATATAGGAATGATATGACCCCTTTCATAGTGCTGGCATTGAGTATGAAGGTCTCAAATTTTTTCAGTGGGCGTGTGGCAGCCTCACGGATATGGGGGGTGAGGACCCAATGTCGGAACTGAAGGTAATGGAAGTGTTCAGAGTCCTCCAGGCCATAATCTCGTTTACAATTGGCAAAAGTGAGGAGGTCGGTATTATGAAATAGGTGTGTCAATGCCAGGCATCCTCCCTCCCTCCAAGCATCAAAGGGGCCTTCTTGTAGGGCTGGGGGGAAGGTGGGGCTATGATGCAGGGGTGTACACGGTGAGGGGAAGGAGGTCCATTGGTCGTTCCCTGAGACAGAATCCCATGCTTTCAAAGTGGTGCGGGTAGGGCTGCTGAGATAGGCGTTTGGGGCCTCTCTCTCTTGGGTCGCCAGACAAGATCCCAAATAGATCTACCGACCACGGTGCGGTCCATGTGAAGCCAATGCTTCTCTGATTCTCGTTGTGACCACTCCGCTATGACACGCAATTGGGCAGCTTTATAATAGAGACCGATATCTGGTAGGCCCACTCCTCCCTCCGAGCGCGGACGCTGAAGTATAAAAAAAGAGAAGCGCGCTCTTCCACCTTGACACACAAATTGGAGAATCAGAGACCTAACTTTAGGTATGAAGTCTCGCTCTAACTCTATCGGTAGGGCTTGGAAGAGGTATAAGAGTTTAGGAAGAAGCGTCATTTTGATAGCGTGTATGCGGCCAACCCAGGATAGGAAAAGGGGCTTCCAGCGTGCCAAATCAGTTCGGATGCGGGTGAGAGCGGGTGGTAAGTTAGCTCGAAATAGCCCCTCTATGCGCGGTGTTAATCGAATCCCCAGATAAAGGAGGGAGGAAGGGGCCCATTGGAGTGGGGTGTCGCTCTCTAGTTTGCGAGCCTCTGATTGTGGAAGAGTAAGATTGAGAATAGAGGATTTACCCAGGTTAATTTTGAATCCCGCTACTTCCTCGAATCTCGCCAGCTCCACTTGGAGTGATGGAAGAGACCTGGAGGGTTCTGCCAGAGAGAGGAGTACGTCGTCCGTAAAGAGCGATATTTTATGTTGGATGCCGCTAAATGGTATTCCGTGAATCTCCGGATGTGCCCTGATGGCCATCGCTAGAGGTTCTATGCTAAGGGCAAATAGTAGTGGCGAGAGAGGACATCCCTGGCGTGTGCCTCTAGTGTGGGAGAAAGGATCTGATCGCAGCCCATTAATTTGCACCCTGGAGCATGGCTGAGTGTAATTGGCCTGGAGCATGGTTATAAATTTAGCGTCAAACCCGAAATGTGTGAGCGTGTTAAAAAGAAATCCCCAATCCACCCGATCGAAAGCTTTCTCAGCATCCAATCCCACCAAAACTGCTGGAATATGTTTTTTGTTGGCTTTCTCAATGAGGTGGACTATGCGTCGAGTGTTGTCATGTGTCTGTCGGCCTTTAATAAAGCCTGACTGGTCAGGTTGGATAAGGGCGGGCATGAGGTCATTCAGTCGGATCGTCAGGATAGAGAAGTAGAGCTTTGCGTCGAGATTTAAAAGGGCAATGGGGCGGTAGGAGGCGCATAGTTGTGGGTCTTTCCCCTGTTTCGGTATTACTGTAATCACAGCTTCTGCCATGGAGTTGGCGGTCTCGCCATCATTAGCCATTTTGTTAAACAGACAAGTGAGGTGGGGGATCAAGTCCGGCGCAAAAGTTTTGTAAAACAGGGCGGTATATCCGTCTGGACCCGGGGCCTTGTGGGGTTTAAGAGCCGTAATTGCGGCGGCTATTTCCTCAGGGGAGATGGGGGCAGTTAGCCTGTCATTCCATTCCGGCGAGACCTGTGGGAGTTGTAAAGTCTTAAAATAGTCACATTGTTTAGTCCAGTCTCGTTGGTCCGTGGTGTATAGATCCTTGTAGAAGGATCTAAAAAGTGCAGCTTTATCGTCGTCCTTATGTGTCACTGTATGGTTGTCTCCCCGTATGCCCCCTATGTATTCCCTTTCCCTTTTTTCCTTTAGTTATCTGGAGAGATGTTTACCAATCTTGTTCCCTTGTGAGTATGATATCTGGCGAAGTTTAAGGAGGGTGAATTCAGCCCTATTGTTGTAAATAGCTCTGAGTTTGCCCCGTAAGGCCGTGAGGTGGCGAAGTGTGGCTCTAGTAGGGTTGGTTTTGTGGGAGGTTTCGGCGATGGTCAGTTCTGCCTCTAATGCCTCTCTCTCTCTAGTTCGTTGTTTGTTCAGGGCGGAATTGAGAGCAATGCAGCGTCCCCAGAAGACCGCCTTAAATGCGTCCCAATTAGTGTATACGGATGTGTCCGCTGGGCTATTTATCTTAAAAAACTCTTTAATCGATTCCCTTAGTGAGGTGCAATGTACCTTGTCTCTCGTGAGCGCTGCCGGAAAGTACCATCGGGGTGTTGTAGGCGCAACATTACCCCATTTTAAATGAATAGCAATGAGGCTATGATCTGAAATGGAAATAGGGAATATTTTAGCAGTCTGAAGCGCGCCCATGAGTTTTTGATTCATAAAAATGTAGTCTAACCTGGAATACGAGCGATGCACATGTGAGTAGAAAGTAAAATCACGGGTCTGTGGATATAGAGCCCGCCATGTATCTATGAGACCAAGGTCATGTAGTTGCTGTTTAGAGTCTGTGGAAAAGGAGCCTGTGTCTGCTCGGTTGGTATGGGTGCTGTCTAAGTCTGGCTGCCAGGTGAGATTAAAATCACCTAATAGGAATGTTGGCCCTTCTGCGAAGTCTTGAATTTTCCCTACCATTGTGGTGAGAAAGGCCGTCTGTCCTGTATTGGGTGCATATATCGCTGCGAAGGTACATAGTGTGCCCCTCAGATCCCCCTTGACCATGACTAATCGTCCCTCCTTATCAGTCTGTACTGCCAAAGGTTGGAATTTCATGGAGGTATGAAAGAGGAGAGCCATTCCTCTATGTTTAGTAAGGGCGGAGGATCTGTATATCAGTGGATACTGTTTGTGTTGGAAGCGTGCATCCTCAGCCCGAGCGAGATGTGTCTCCTGGAGGGCCCCAACGTCAATATGATGGTCAATGAGATATTTCCAGACTTTTTGACATTTTTGGGGAGAGTTAAGGCCCTTCACATTCCATGAACCAATAGTAATTGTCATCTAGTGAGCGTGAATCCCTCCACTCCCCTTGGTATGGCCGTGTGAGGAGGCATGATATATAGCCAAGCTCTCATCAAACCTGATACTGCCCCCATATACGTTGCATTTACATAGTGTACGAAGCCCAGTGCACCACCATAACAAACTGTTAAAAAGCCACCCCCATGCCATAATCCCCCCCCTCCCCAAACCCGCAATAAACGAAAACCAACAGTGCCAGCATTGAAGATGACAATTCTGCTGGCAAATTCCCAGCTGGGGGTTGAAACGCCCCCATGGGAACACAGGAAGGACGATGCGACCGAGGTCCCCGTCCACACCCCCCCGCACTCATATAAAGTCATAGTGCCCCCAGAAATGCGGTTAACATGTAAAGCCAGCGCCAAAGACACTCTCCCGCAATATCGGAAGCACCTCCGCTACTCTGGATCTATATGATGGAGACTATTTGAATTGTCTGTCCCAGGGTTCCTCTCTCATAAAGATCGGGCTGTGCCGCCGGGACGCCTCAAGCGGAAAAGTCACTGTTCGAGTGGTCATGAGTTTAGCTGGCATACCTGCCTACGTGCTCATCGTGTGGTTTACCAGCAGGTCCCCACTTCGAGTTCAGGGTGCCCACCCATGTACGTCTAGCAAGCATGTGGGCCTCTGCGATGCTCGCTAATGTGGAGTAAATACTTGGCCCTTTTAAAGGATTAGTTCTCACTAAGTAGGGGTGGCGCAGCCGGTCGTCACCGGGGATAGCCATGTATCAACTCAGGGTAGAGCATCGCCCACCCCCGCTCCATTCTGTCCGATTTACCTCTGGGGTAGGCCGTCTTCGGAGAATTCAGTGATAGGCGTTGGGCGCTGCCTTTGAATCTATATGACTGTACCGTCTGAGGGACAGAGTCCTCATTTGCGACCTCTCCGCGCTCCAGTGGACCATTGATATGTCGAGGGCCCGGATTTTGGTGGCCCCTGAGCTGTGCCATGAGGGGGATCTAGAGAGTCCGGGGGCAGTCCTAAAAGTTCCAGCCCCTCTCGCAAGTCTGAGATATGGCGCTGCTTGTTGTTAAATTCAAAGGAAAGGCCAAACGGGTACGTCCATCTATATCTAATGCTGTCATCTCGGAGTTTGGTCGTAATAGGACGGAAGAGTTGTCTCCTGGCTAGTGTGGCAGGGGCCAAATCCTGGAAGATGAGGCAGGAATGGCCTTGAAAAGAGACAGATCCTTTTTTCCTGGCAGCTAGTAGTACAGCTTCCTTTGTTCGGTAGGAGTGAAACTTGGCGAGGACATCACGTGGCCTTCGTCGTTCTCCGGACAGCAGACCCCCAACTCGATGTGCTCTGTCTATCTTTATTTTGAGGACCTGTGGGTGTAAAACCTCGGCAAAGAGCCCCTCTAGGAAAGCCACGAGATCCTGTCCTTCTGCTCCTTCCTCCAGGTCCCGGATGCGAAGGTTCTCCCTCCGTGCCCTGTTTTCCAGATCTTCAGCCTTGAGTTGTGTCTGGTGTAATTGGTCCTGAAGGGTGCTGATGTCCTCACGCATAGCGGCGGAATGCTTGTCTAGATCTTGAGCGTGCGTCTCTAGATCCACCACTCTCGTGCCCACAGAGTCAACATCCTGCTGCAGGGAGGTGAGCCGTCCCGTGAGATCGGACTTAAGTTGTTCGATGGAGGCTTTGAGGTCTTGACTTAGCTCTGCCCTTAGCTCTGTTTTAAAGTCCCGCAACGAAGCTAGCAGGTCGTCTTTAGTAAGCGCCATGACGTCTTGTCCCGCGGCTTGGTCTGGTGGTAGACGCCTGTCTGGTGGGGTGAAAAAGTCCGACAGTTTGTTCTGTGCCTTGCTGGTCCCCCTCTTCGGCGGCATAAGGGCAGAACCTCACCCGCACACTCCAACAGCCAGATGAATACTCTGTTGATAGGGGAACGCCCGTTAGAGTAAAGTCGGCATCAGGGGCACGAGCGTTATGAGAGCCAGCATTTGTGCCGAGATTGTCTCCCCGCACAGTTCCGGTAGACTCACCAGTCGTGATGATGGCCGCAGGGTGGAGCTATTCCTGTCTCGAAGTCCCCCGTAGGTTTCCCTGAGGAATGGCGCTATCCAGGCCCCAGACACTGCTGGTATGCGGTAGGTTGGTAGAAAGCTCAGAATGGTGCCCAGGGTCGCGGAGGCGCCACAGGAGTCATCAGAGTCAGCTGTGAGTGGAGGGCCCGGCCTCCATGTTAAGGTCAGGCATGGCGCACTTTAGTGCCGAGATTGTCTCCCCTCACAGTTCCGGTAGGCTGGCACTGAGATCCGCTCACGATGCCCTCCGCACACCCTTGCCCTATACTCTGTGGGGCCCTCCGGTTGCAGTGAGACTCACCAGTCGTGATGATGGCCGCAGGGCGGAGCTATTCCTGTCTCGAAGTCCCCCGCAGGTTTCCCTGAGGAATGGCGCGCTATCCAGGCCCCAGACACTGCTGGTATGCGGTAGGTTGGTAGGAAGCTCAGAATGGTGCCCAGGGTCGCGGAGGCGCCACAGGAGTCATCAGAGTCAGCTGTGAGTTGAGGGCCCGGCCTCCATGTTAAGGTCAGGCATGGCGCACTTTAATAGCTGCAGGCCCAGAACGGAGACCTCGCTCCACAGGAGTCGCTGTACAGGGTGCCAGCGCTGCCGATAGGATTATCGTTGAGACCCCCGGTCACAGCTTCGCCCCCACACGCACCTCTCTTGCCGAAAATCCCAGCGTGGGGGTTCCGTAGACATCCCGGACACAGCGGCCGGGTGCCGAGAAGCCGTCCACCCCGTGTGCAAGTCGCAGCACGCACCTCTCGTCTTTTAGGGGCCCTCCGGTCATCCGCCACTCCTCGCGCAGCCGGTGACTCCGCCGGTCGGTGTGCCCTGCCCGGGGCCCGTGTCGGCAGAATCAGCAGCTCTCACATCCCTGCCCAGGGACGACGGAGGAAGAGGAGAGCGGACCCCCCCGATTCCAGCTCCTCCCGTCCCTGCGTCGCGGCCGGTCCACGGGTCCCCTGCTACGGAGTTGCGGTGTTCCTCCTCCAGGATGAGGTATCCGCCATTTTGGCGAGTGTCGGGGCTCCGGGGTAGGGCTTTCTCCACAGGTTCAGCCCGCGATATTCTGGTTCCAGGGCGCTCAGTTCATGCCCCGTGAAGTAGGCTTGTCAGCGCCGCATCTCCCGATCGACGGGGCAACATAAAACCGCTGTTAATCGTGCGGAGGCCGAGCGTGGACCGGGAGCCGAGACAAACTACGTCTGTCCGGCCATCTTGCTCGGCCACGCCCCCCAATCTGGAGATTTTAACAACATTCTAGAGTGGGACAGTTGGAAAGCACAAGGGTAGTACTGTAAGTCCGGGAAGGACAGTCCTCCCTTCTCTCTCCTACGTCTCAGCTTCTTCCAGGCTATTCTGGATCCTTTATAGGCCCAAATAAAGGAATTTATAGCCTGCTGGAGTTTATCAGTGGAAGACTTGCTGAAATGTAGTGGGATTACATTAAAGAAGAAGGTGATTTAGGGAGTATTATCATTTTAACCAGGTTCACCCTCCCAAAGATTGACAAGGGGAGATGAACACAGCTCTTCATAAACCGTGAACACTCCCTTGTTTCATTATACAAATTAACCTTTGTGATTTTGTCAATGTCCTGCACTATCTTTACCCCAAGATATCTCATCTCTCTTTAAGTCCGATGTTGGCTCTCCTTTAAATTCCATGACATAACCTCGGTTTTTCCTGCGTTAACCTCATACCCTGATATCCTACCGAAATCCTGAGCATGCTTTATAAAGGCTGTCAGGGCAGTGGAGAGAACGGAGGAGAAAACCAGTATGTCATCGGCAAAAAGGGCTACTTTTCTCTCCCACCCTTCATGCCTAAATGGTAAAATACTCGCCTCATCTCTAAGCTTCTGAACAAATGGCTCGATATACAAATTAAAAAGGAGAGAGGATAAAGGGCAGCCCTGTTGTTGCCCCTAGTTATTTTAAAAGGCTTAGTTAAATTTCCATTGAACAGCAGTTTTGCGGCTGGATCTTGATATATCAACTGGATGGCTCTACGAAAGTTCTTGCCAATATTGTATTTCTCCAATACAACTGCCAGATATGCCCAGTTGACTCTATCAAAGGCCTTTGTGGCCTCTAGAGTCATGGCTGCTAGAGGAAGCGGGTATGTTGAGGCTAGGTCTATCACGCCAATACGGTCATATGTAAGTTCATACAGATTTCTACCCTTGAAAACCCCCTTTTGGTAAAGGTGTAGCATATCACCTGCTACTGTGCCTAACCTATCAGCTAGCGAAGATCTTATAATCCGGGTTGAGCAGCGATATGGGTCTGTATGACTCGCAGCTTGCTGGATTTTTCCCTGGCTCTAATATTAAAGTAATAGTCGCCTCACCCCAGGAGCCAGGCAATTTTTTTCCATCACTTAAGATCTCATTAAAAAGCTGGGTCATAACTGGAATTAAAACATCACCCATGCTTTTGTAAAGCTCAGTTGGCAGGCCATCTGGGCCTGCCACCTTGCCCCCTTTACTTGAAAGTATAGCTCTCTTAACCTCCTCCTGCGTAATTTACTGCTCTAAGAGATGCTGTTGCGATGTATCTAAAGGGTTAAGAGTATTCGCACTCAACTATTCCTCGGGTTCAGATTTATTAACCACTCTGTCTTCCGAATATAGTTTCTGAAAAAAGTCATAGAAAGCACTCTCTATCTCCGCATCAGTAGCTAATTTGGTCTTACTTTCACCGTCCTCAATTTCTCTTATCAGGTTGCACATTCTATCTGTTTTTGCTTTCCAGGCCAATAGTCTCCCTGCCCCCTCCCCGTACTCAAAATGAGCCAGCTTATTTCCTTCCCATCGCTTCATGACCCTCGTCTGAAGGATAGTATCAAGCTGCTCCTTTAATTTCTCCAGTTTAACCTTGCTTTCCTGCCACTTCTCTGCTTCTGCAGTAGCGCTCATGCCTGCTTCCACAATCTTCTTATCTATTTCTATTTGGGCAATGTTAGACCTGGCATATCTTGGCGTGATTACCCCTGACTTTTTGCCTCTACCACCTTTGCTTTTAGATGCTTTGGGTACTTTGCCACTGCTGATCAGTGTCAAAGTACAGGAGTTCCCTATGTAAAATGTAATGGTGATTGGTTGGCCATGATTGGTATGTTTGCCTTACCCTAGTAAAAGTCCCTAGTGTGGTGAACTGTGTGTGCAGGGGCTAGTAATGCGAGGGCGCGCAGAGAAGGGAACTCAGGCCTTCAGTGTAGGGCCTGCGCGCAGAATGCTAAGTTAGCATGTTGTCCTGACAAGTGCAACCACTTGTCAGGCCTGACCTTCCCTTTTACATACACATGGGCACCCCTGTGGTAGGTCCCAGATAACCCCTGGGCAGGGTGCAGTGTAGGTAAAAGGCGAACATAAACTGAGGTGTGTGTTATGTTCTGACAGTGAAAAACTCTCCATTTCGTTTTTCACTGCTGAAAGGCCATTCTGCCCATAGGACAGAATGGGGGAGGCTGGGTGTTGTGTTTGTTAGCCTAGTTTCCTGTCAGTTTATAATGGAGAGGTGAAGTTTGGTATGTATGAACTCACAGTGTCATAATGCATCTTTCTGTGAAGGTGGTTTTGTCACTGTGTGTTTATAAGCCACTCTTTTAGAAAGTGGCTGAGTTTTGTGCTCTGAGCATTTCTGTGTGTCTCTGAAATGTGGATTGTCTGTCTGGAACTGAAAGGTGAGAGGAGCTGGGAGAGGTCTTGACCCAGGGAGGGGTTGAGATGGCACCAGGCTGCCCTGCATCTGGAGAGTAGGGGAGGAGAAGCTCGGGAGGTGAAAAGGCCTGGACTGGTGCTATAAACCAATTGACCCATCTCCTGCTGAGTGATTAAGGATCCAGACCCCCAGTATCAAAGGGAGAGAGGTGACACTGGGAGGGAGACACCCAGAGTTGATTTAGGGAGGGGTCAGGGACCCCTGAGCACATACAAACTTCAAAGACATTAAGGGGTATAACTATGAGAGCTGAAGCCCCTGAACGTTCGAATGAAACAGATATGGATTGAGACTGAAAAGGCTTGGACCCATTCTGTGGTCAAGAGGAACTTCTGCTAAAGAAGGAACAACTGAAGAGACTGCTGTGGATAGATCAATCCTTGCTTCATGATCTGGGGCTGGTCTGCAGTTTGCTGTTCTAACTACGGAAGAGGCTGTTGGGACTGTGCTTGAAGGCAGGCGCTGAGTCCCCCTGCTTGAAGAAGACTGTGCTTTGTGCTGTGTCTTGTAACCCCAAGGGCCCGAGGTGAGCTGGCTCCCTGTTTGGAAATACAGGATCATAAAAGTTTCCGGAGAAGTCCCAAGCAACGCGGTGTGCGCGTGCTTTTTGGCCGCTTGAGACCCTCAGAAGTTGTGCCTTGTGATCGTGGGCACACGCAGGAGTAAGCTAAGTCTCAGCCGCACAGAGTGCGTGTCGTGGTGCAGGCCAAGGCGTTGGTGAGGAGTGTCTGGTCGTGGTGTGCACGGGGAGACGAGGCGAAGCACGGACGCGCAAGGGTGCGTGTCGTGGTGCAGCCCGGGTGTTGGTGAAGAGCCCCTGGGCCTCGTGTGCACCAAAGGAAGAAGCGAGACTCAGACGCGCAGTGTGCGTGTCGTGGTGCAGCCAGAGCGTTCGTGAGGAGCGCCTGGACATCGTGTGCACCAACGGAAGAAGTGAGTCTCGGACGCGCAAGGGTGCGTGTCGTGGTGCAGCCCAGGTGTTGGTGAAGAGCGCCTGGGCCTCGTAGGCATCAAAAGAAGAAGTGAGTCTCCGACGTGCAAGAGTGCATGTCGTGGTGCAGCCACGGCGTTAGGGAAGAGCGCCTGGACATCGTGTGCACCGGGAGAAGAGGAGAGACTCAGACGCGCAAGGGTGCCTGTCGTGGTGCAGCCAGGGCGTTTGTGAAGAGCGCCTGTACATCGTGTGCACCGGGAGAAGAGGCGAGGCTCAAACGTGCAGGGTGCGTGTTGAGGTGCAAGCGGAGCGTTGGTGAAGAGCGCCGGATCGTAGTGAGGACCGGAGAAGAGGCGAGTCTCGGACGCGCGGTGTGCGTGTCGAAGTGCAACCTGAGGTGCTGGTTAGGAGTGCCTGGTGAGGGTGTGCACCGAATTGAAGTGAAGTCTCCACAGTGCTGAGGGCGGGTCTCGGTGTGGACTGAGACTGCCGGAGTGAGGGCCAAGTCATTGGGGCCCTCAGAGTCAATCTGCAGCGGCCCGGACTGGCAGCCACAGAAGAGCTGAGCCGCCGGCCCGAGTCCGCCGCAACCCGTGACGGAGTTCTAGATCAAGGCCCAAGTCGCTGACGTTGGGGAGGAGAGTGGGATCGCGCCCCCCAGGTAACGTGGATCAACACCTGGGGTGGGGTGCGGGCCCGGAGGGACACTCTCTCGGCCTCCCGCTTCCATCAGCTGCGCGAGCAGTTGCTTCGGCTCAGATCCCCGCCCGTGCTGACCCAAGACGGGGCAGTACTGGGGCCGGAGTGGGAAGCAGTACTTTTTGTGTCATCATTTGATCCATAACGGGGGCACTGTTAACAGAGCACATAAAACTGTTGTATTACACTTTGCATTATTGCTGCTAACGAACTATCGTATGACGCCTGACGAACTTTATGCTTGGTGCGCTAAGCACTGCGTTATTTCTCCCTTGCATATTACCTGATTGTAACGTGGCGCATTGCATGATTTCTTCAGTGCACAGTATCTGAGTATAACGTGGCACAGTGTATTATTTCTTCATTGCATTGCACAGGATTGTAGCGTGACGCATTGCTTTTTTCCGGGTACAGGGCATGCTGGTGGTGATACGCATTGCATTATTCCTTCAATTGCAAAGTACATGATTGTGGCGCTACGTATGCTATTGTTTCTCTGTTGCACAGTATAAGAGAATATCGTTACGCAATGCAGTATTGTTTCCGTTTGCAACGTGTGTTATTCTAGCAATACGACTTGCCTAACCTTTTGGGAAACGGTTAGAAAAGAGCTTAACTGTTGGTTCGAAGCGGTGGTTGGGATTAGAACCTACCAACCCACCGGAAAGAATACTACCCATTCTTATATATGTTGATTTTGTATCGTGTGGTCGTATCGTATAATTTCTTATATAAAGATTATACTCATTTTATCAATACTCGTGTGGAGTCTATTTGTGATGACATCATGGGGTTACTGTGAGCGTGGTTGCACATACTGAACACTCGTGCCTTGGAGATAAGCCTGGCTGCTCGTGCCAAGCTACTAAGGGGGTGAGCAGGGCTATCTCAGACGGTGTCCTTACTTAGCCTAACGTTGAAGCGAGGGGTTGGGGACGCACGCCTCCAGCATTTTGTGGCGGCGGTAAGCGATTAGGACCTCCACTTCCAACATTTGGCGGCAGAGCGGTGGGATTCGATCCTAATAGAAAGTAAACGCGTATGTGCAAAATCACTCACAGTAATTGGTGTTCATCATAAATTGATTGTAGACCGCGACACAACAAAATATTGTTTTTGATTTGGTGGTTCTAGTGTTGAGTAACCTTTAATCCACACATCATGTCTCAGGGGAGAGCCAGATAGCCGGTGAGGCTGAGATTGCAGAATTGGAGTTTGACATTGAGGCACTGTTTATCTACAAGGTTGATCAGTTGAGGAAATTCTGCAGGGCTTTGGGATGTCCCATGAAGAGTAGCGCCAAGAAGGAGAAGCTGCAGGTGGCCTTGAGGGCCTGGTGGGGAACCAAAGAAGCTCAGGAGACAGGTGATGGTGAGGTGGATGAGGATGACCCAGGGAATGGATTTGGTCCACAGGATTTGCCAGTGGAGGGACCGGCTGGAGGGGCTGGTAGTAGCCATTCAGGGAGGAGTTTTTCACCAGAGGAGTTGGAGGAAAACCAAAGGGTCAGGCTGCATGAGTTGGAGGTGTTAAAACTTAAAACTCAAGCAGAGGAGAGCAGGATCGCTCTCACGTTGGAAGAGAAACGGCTTCTCTTCGCTCATGAGTTAAGCATGAGGGAACTGGACATTAAGGGTAGACATGCAGAGTCCAGTGTGATTGGTGGCAGCGCACCACCAGCAGGGCCGGACTGGCCGTAGGCGGCACCGGGCGTTTCCCCGGTGGCCTGCCAGGGTGGGGGCCACTTTTGGGCCCCTGGGGGGCCGTTTTTGTTACCGGGGGTCGGCAATATCGGCCCCCTGTAACAAAAGCAGCCGAAACCGGCCCTCGCAAACAGCTCGGCTGCACCCCCCTCCCTCCAGGGGGACCGGCCAAGCAGTTTGCCAGGGCCGGTTTCGGTTCCCAGTCCGGCCCTGACCACCAGTGCCAGGAGGGAAGGTGTACATTCTCAAGGATTTAGTGCGAGATTACCAGAGGGGTGATGACATTTATGCGTGGTTCACGGCATATGAGATCGCACTAAGGATGAATGAGGTACCTGAAAAGCATTGGGGGGCGAGCCTATGGAAACACTTAGAGGCTTCAGGGAGGGACGTTCTGACACCCTTAGAGAGGGCGGGAACCCTGACCTATGCCAACATGAGGGAGGCTTTTCGCCTCCGGTATGGGCTCACTCCTGAACAATACCGGCAGAAGTTCAGGGCCTCCAAGAAACTAGAATCCTGTACTTGGGTAGAATGTGTGAATGAGTACACACGGGCACTGGATGGTTGGATGCTGGGCAGCAAGGTCAATGATTTTAAGGGCCTATGCAATTTAATAAGTTGGGAACACCTAAGTAGCCTGTGTGTTCCAGAGCTGCGCCAGCATCTATTGGATAGTAAGTTGACTGATCCCAGTAAGCTTGCTGAGGAGGCGGACCGCTGGACTAGTACCCGGGTTCACAAGGGGATTGGGAGTACCACTGCCAAGAGTGCGCAGGGTCCCCCGCCGAAGGTGGGGGAGGACAAGGGTAACCACAAGGAGTCCCCTAAAGGACCCCAACGTAGTTCCCCCATGAAAGGGTCCCAGTATCCCAAGGCCAAGGGAGCCTGGGCCTTCAAGGGCAAGAAGGAGCCCCGAGGTCCGCCTACGTGTTACTGCTGTAAGGAAGAGGGTCATCTCTCCCCTAAATGCCCCAAAAAGTCATCTGCACCCACTGGTGCTCCAACACCTGGTTTAGTGAGTGCAGCGTTGGGGGAGGAACTGAGTCCTTGGAATGGGGAGGAGCAAGCAATTATGACCCTGGTCTCCTTGGGAGACCGAGAGATGGTCCAGGAAATCCCTCTGCCTGAGAACACTAAAAAATACCGGCAGTGGGTGACCATTAATGGACGGAGGGTGGAGGCTCTGAGGGACTCCAGAGCCAGTTTGACATCTGTCAGGTGTCAGTGGGTGTCTGAAGAGCAAGTAATTCCCGATGTGCTTCACCCTGTAATGTCCGCAGACAATTCAGTGCGCCTCTGCAAGGTGGTGCTGGTTCCCTTTGAATAGGGAGGGGTCTCAGGTTCCTTGAAGGTAGTGGTAAGTCCGTCAATGCCTGTAGACTGTCTGCTCGGGAATGACCTGGAGAGTTCCCCCTGGAAGGAGGTGGAGCGCCAGGCACATTTGGAGATGTTGGGTCTACCTGAGTGGGCTTGTGTGACCACTTGGTCTATGGTAGCCAGTAAAGGTATTCAAGAGAACCTGGAGCCTGAAACAGTGGCCCAGGTACCTGCCAGTAAGAGAAGCAGCAGGGGGCGCGGGAAACCGGCCCCCATGGTTCCCATGGTCCAGGAGGAGGCACCCTTTGAGGGGGATGCCCTGGAGCCTACGGGGGAACAAGTGGCTGAACTAGGGGACCTACCCGGGCTGACCGAATGGCAGCAGGATGGGGGGCCCTCCAGGGAGGAATTCTGTGAGGAGCAGAAGAAGTGCCCTTCTCTTGTGGGTTTGCGGCAGCAGGCAGCAAACCAGGCAGCCGGTGATCAGTCGGGATCACACTTGATTTACTGGGAAAACGATCTCCTGTATAGTGAGCCAAGGGTGGCTGAGTCGGGGTCAGCCCGGGCGCTGGTGGTGCCCCAGCGCTTCAGAGCCTTCCTATTGGGGTTGGCTCATGATGTACCTTTGGCGGGACATTTAGGGCAGGACAAGACCTTTGAGCAGCTTGTCACCCACTTCTACTGGCCCCAGATGCGCAAGAGTTCTGATACTCATTGCAGGACCTGTCAGACTTGTCAGGCGAGTGGTAAGAGTGGAAGGAAGCAAAAGGCTCCCCTCCAACCTTTCCCTGTGGTCAGCACACCCTTTGAGAGGGTGGGCATTGACATTGTGGGGCCTCTGGATCCCCAGACGGCCATGGGCAACAGGTTCATCCTGGTCTTGGTGGACCATGCCACCCGGTACCCGGAAGCCATCCCTCTCCGGACGGTGACGGCCCCCGTGGTGGGCCATGCACTGATGGGGATTTTCTCCCATGTGGGGTTCCCCAGAGAGGTGGTGTCCGACAGGGGTACTAATTTCATATCACGGTATATGAAATCTCTGTGGAAGGAGTGCAGTGTAACTTATAAGTTCACCACACCTTACCACCCCCGGGGCAATGGTTTGGTTGAGAGGTTTAACCGGACCTTGAAGGGCATGATTATGGGTCTGGAAGAACCCATGAGGCGTAAGTGGGACGTCCTCTTGCCATGCCTACTGTTTGCCAATAGGGAGGTGCCACAGAAGTCATTGGGGTTCAGTCCCTTTGAGCTCCTGTATGGGCACCCGGTCAGAGGACCTCTGAGTTTAGTGAAAGAGGGCTGGGAGAAGGCTCCTAGTAAACCTCCCCCAGGATGTATACAGTTACATGCTGGACTTCAGGAACCAAACTAGGCGTTTCAGGCAGCTCGCTCAGGTGAACCTGGAAGCTAGCCAGGAGGATATGAACCGGTCGTACGACCAAAATGCCACTCTCGTTGAGTTTCAACCTGGGCAGAAAGTGTGGGTGATGGCCCCAGTGGAGCCTTGCGCGCTCCAGGACAAGTGGACTGGGCCTTATGAGGTGGTGGAGCGCAGGAGCGAAGTGACCTACCTGGTGGACTTCCGGTCTCCTAGGAATCCTTTGAGGGTTCTTCATGTGAACCGCCTCAAACCACACTTTGAGAGGTCTGAGGTGACCATGCTCTTGACTACAGACGACGGGGTGGAAGAGGAGAGTGAACCCCTTCCTGACCTCCTGTCAGCCAAGGAGAAGGATGGGTCAGTGGATGGGGTGTACCTCTCGCCTACCCTGACCCCGGAACAGCGGGGGGACTGTCTCCAGGTATTGGGTCAGTTCACCTCCCTGACCCCAGGAGTCACCAAGTGGTGCGTCCATGATGTGGACACTGGAGACAGCCTGCCTGTAAAACAAAACATTTACAGGGTAGCTGATAAGGTCAGGGTCAGCATCAAGGAGGAGGTTTCCAAGATGCTGGCGCTAGGGGTGATTGAGCCATCCAGCAGCCCCTGGGCCAGTCCAGTGGTCCTTGTGCCAAAAGCTGCTGCGCCGGGTGCCACTCCCGAACTTCGGTTCTGCATGGATTACCGTGGGCTCAATGCAGTCACTAAGACTGACGCGCACCCCATCCCCAGAGCTGATGACCTCGTGGATCGGCTGGGGGCTGCCCGGTACCTCAGTACATTTGATTTAACATCGGGGTACTGGCAGATTGCCTTGACTGAGGGGCCAAGGAGAGGTCGGCGTTCTCAACGCCAGAGGGGCACTACCAGTTCAGGGTTATGTCCTTTGGGTTGAAGAACGCCCCTGCCACCTTCCAGAGACTGGTTAACCAGGTGCTGAGTGGGCTGGAGGAATTCAGCGCCGCTTACCTGGACGACATTGCAGTGTTCAGCTCCAGTTGGGAGGAACACTTGCGGCACCTCTGTGAAGTATTGAAGGCCTTGCAGAGGGCAGGCCTAACTATCAAGGCAAGTAAGTGCCAGATAGGGCAGGGTTCCGTGGTGTACTTGGGACACCTGGTGGGAAGCGGCCAGGTGACGCCCCTACAGGCAAAGATTGATACCATCCTGGTGTGGGAACTCCCCAAGACCCAGACAGGAGTGAGGGCCTTTTTAGGACTCACTGGGTATTATAGACGGTTCGTGAAGGGGTATGGCACCCTTGTTGCCCCCTTAACGGAACTGACATCCAAGAAACGGCCCAAGAAGGTGGGCTGGACCGATGCCTGCCAGACCGTCTTTGATGCCCTGAAGACTGCCATGTGCACTGCACCCGTGTTACGGGAGCCAGATTACTCCAGAGAGTTTATAGTGCAAACAGATGCTTCAGAGCATGGGGTGGGAGCAGTGCTCTCACAATTGAACAACGAGGGCTTGGACCAACCGGTAGCTTTCATTAGCAGAAGGCTACTTCCCAGGGAACAGAGGTGGAGTGCAATTGAAAGGGAAGCTTTTGCTGTGGTCTGGGCGCTGAAGAAGCTGAGGCCCTACTTGTTTGGGACCCACTTCTTAGTTCAGACCGACCACAGGCCCCTCAGATGGTTGATGCAGATGAGGGGTGAGAACCCTAAGCTGTTGAGGTGGTCCATCTCCCTAAAGGGGATGGACTTCACGGTGGAACACCATCCAGGAACAGAACACGCCAATGCTGACAGTCTGTCCAGATCTTTCCGCCTTAGTGATGAGAACTCCCATGAGGGTGGGTAGTTCCCCCCACTTTTCGGCTGGAGGGGACGCGTTTTAGACCTGGCATATCTTGGCGTGATTACCCCTGACTTTTTGCCTCTACCACCTTTGCTTTTAGATGCTTTGGGTACTTTGCCACTGCTGATCAGTGTCAAAGTACAGGAGTTCCCTATGTAAAATGTAATGGTGATTGGTTGGCCATGATTGGTATGTTTGCCTTACTAGTAAAAGTCCCTAGTGAGGTGCACTGTGTGTGCAGGGGCTAGTAATGCGAGGGCGCGCAGAGAAGGGAACTCAGGCCTTCAGTGTAGGGCCTGCGCGCAGAATGCTAAGTTAGCATGTTGTCCTGACAAGTGCAACCACTTGTCAGGCCTGACCTTCCCTTTTACATTCACATGGGCACCCCTGTGGTAGGTCCCAGGTAACCCCTGGGCAGGGTGCAGTGTAGGTAAAAGGAAGAACATAAACTGAGGTGTGTGTTATGTTCTGACAGTGAAAAACTCTCCATTTCGTTTTTCACTGCTGAAAGGCCATTCTGCCCATAGGACAGAATGGGGGAGGCTGGGTGTTGTGTTTGTTAGCCTAGTTTCCTGTCAGTTTATAATGGAGAGGTGAAGTTTGGTATGTATGAACTCACAGTGTCATAATGCATCTTTCTGTGAAGGTGGTTTTGTCACTGTGTGTTTGTAAGCCACTCTTTTAGAAAGTGGCTGAGTTTTGTGCTCTGAGCATTTCTGTGTGTCTCTGAAATGTGGATTGTCTGTCTGGAACTGAAAGGTGAGAGGAGCTGGGAGAGGTCTTGACCCAGGGAGGGGTTGAGATGGCACCAGGCTGCCCTGCATCTGGAGAGTAGGGGGAGGAGAAGCCCGGGAGGTGAAAAGGCCTGGGTTGGTGTTATAAACCAATTGACCCATCTCCTGCTGAATGATTAAGGATCCAGACCCTCAGTATCAAAGGGAGAGAGGTGACACTGGGAGGGAGACACCCAGAGTTGATTTAGGGAGGGGTCAGGGACCCCTGAGCACATACAAACTTCAAAGACATTAAGGGGTATAACTATGAGAGCTGAAGCCCCTGAACGTTGGAATGAAACAGATATGGATTGAGACTGAAAAGGCTTGGACCCATTCTGTGGTCAAGAGGAACCTCTGCTAAAGAAGGAACAACTGAAGAGACTGCTGTGGATAGATCAATCTTTGCTTCGTGATCTGGGGCTGGTCTGCAGTTTGCTGTTCTAACTACGGAAGAGGCTGTTGGGACTGTGCTTGGAGGCGCTGGGTCCCCCTGCTTGAAGAAGACTGTGCTTTGTGCTGTGTCTTGTAACCCCAAGGGCCCGAGGTGAGCTGGCTCCCTGTTTGGAAATACAGGATCATAAAAGTTTCCGGAGAAGTCCCAAGAAACGCGGTGTGCACATGCTTTTTGGCCGCTTGAGACCCTCAGAAGTTGTGCCTTGTGATTGTGGGCACGCAGGAGTAAGCTAAGTCTCAGACGCGCAGAGTGCGTGTCGTGGTGCAGCCAGGGCGTTGGTGAGGAGCGCCTGGACATCGTGTGCACCAACGGAAGAAGTGAGTCTCGCACGCGCAAGGGTGCGTGTCGTGGTGCAGCCCGGGTGTTGGTGAAGAGCGCTGGGCCTCGTAGGCACCAAAAGAAGAAGTGAGTCTCCGACGTGCAAGAGTGCGTGTCGTGGTGCAGCCAGGGCGTTAGGGAAGAGCGCCTGGACATCGTGTGCACCGGGAGAAGAGGTGAGACTCGGATGCGCAAGGGTGCGTGTCGTGGTACAGCCAGGGCATTGGTGAAGAGCGCCTGGACATCGTGTGCACCGGGAGAAGAGGCGAGGCTCGAACGCGCCGGGTACGTGTTGAGTTGCAAGCGGAGCGTTGGTGAAGAGCGCCTGGTCGTCGTGAGCACCGGAGAAGAGGCGAGTCTCGGACGCTCGGTGTGCGTGTCAAAGTGCAACCTGAGGTGCTGGTGAGGAGTGCCTGGTGAGGGTGTGCACCGAATTGAAGTGAAGTCTCCACAGTGCTGAGGGCGGGTCTCGGTGTGGACTGAGACCGGCCGGAGTGAGGGCCAAGTCATTGGGGTCCTCGGAGTCAATCAGCAGCGGCCCGGACCGGCAGCCACAGAAGAGCTGAGCCGCCGGCCCGAGTCCGCCGCAACCCGTGACGGAGTTCTGGATCAAGGCCCAAGTCGCTGACGTCGGGGAGGAGAGTGGGATCGCGCCCCCCCCAGGTAATGTGGATCAACACCTGCGGTGGGGTGCGGGCCCGGAGGGACACTCTCTCGGCCTCCCGCTTCCGTCAGCTGCACGAGCCGTTGCTTCGGCTCGGATTCCGGCCCGTGCTGACCCAAGACGGGGCAGTACTGGGGCCGGAGTGGGAAGCAGTACTTTTTGTGTCATCATTTGATCCATAACGGGGGCACTGTTAACGGAGCACGTAAAACTGTCGTATTACACTTTGCATTATTGCTGCTAACGAACTAACGAACTATCGAACTGTCGTATGACCCCTGACCTCATTTGTGCCTGACGAACTTTATGCTTGGTGCGCTACGCTCTGCGTTATTTCTCCCTTGCATATTCCCTGATTGTAACGTGACGCATTGCATGATTTCTTCAGTGCACAGTATCCGAGTATAACATGGCACAGTGTATTATTTCTTCATTGCACTGCACAGGATTGTAGCGTGACGCATTGCTTTGTTTCTTCCTGGTACAGGGCATGCTGGTGGTGATACGCATTGCATTATTCCTTCAATTGCAAAGTACATGATTGTGGCGCTACGTATGGCATTGTTTCTCTGTTGTACAGTATAAGAGAATATCGTTACACATTGCAGTATTGTTTCCTTTTGCAACGTGTGTTATTCTAGCAATCCGACTTGCCTAACCTTTTGGGAAACGGTTAGAAAAGAGCTTAACTGTTGGTTCAAAGCGGTGGTTGGGATTAGAACCTACCAACCCATCGGAAAGAATACTACCCATTCTTACATATGTTGATTTTGTATTGTGTGGTCGTATCGTATAATTTCTTATATAAAGATTATACTCATTTTATCAATACTTGTGTGGAGTCTATTTGTGATGACATCATGGGGTTACTGTGAGCGTGGTTGCACATACTGAACACTCGTGCCTTGGAGATAAGCCTGGCTGCTCGTGCCAAGCTACTAAGGGGGTGAGCAGGGCTATCTCAGACGGTGTCCTTACTTAGCCTAACGTTGAAGCGAGGGGTCGGGGACGCACGCCTCCAGCATTTTGTGGCGGCGGTAAGCGATTAGGACCTCCACTTCCAACAGGCAACCTCTTCCCTGTACTGCCTGTTTCTGAAACATAATCTGCTGGAGATATTCCCCCTTAGATAAGCCTTCAAAGAGTCCCAGACTATTGGCGTCAAATCTGACCCTACATTGTGACCTAGAAAGTCCTTCGTCTCAAGACTCAGATGATTAATTTCCTCTGTATCCTGAAAAGCAGTGTTCGGTCAAGAGTCCAAACTCTACCGATCTTCCTGCTTTCCAGATCTAGATCTAGGTACACCCCTGAATGATCGGATAGCTGGGGCGTCAAGTATCCAATGTCCTTGACTTTCCCCCTCAGGCTAAGACTAACCAAGACATAGTCTATCCTGGATTTATGGCCATATTTCCAACTGTAGTAGGAGACCCCCAACCGGAGACTAGATCTATCTCTCCAAACGTCACTGAGTCCCATCTTCTTCAACCCTGAATGTAGATATGTACGCGATTTAGATGCTATTACGGCTCTGCTATTTGGTGATTTATCCAGCTTGGGATCTAATACAATGTTAAAATCGCCAGCCATGATTACGGGATCTGGAAAATCTAACAGGTTTGCAGAGATGGTTTTTAAGGGGTCCATAATACCCTACCAGGGTAATTAAATTACCCAGCATTATCACTTTAAGGATGACCCGCCTGTCGCAAGTATCAACTAATGAATCTATTATACGTGCCTTGACTTGCTTCTTTATTATTATCGCCACTCCTCTAATGTAGGCGCTGTGGTCGGTGCAGATCATGTGGTCGACCCATTTTAAATTCTAAAAAAATCGCAATATATTTGTTTTTCGTCAGGTGGGTCTCTTGCAAGATAATGACTTGTGCTGGGGAATCTCTGATGTATTGTAAGATGTTTGCCCTTCTTCGTTTAACGCGCAAACCATTCATATTCCAAGATAAAAACTGGACCATTTTCTAGATAATTGAATTTGAGGCGAATTTGTGGCATGAGAAAACCAGACCACTACATTTCTCTCTGAGATAAGTAATCTATCTAAGGTAAATGAGGAGAATTTTTTGTTTTTTTCCCTACATGCTTCCCACCCAGTGCACCCTTCCCAACCCCGCCACCCCTGAAGCCCACCCTGGAGAACCCAACTCACTATTATCCTGGACTTGGTGTTAGTCCTAGTTGCCACACCCGGAGGCAACCCGCCTCCACAACTCTCTTTCGTGTAGTAACCATGACCACGACAAATTCAGTGGATATCTACCCTTTTTATTTGTTTTTCCTATTCATTTTATTTGTGCATTTGTTTATTTGCTTGTCTGGTTAATTGTCTATTTATTTGCCCCCCCTACATGCGCCCTCCACCCAGCTAGAAATTTTTAGAGAAACTTTAGTCTAACACAGAAGGAAAGAAACCATAAAGAAATTCCTGATGTTAACTATTACCTTTTTTCATGCTTTCCAAAAGCTTGTCTGCCTCTTGTTTGGATCTTGCATTGTGCATTCTGTTTTTATACATGACTTTTAGGGAAGCTGGAAATTTGAGTTGGGCAACGGCCCCTAGCTTTTTAAACTCATCGAGTTTTTTCCCCAGCTCCCATTGCCTATCTAAGGTGGCTCGGGCAAGGTCGATCTTATTTCAAATGAGAAGTCTTTCCCCCTCAGTGATTTGGCTTTCAGAGCCATGGTCAGGATTTTTTCTTTTAGGGAATAGGTATGAAAATTCAAGAGATTCTTTCGAGGCTTGGTTTTATTAGGGTTTCTTCTAAAGGGGTCCCTGTGCACCCTTTGAATATCTTTCCTTAGTTCTTCCTCAGTCTCCTCGATCTGTACTGTTTCCTTTATTAGTGTGACGATAAAGGACTTTAGGTCCTCTCCTTCCTTTCCCTCTGGGACATTCAAAATGCGAAGGTTGCTCCTCCTGGAGTTATTCTCTAACTGTTCCAGCTTGTCTCGGACCTCCTGCTCCTCCTTTTTAAGAGCCGATATGTCAGCTTTTGCAATACTTAGCTCGTTTTTCAATTCCTCTACAGAGTTCTCAAGAGTCTCATTTCTCAAATTTCGGAGTTCTATCTTCTTTTCCAATGATTCACAGAAACTCCTAATCTCTCCTTGATTGGATTCAGATACTGCGAAACCCTTTTTAATATCCACCCAAAGGGTGTCGAACAAAGCTTCCATAGATACTGGCAAAATCTCTGTGGGATTTTCAGAGACTACCTCAGCCGGCTCGCTTCTCCCACTTTGAACTGGAGGTATTGAGATCGCAGGAACAGCAGTTTCTCTCCTCGCTTCTGTATGTGGCTGCTCCTGACTGCTTGTGGGGTTTAGTGTAGAAAGGCCCCCCATGGCAGCCATTTGCTCTGTGTTAGGCTCTATACTAAGCTGAGCCACTGACCACTTTCTGAATATTTCTGCCTGCCTTGAGATATCAACCACAACAGGTTACACCTTGAAGTAGGATCTTAGGGAGGGGGTAATTTTAAGCTTGTGATCGCCAGACTTTTTTTTGCCCCTTCCTGCTTTAATACTGCGGCTTTTTACTTCGCACCACAAAAATGCTCAAGGACTAATCCCCTCCTCGGGGTCCTGTGTTGCTCCTTGTGTGGAAAGGGGGAGACCCTTACCCCTTCCCCCACTGGCTGCCTTCTCCCTCGTAGGAGCCTGTCTTCTCCCCGGGGCTGTTGATTTCGGGGGCCTCAGAGAACCCCCCCTCCTCCCTTTACCTTCTTATGGTGAAACCGGGTCCACAAGATCTCCCGGGCCTTGCTGGTGCAGACTCGAGGATTGCCTCTGAGCTTCCTGAGGCTCCTCCATTTTGCCGACCTTTTTCCCAGCTGATCCAGCTTCCTCTTCCAAGGTGGTGCAAGCTAGACGCGTGCTGCCGCTGCTCACGTTGCTCCGGAGGAGACCGCGCGCTGCTGCCCTACGGCTCCTCCTTAGCTCCAGGGCTCAGGCAGCAGCCGCCATGTTCCCCCCAAACTATTAATGTTAATTGATTTGTTTTTAAATATATTAAATAATTTACCTTAATACTTCATTAATTTCATTCATGAAAATATATTCATTTAACTGAAACCGATGTGCCTAATCCTAATAATAGTGTAACCCTCACAACTAATAATTTACAATTTAATGGCGTGTCTTAAAATACCTGTTAGATTCATTTTTAAATGTTGTTTATTTGGACGAAGGGCTATCAAACAGTACCACCAATCCTATTTCTTAATTAATTTAAATTAAATAACTGATTCCTACAAAATCCAAAATTAATTTACATGAAACTGAATAAAATGAAATTAACTAATTTGCATTATGTTTTAACTAATTTAACAAATTTAAATTAAATGACATCCCAACCATTAGATCAATAAAAATACATTCAAACGTACACCTTAATTGAATTGAAATGCCACTAACTTTAATTAAATGCTATTGCTCTTACTGAAATCGATGTAGGGGCATTTTCTGTAATGGTAACATCGATATATAGTGGTGTTGATTCACAGTCCCACTGATGTAGCACCCTTGAGGTAGTGGGGGTTCACTATCAAGAAATGTGTGAATCGGTGTTCTACTAAAGAGTTTGTCAGTAATTTCTTTCAGGATACCTAGATGGTTCAGAGAACAGGTAGACCTACTCTCTAAACAGCTGATCTTTTCTCATCACCTTTCTTGTCCTCATTATTGCCTTATGTTGTGGTGTGGGTAGGTAAACGTCTTTGAGACACACACTTTGTTGGCAAAGCCATGCTCCTAAAAAGAAAATGCCTTTTCCTCATATACGTCTCTCCCCTATTACAGGAGCAGCAATACAGGGAATCCCACTGCTAACTTCTCCTGTTGTGCTGTCTGTCTCATCGAGACAGAATCCATACTTTGGGTTTACCCAGGTCCCTCTTGTTGATATTGATGGAGCAGGGTAAACAAAATAATTTTGTACCCCTTGGAAGTTAATGACCTCACAATGATTAATGATACTAACCATTTGAAATGCATGTACTAATCAACAAAATACACTGTTTAATAGACATTACACGTGGGCAACATGCTGATTTGTGCAAAATCTAATTTATTTACAAATGTGAAGCTAATTAACGTAAGTATTGTGATTTGCGTAGTAATTAGAGTGAATTGCATGATTTGTGTTGCGTAATAGAATTGTATTGTGGCAAAGAATGCAGATGGTAAGTAAAATGGCTTTAAATGTCGCTTCTGCTAGGTAATATCTAACACGGGTCTTTAGAATGGCGGGTGGTAAACAGAAAGGCTTATTTTCTATATTTTAATTTCTATTGTGTTTGTTTTATATTAGTTTCGTTCGGGCCTGCTAGGCCATGCTTCTAAAATGGCCGCTGGAAAGGACGAGATCGCGTGCATTGAATAAAATGGCCCCTGCGCAGACACAGAATGAATGCTCCAGTCACGTGTATGCGGCCTGTGCCCGGAGTGAGAGATGTCAAGGCCAATCTGACCTGCAACGAGGAGCGTGCCAAGTGTTCAGCATATATGCCTGGGAACGGATGGGAAAGAGCCGAGTGACAATGGATGAACTAATGTGTGACCATCAAAGATCGTTACAAAATGGATTAAGAAATTGGACTACTTTTGACATTGGGATCATGAGACTTATTGTGTGTTTTATTGTCCCTAGACCGGTTCGAACAAGGAGGGCGATGAGGTGACCATCACCACCCCTCCAATGGACCAATTAGCGTGATTCTTGCCCCTAAGGATTGCAACTTTTAAGTGTAGTGAGCCAGAGAATAGGGTATAAGAGAGTCTGCTCTTACGTTGTAAAAGATTCCAGCTTGCTTTTCATTTTCCACCTTGATGCTGCGAGAGACTCTGTCATTTTGGACTTTGAACTTTGACTGGGGAAGGAACGAGACCGTTGCGGGAATTTACCCGGGAGGATTGCGTCCGAGGAGGTTAGCGGGACAGTCAGTCAGTTTGGGAGTCCTATCCTGTGATCTGCGGTTCATCTTCCTTTGGTGAACCGTTCTTGTCATCGCCCCATGGCCGAGGGTAATGCATAATTTCTCACTTTTCCTAAAAATCTTTCTTAAAATGTTTATTGATATTCCTAAATATTTTTCTTAATAAAGTGTTTTACTTATTTGCTCGAATAATTTTAGATAAAATTATATTCTAACTCTAAAATGAGTTTGTGGTTCTTTAATAGATTTATGAATAATAAATGTTAAAGGTTTTAATTGTGATTGAGCTGGTCTTAATCACCATCAACTAATTCTACTAGTTGGTCCATCGACCGAATAGCGGAGTACCTTGATGTTTAGAACCAACAGGATCCAAAGTTAATGTATATAATGTATAGATTATTATTCTGTCAAATTTAACAAGGTATCCCGTTCGTCCAGCAGCTCATTCTCCTTAGCGTTTAATCCAGAAATTGAATGAATGTATGTATGCGGTGTCATGGGCCCCACCGACATAAGTTTTAAATGACAAAGGTTGCGTAGGTGTTTTTCTGGATTGGTGTCCTAAGGAGCAATTTATATTAGCCGCGCTGGATCAGATTTCTTGGTAGCAGAGTTATGGTTTCTATAGATTAGTTTGGTGATTATTGATTATTGATTTATTGATTTTATTCATGTCTAACACTTTATGTTGAGTTTGTATTACGTTATGTGTAAGTCGAAATTTTAAAGCGTCCAGGAAGTAGGAAGTGGACACGTGTGGCAAGAGAAGTCACACGAAATTATGCATTGTCTGATTTCAAATTGCTGATAACACAGGACTGTGTTATGTTAGGGAAATTTCACGCATGAATTGCATTTGAGTGAAAATAGCAACAGGTTTTCTTGTGAAACTTTGGCCTTAATTCTCAGGAGCAGTGTAGTCTCCACATGTGTTTTAACCCCAGAGAAACGGGTTTACCTCTTGCTTGAGAGAAGGGTAAGGTAGAGGGAAGTGCTACACTTATCGAATGAAACAGTATTCTTGTAAGTTAGAACAAACTATCTCTTTTGTTTAGAGAAACAGACAATGGTAATGTGTTTTACGTTGTAATTAATCGATTTTAGTTGAAAAGAAAAGTTAAGAAAAGTGCCGATAATTTTTGTAAAGGATGGGTCAGTAGAAACAGGAGTAGAACTGACGTCAACAAAAACCGCGCTGGTATTGGCCAGTTGTGGAAGAACGAAGAGCTTTCTGATTGGTGCGTTAGTGTGAAGACGCACTGGTATTGGTTAGTGTGAAAGTGACGTAAAAGCTTTCGGATTGGTGCGTTAGTGTGAGACGCGCTGGGGTAGGTCCGAATAGACGAGCAGTAGAAAGAACAGAGTGGTGAAGAATTGCGTAAATTTGTTTCGGGAAAAAGAATAGTGAAATATGGCTTATTATGAGTATGGTAGAGAGAAACCGTCATGGTTTGCGAAGCTTAAAAACTTTTTCAAGAAAGACAAGAAGGTTGTGACTAGGGAAGGAGAAGTACTTCCTCCGCCGAAAACGCCAGCATCTTATATGATGTTGAAATATGGCTATCATACTTGCATTTGGTTGGAAAATTGGGTGAAATATACCCAAGGCGATGGAGTATTGGCATTTCAATCAATCAGGAGTTTGTTAAAGCGCGACTACTCCCCCGTAAGGGTCTCAAGGCGCTAGGGGTGGGTGCAGGTTCCACTCCATCAAGGAGGGGGTCTGTCGAAGAGCCAGGTTTTGAGGTTTCTTGCGAAGATGGGGAGCGATGTTGTCTGTCTGAGGTGGAGCGGAAGGGCGTTCCATGCTTTGGCCGCGAGGAAGGAGAAGGAGCGGCCTCCCGATCTGGTCTTTCTGGTGCGGGGGACCATGGCGTAGGAGAGCTGGGCTGATCGTAGGGTCCTTTGGGGTGCGTGGAATTTGAGTCGGCTGTTCAGGTATGCTGGTCCGGTGCCGTGGAGGGCCTTGTGTGTGTGGGTGAGCATCTTAAAGGTGATTCTCGCCTCGACGGGGAGCCAGTGGAGTGTGCGCAGGTGCTGTACTTCGAAATTTGAGAGAAAAGATGATGAAACTTGAACCGAGACCTAGACCGACACAGTTCGAAGCCTTAGGTGAATGGGAAGATGAGATGTATGAAAGGGAAAGACACAGAGGTGCAAAGAGTTTAGTTCATGGAAGAGTATGGGGTTTGAATCATGAAGACAGGATGAGACAATGGCGGTATGCTAACATGACGGATGGTTTGTTTCCTGTCAGAACAGTTGAAGAAATTACAGGGAGAAAGTGTACGGAGAAAAAGAAGCATGCAGTAACAGAGAGGTATGGGTATGGAGTTAGCGACACAGAGGATGGGTTGCTGGAGGACATTTTAAATAAAAGACCCCCTCCATATCAACAGCATTCTGCGGTGGTGACACCAAATGCACCACCAATGAGAACTGTAATAAATCAAAGTCCCGAACAAATGTCTGAAATGAATAGTCCATTTAATAAACTAGAAACACCACAGACTGTGAAACATGATAATGGTAATACAGCTGAATTAGCCAGAACCACAAGAGAGTTGACTGAAAAGATAAGAGAACTGACGAAGAATATGGAAGCCGTGACTGTGCCAGTCACTATAGGGCCAGTAATCCCAGTATTTGAAAATCAAAAGATAGATGAACACTCCTTAAAAATTCCCTTAAATTCCAGTATGCAAAGGGTAAGAGAAGGGATGATTCCAGAAAATAGAGAGAAAGAAGATTCTGTTGGTCCATCTGTAAATTTGACAATTAATGAGAGTCCGATAAATAGGATTCCTATGGGAGCCGAGTCAGCAACTGAAACCCCAGAGAGAAGTGTAAATTGGGCAGAAATAAACAAAACCCCTGTGGCTCCGACTGCAGAAGAATTAAATGATTGGGTGAGGAGCTTGCAGAAAAAGGATGCTGAACCACAACTGTTGGATGTGGTCAGGTTAAAGATAGATATGGAAGAATTGATTCTAGGAACTATTGGTACAGATCGATTGAAATCCTATCAAGATGATGAATTAATGTTTATGTGTAAAAGCGTCACTTGGAGAGCTAGGAACTTGCATGAAAAATTGGAAGAAACAGCGTACAAACTAGGAGTAGAGTTTGGGAAAATTAGAGGATTGCAGAAGCCATACAGGGTAGATTTTAGTGGAAAGGATATAGAAAATCTGAACACTTCAGGACGACTAACACAGATAAAAGAACTGATTGTGTTACTGAGAAAATGGGGAGATGTAGACAAGTGGAGAAGCAGGTGGATAAGAAGAAAGGAACAACTGATAAAGCATCATTGGCTTTTCCGGTAAAAGAGAAAGAACCAATAGTAATGGAGTGTCCAATGAGAGAAACTCCAGGAGGAAGTTATGTACATGTCCCATGGTCCAGACAAGATATATTGTCATTTACAAATGATTTTCCAAGATTGAGAGAAAAACCTGTAGAATGGTATAGACAGGTAGAAAGGTTTGTAAAAGTTTCAAAAGTGTTGTGGGAAGATTTGGATGGATTGTTTGAGATTGTTGTACCAGCAGATTTATGGACAGAGTGTAAAATTACAATTGACTGGCCGAAGGAAGAATATCCTAGAGATGCAAAAACAGGAGCCCCAGGTACAGAAGTAATGAGAAAATATGAACAGGCAATCACGTTTCTGAAAAATAAAATCCCACCAAAAGAAACGGACTGGTTAAAGATTGATAGAACAACTCAGGAATCTGTACATGCCTACTACGAGAGATTGATGTTGGTCTTTAAACAGTATAGTGGATATGAGAATTTGAGTGAAAAAGACATGAGTCATTTTGTGTATAGATTTGTATACGGTCTGAGATCTGAGATAAGCGAAATGATTAAGCAGCATATGTTGTGTTGGCAGAATAGCACAGTAGATGAAGTATTAAGGTATGCAAAATATTGTAGTGACGATATTGAGTGTAGACAGCGTAAACTCAAGGAAAAAGCAATGTGGGCACAAGTAAAGGTTGCAGAAAAGCAAGAAGCTCAGATGAATAATCAGTCTAGTGATGCAGGGCAGACTAAGGGACCGATTCCGATCTCGGTCGGAGGCGCACCCAATACCATTCGGTCGGGAAAAAAGCCATGCGGATGCCTGTTTCCCGACCGATCCGTACAGCATACCGAACGAGTAAGTACGATGCGCACAACAGCACAGAATCCGGCCGAGTCGTACTCACCCAATCCAGGTCCTGTTCTCCGACCGAGGCGAATCCGGAAACGCAGAATCGAGTCGCACAGAAGGGAAAATGCAGCCCCGTCCGGCCGAACAAGTACGATGCGCTTTCCGTACGCGCCGAACCCGTCGCTATGCACGGCACGTCAAAGCATCCGATTCGCGCCACAACATGATCCACGGCTACGAGGCGAACACGCCAGCGACGAGGACGACGCGAAGCAACGAGAAAGACGAACGACACGAACCAACCATGAATCCCTTCGTCCCGATCCTACCAATATTCTACATTTACTACCGGAACAGGCACGGACGCGTACGGCGCAGAAGGTAAGTCAGACACCAACCACAAAACACATACAACACGTACACGACACATCACACACACACAGAGGGATGCAGAATTTACTCACACCAGCAACAGCAGCACCATAGGGGCGGGATGCCCATCACCAATGCCACATATGCACACAGGGGCCTGGCTGCGCACCACCACGACCACCCCTACCCAGGGGGGGCCGGATGCCAACCACCACTACCACCCTTAGCCAGGGGGTGCCAGATGCCCACCACCACTACCACCCTTACCCAGGGGGCTGGATGCCTACCACTACTACCACCCTTAGCCAGGGGGTGCCAGATGCCCACCACCACTACCACCCTTACCCAGGGGGCTGGATGCCTACCACTACTACCACCCTTACCCAGGGGGCTGGATGCCCACCACCACTACCACCCTTACCCAGGGGGCTGGATGCCTACCACAACTACCACCCTTACCCAGGGGGGCTGGATGCCTACCACTACTACCACCCTTAGCCAGGGGGTGCCAGATTCCCACCACCACTACCACCCTTACCCAGGGGGCTGGATTACTACCACCCTTACCCAGGGGGGCTGGATGCCTACCACTACTATCACCTTAAGCCAGGGGGGCTGGATGCCTACCACTACTACCACCCTTAGCCATGGGGGTGCCAGATGCCGACCACCACTACCACCCTTACCCAGGGGGGGCTGGATGCCTACAACTACTACCACCCTTAGCCAGGGGGGTGCCAGATGCCCACCACCACTACCACCCTTACCCAGGGGGGCTGGATGCCTACCACTACTACCACCCTTACCAGGGGGGGCTGGATGCCTACCACTACTATCACGCTAAGCCAGGGGGGCTGGATGCCTACCACTACTACCACCCTTAGCCATGGTGGTGCCAGATGCCCACCACCACTACCACCCTTACCCAGGGGGGGCTGGATGCCTACCACTACTACCACCCTTAGCCATGGGGGTGCCAGATGCCGACCACCACTACCACCCTTACCCAGGGGGCTGGATGCCTACCACTACTACCACCCTTACCCAGGGGGCTGGATGCCTACCACTACTATCACCATAAGCCAGGGGGCTGGATGCCTACCACTACTACCACCCTTAGCCATGGGGGTGCCAGATGCCCACCACCACTACCACCCTTACCCAGGGGGCTGGATGCCTACCACTACTACCACCCTTAGCCATGGGGGTGCCAGATGCCGACCACCACTACCACCCCTTACCCAGGGGGCTGGATGCCTACCACTACTACCACCCTTAGCCAGGGGTGCCAGATGCCCACCACCACTACCACCCTTACCCAGGGGGCTGGATGCCTACCACTACTACCACCCTTACCCAGGGGGGCTGGATGCCTACCACTACTACCACCCTTAGCCAGGGGGTGCCAGATGCCCACCACCACTACCACCCTTACCCAGGAGGGCTGGATGCCTACCACTACTACCACCCCTAACCAGGGGGGGCTGGATGCCCACCACTACTACCACCCTTACCCAGGGGGGCTGGATGCCTACCACAACTACCACCCTTACCCAGGGGGGGCTGGATGCCTACCACTACTACCACCCTTAGCCAGGGGGTGCCAGATGCCCACCACCACTACCACCCTTACCCAGTGGGGCTGGATGCCTACCACTACTACCACCCTTACCCAGGGGGCTGGATGCCTACCACTACTATCACCCTAAGCCAGGGGGCTGGATGCCTACCACTACTACCACCCTTAGCCATGGGGGTGCCAGATGCCGACCACCACTACCACCCTTACCCAGGGGGCTGGATGCCTACCACTACTACCACCCTTAGCCAGGGGGTGCCAGATGCCCACCACCACTACCACCCTTACCCAGGGGGCTGGATGCCTACCACTACTACCACCCTTACCCAGGGGGCTGGATGCCCACCACTACTACCACCCTTACCCAGGGGGCTGGATGCCTACCACAACTACCACCCTTACCCAGGGGGCTGGATGCCCACCACTACTACCACCCTTACCCAGGGGGGCTGGATTCCTACCACAACTACCACCCTTACCCAGGGAGGGCTGGATGCCCACCACTACTACCACCCTTACCCATGGGGGCTGGATGCCTACCACTACTATCACCCTAAGCCAGGGGGGCTGGATGCCCACCACTACTACCACCCTTAGCCATGGGGGTGCCAGATGCCCACCACCACCACCACCCTCAGCCAGGGGGGGCTGGATGCCTACCACTACTACCACCCTTACCCAGGGGGGGCTGGATGCCTACCACTACTATCACCCTATGCCAGGGGGGCTGGATGCCCACCACTACTACCACCCTTACCCAGGGGGGGCTGGATGCCTACCACTACTACCACCCTTAGCCAGGGGGGTGCCAGATGCCCACCACCACTACCACCCTTAGCCAGGGGGGGCTGGATGCCTGTCACTACTACCACCTCTACCCATGGGGGGCTGGATGCCTACCACCAACACCACCCCCACTCATAGGATGGACAATGCATGACACAACCAGCACACCACAACCTAGGGAATGCAAGAAAAAGTCATCCCCCCAACACCATGACAAGCGTGTGTAGACTGTGTCAAATGCCTACAAAACTGAACATGACTTTGAACATACAATGTGACCCCCCTATCACATGTGCCACACATATATGTGTGTGGCCCCCACAATGCAAGCATGCTATGACCATTGTGGCAATGGGGTCCAAACCCCCATCATCACAGTGACCAAAATGTAAGTGTGGGGTCCATAGCTGAAGCACATTTTGAACAGTGTGGCAATGGGGTCCAAACCCCCATCATCACAGTGACCAAAATGTAAGTGTGGGGTCCATAGCTGAAGCACATTTTGAACATTGTGGCAATGGGGTCCAAACCCCCATCATCACAGTGACCAAAATGTAAGTGTGGGGTCCATATCTGAAGCACATTTTGAACATTGTGGCAATGGGGTCCAAACCCCCATCATCACAGTGACCAAAATGTAAGTGTGGGGTCCATAGCTGAAGCACATTTTGAATAGTGTGGCAATGGGGTCCAAACCCCCATCATCACAGTGACCAAAATGTAAGTGTTGACAAAGAAAAAGCTGCAACTGCCAAACTGCATGGATGATTCCTGGTCACAGAACATAAAACACATCAGTGGCAAAGTAGTGCATGTGTCCCATTGCAACATAGATTGGGGAGGCAAATACTGCAGTGCAAATAAGACATACCTTTGGCCATGTGCAGACAAACAACACCCATGGGGGCTGACACTGTCAACATTCATCAATGACACAATGACAGAAGTGACCATCAGAATGCAGACCCACATATTTGCACCAATGGGCACACAAATGCAGATACCCTGTGGAGACTGTAGATGTGAGGTGAACAGATACCATACCATGCCAGCAATGGGACACACAACTATGATCATTGTGCTGACTGATGACCTAGGAGTCCCAGGGACAGCAGGGGAACCCACCAAACTACATACAGCCAATGGCACACCTAAGATATGCCAATGCAGTGGTGCAGATGCACAAACACAAACAGGCAGACCCACACTGCACATCAAACACAACAGGTGAGGGGGGGGGGTGCCAGTGTCCCCAGGCAACCACACAACACATGAGGAGGCCTGAATACCAATTATACAGATGTGCATACAGTGCCACACAAAGGTAACTCATGGATCCAAATCCCCTATGTGGGCAATCAGGCATTGTCAGATGAGAGGGAGCACAAATCACAGATGTCACACAGGCACGTAGGAACAGCAACTGACACAGCAAGACACAGACACACCACAGCACTACCCCCAGGGCCCCCACAATGTGGTGACCCTGGGCTGCATTACAATCCCACTGTGATGACAAAGCTAAATGTCGTTCACACTGTGAACCACAGTCATGTGTCCTGAGCAACAAACTACCATCACACCTACACAAGCACTAATCAATCAGCACGGCCAGTAAGCCAAGGCCAACATGGAGGCAGGGGTCTAGCCGGGCAACAACTCTCATCTGCACACACTCAACACCACACACCTCGACCTCCAACAATGTGCAGCAGTGAAGCACACATGCACTGGTGACATTGCACATGCACCCATGACAATTCCAGGGTGGTGGGTGGGAACCAAGGTGCAGAAACACATCACACATGGCCACTCAACAAGACTCCTGAATGTCTGACACACTGCACACTACGTTGTACATGGACATGACAGCAATACCACACCAACCAATGGGATCCCAGCCACAGTCACACACCAATGAAGAAGCCAAGGTCACCGACAAAGAACACACATAGACAACAACCAACATTGCAGCCCGGACCCTGAGGAGTGCCAGCAGTCACACACACAATGTGTCACAATCACTGAAAGATAACACAAACTGGAAATCACATGACAGGTGCAAACAACAAGTGCCAAGGGGAAACCTGACTGTGACCCATCTCGGTCTGCACACAAACTCAGCCCTGACAGCAAACACACCTATGGGTGACACCCTGATGACCAGTAATGTGCCATGCACCCACATCACAGAGAACCCAGGGAGAAGACTTTGGGGGAACATAGGTCAACTCAGCAAGCATCACAAACAGGTACAACACTAGGGATCACAGCATGCACAGCAAAACGGAGTGAACACACAGACATGCTCATACAACACACACCTTGGGCGCAGGCAATGTCACAGGAGTACACACTGCCATCAGGGGACTCCACTCCTGTGTGAGGAAAGCTGTGCCATATGTTGCCTCAGTAGGGCCCCATCATGTCAGCTGAGCACTTGGTCACACAATCAACAGTTAGCACCAAATGAAGGCTCCCGTCACATCAGCCTGGTCATGGAAGTGCCAACGAAATCATCAGCACAGATCCAACACACTTGTATAGCAATGTTGCACTGACAACACAGATGAGTCCTTCCCCATTGATGCCCAAACCTGCATGTCCAGTGGAGATGGCCACACGGTCAGGGAAGTAGACGAATTGAACAATGGCAGGCACAACAGATGTGCAGGGGTGGAAGCCACAGATGTGAAATTGCTAATGTAAGTAGGAAATCCCATTGCCAAATACTGAACACATGACACCCTCAGATGCTGCTATGGATGACATGGATACACCACAGGATAGGACACATTCCCCCTGGACCACATGTGTTCCTGCACAGTAACACTTCATTATCATGAGACCAAATATCACCATCACTTCAGCAAGGGCATGGTTAGCATCATCAACAACATGTACATCAGAAGCATAAGCATTAGAGAACAGAAAGTTGCTTTATTCAGCATATGTGTGTTTAAAAGTGAAAGTCCAGAAAAAACACAAAGGCCAATGGCCAGTCCATTGTCAAAGTCCAAACAGGGTGACAGTGGCAGATGTCACCCTACGCATGCCTGCACTGCACAAAACCAGGGGCAATCCACTAGGAGGGGCAACCGGGGGGACAGGCCAGGCACCGCAGGGACAGGATCAGGGCTCACCAGGAGGAGGCAGGGAAGGGGTGGTGGGTGCTGGAGAGCCACTGACAACTGCAGTGGAGGTGTCTGACATGGTGTGTGCCGGCACAACTGGGGGGCTTGACTCAGATGTTGTGGGTGCCGGCACGACTGCAGTGGACCCTGCAGATGGAGTGGACAGGTCCGCCACTGCAGTGCCCAAGTCAGACAGGGTGGTAGTGGACTCCACTGCAGTGCCTACCATCAGGGGAGGAGAATGGGGAACAGGCAAGGTGGGCTGGACAGAGGGGAGGACACCCTCACCACATCAGTGGCACAGACAAGCGCAGCGGGGGTGTGGTGCCGGGAGAGCAAGTGGCAGGGGAGAAGGCCGGATCCTCTTGGGGATGGTATATCTGTGGGTGGGGGAACCTGGGGCAGGGTGTGGTGGGGGCACCTGTGGAGTGGGGGCCTGAGGAATGGAGGAAGGAGACCTGGTGCCTGAGCTGCAGGGCGGCGGCGGGGTCTTGCTCTTACGACTCCGGGGGACTTGCGGGTGGGGGCCTCAGTCTGTCTGCACCTGGGGGAGGGTGTCCGGGGGCGAGGGGCACTCTGCTCCATGTGGGTGGGCTTCCTCTTCCCCTGAATGCTGTATCAGCTGGATCGGAGGGGAAGAGGCCGAGGTCACCGAGGAAGAGCCGCTGGGTCTTTGGGGTTGCAGGTGAGGCAAGGGAGGGTGCTTTGGAGGAGAGGCAACTGAGGACTGCGCAGTGCTCGTGGATGCGTGTGTGTGTTCCAGGGCCCCATCCCCTGTGAGTCTGGTTTCAGTCCCCTGACTGTGCGTGCGTGTGCGTTTTGTTTGTGGCGTGTGTGTCTGTGTGCTGGACGTGTGTGTGCTGGTGTGTGCCTGTGCCGGTGTGTGTGTGCTTGGGACGGGTAAGGTGCTGGGGAGTGTGGATGGAGCAGAGGCAGGAGGGGTGAGGGACTGTCTGAGGAGGGACACTGCTGCCGTCAGGGAGGAGTCCATGGACCTATTGCCCCTCTGTAGGTCAGACATGCCCGATGAGATGCCCTCCATGAACGACACCAGCTGAGTCAACAGAGCGGTGTGCGCATGGAGGACACTCAGCATGGCTGTTTGCCCTACATGGAGCTGGCGAAGGAGGTACACAGACTCCTCACTCAGGGCAGCAGGGGACACAGGGGCAGGGGGTGCGGTGCCTGGCCCAAAGGAGACACGCTCCCGAACATGGGAGCCTCCACGGACCTGGGGAATGGGAGCCGATGGGAGGGCGGTGGTGGTGCTGGTGGTGGGGGGACAGCAACACTAGCTGGGGTGTGGTGGCTGCTGACACCCGCCTCCATAAGGGAGTCATCCTCCGAGCCGCTGTGGTCCTCAGCTGAGGTGGATGCTGCTGAGGACTCCTCGGTGTGGCTCCCTCGCCCTCTGTGCCACTGGGTCCCTCCGACCACTCCTCGGCTGCTGACCCAGTCTGGCTCTCCGGCTCCTCCTGGTCCGTGGAGCTGTCCCCTTCCGTGGCCGTGGATGTATCTGCAAACAATGGGGAAACAGACAGACATCAGTCACCTGCACCAAACGCACACACCACTGTGAGCACAGCACATTACAGAGCAAGCCCTGGCATCATTAGTTGAACTATGCTAAAAGTGCCCTAACTGAACAGGAGAAGCCAATTGTCAGTCTGATGCCAACCATGGCACTCACATCCCACATGGCCTTGCACCCATCTGTCTGGTGTCTGTTGGATAGCAACACCCCAGTGTGGACACATGCACCACCTACACAGTAGTTGGACAGTGCAGAGGACACGGTGTAGCATGTGGACATGCACACATCACAACTCTTGCCACTGAGTCAGTACAGGTTTCCGGATGAAAGGGATGCCCAGAGTCAAATAGGAAATGCATGTGATGCATACCAGCGACATACACCATGATGCACCCATGTCCTGATAGCCATCGCCACAATGGTGTGTATGTAGCACATGTCACTCCCCTGCAGGATCACCAATAAGTAGACACATGCCATGGCGGAGGCATGACTGCTAAGTCATACATCACTGTCTCAGTGATGTATGACTTGGCAGCCAGACAACAACACTCTGCACTGTGTCACAATAGTAGGTCATGGGGAATGCAAGTCCTGGAGCTGCACAAGTGCACATGTACATCCCCCACACAACACATCATCTTAACCCTCATCTGTCCAGGTCATACCGATTGGACATATGGGAGACCTGTGACACTACCCTCTGAACCTGAGCTCCCCACAATCTGCTGTGAATGGGAAACAGCTGCCTGAACTTCACATTCGCATACCCCAGTCTGCACGGGCAGCTGATCAAACACCTATGTGACACACAAGTATCATCTCCTATGGTCACATCTCCAGTGGCATGCTGAGACCCAACCGAGAAACACCCCAGCAGTCCTGGCAACAAATCCACAGCACACTGACACAGAGGCAGACACATGAGGGGTCAAACCACTGCGCACAACGTGTCAGCTGATACATGGGAGTGGGAGTACAGGTGTATTGGATGGGCTGGAGTAGGCATGACTGTCCTGCCCCACATGAATGAGGGATGAGCCCTGGACAGTGGATAGCTGGCTATGTATGTGTGACACACGTAATCTGCACACTCCTGGGGCCCAAACATTGTTCCCACCCGCTGCATGGGTGTGTGCCAGATACCCCAGGCACATGTGGTGGCTCAGCTCAGCAAGTGGACCTCATAACAAAGCAACACGCAGATTACATGTCCGAACACAGGCGTTGTGTGAACAATGGACCCACCCATGATGCCCACAACAGAGTCAGGGAAACAGATGCTGTCCCCCACCTTGAGTGAAGCAAACTGCAAGGACACAGTCCCAAGTGACACAATTCCCTGAATGTAAGGGTCACACCTGGGTATCAGATGAGGAGTGGGCAGTGCACAATAGAGGGACATGGCTCCTGGACAACATGACTGCTGTACTGTGGCAGTTTAACCAGGCCATAGGAGGGCACATAGCATGTAATACAGAGTTCACAGTGCAGTCTTTGACTCACCCCCTCCTTGCTGCTGTCTGGCCTTCAGCTGCCCATCCAGGTCTGGAAACACCACCGCCAGGATCTGGAGCATGTGGGGGTCAGGGTCCGTGTTCCGCCCCTCCTGCGAGGAGGCGACAGCTTCAGCTGGACCCGTGCAATCCTCCGGGTCCAGCCCCGAAGGTCCTGCCACCTCTTCTGGCAGTTGCGGATCCGGTGCTTGTAGACCCCCACGGACCGGACAGCCCGGACGATGTCCTTCCAGATCTCCTGCTTCCGATGGGCATTAACCTGTGAGGATGACAAAGTGAAAAGGCCATAACTACACATGCAACATATCCGTGCATGACACAGTTGTATATACATGTCTCAATCACAGGGGCACATGATGTACACAGGCAGTGCAATGCTGCCCATGGACAGTTTGCCAGAAGTCACTACATGGTATCATTGCATGGGAAGTAAAACCTTGTTCAAATGCACTGTCACTGCACCATACCTGTCCAGTGCATGTCACTACACACTATGGGGGTGACAACTACTCAGTGAGCCTGCTAGCCAGTGGCGTGCAGACTTTCAGCCTTGCTAGTCAGACAAAATGCACATTCAGAAAGGCAGTGCACAGAACACTCACCTGCTCCCCTGGTGTCCCATACAGCTTGCTGTACTGTGGAAGTAGGCTGTCCAGCAGGGCCTGGTTCTCCTCAAGGCTGAAGGCTGGGGCTCTCTCCACAGTACGTGCCATTGCAGGGTCCAGAGGGGGCAGAGACAGCAGCAGTGCAGTGGCAGATGTCGTCCTGGAGCACGTAGTGCAGGCAAGTGAGCTCTCAGGGGAACAGCCAGCAATATATATGTGCTGCAGAGGCAGATACTGTCCCATGTGTCCAAAGTGATAGGTCCAAGTCGTTTGCATCTTCTGAATCTGGCCAATCCATGGAATAGCAGCACCAATATACGCCCACAGCATCCTTCAAATCTTCAACTTCATGACATACATGATTTTGCAACATTGTTGTGGGTGACCAACTAAATTTCCAGCAACCGACTCGTTCGAATTTCGAAAACGCGTCCGTTGCCAGGCTAGGCCATTGACAATGGGTGCGCACCGATCGGTCCATTGCTGTTCAACGCGTACAGGGGTACAACGCGTACCCGCACACATTGAATGCAATGGGCCGGCCGGGTGCACCGATCGGTCCATTGCTGTTCAATGCGTACAGGGGTACAACGCGTACCCGCACACATTGAATGCAATGGGCCGGCCGGGTGCACCGATCGGTCCATTGCTGTTCAACGCGTACAGGGGTACAACGCGTACCCGCACACATTGAATGCAATGGGCCGGCCGGGCGCACCGATCAGTCCATTGCGGTACAATGCGTACAGGGGTACAACGCGTACCCGCACACATTGAATGCAATAGGCCGGCCGGGTGCACCGATCGGTCCATTGCTGTTCAACGCATCCCTGTACAAGTGACTGGCATATGTCACCATGCCTGTCTCAGATGAACATATGCCAGCCACAGATAGCTCCCAGGGAGTGAGGGGCACACCTACAACACGACAGCCTGTCCAAACTGTATCATAAGGCATGTAAGGCTGCATTTCCTATTGTGTGTATGTTGGTGTACATGTTGTCCTGTGGGTGTCACCTGGGGGCAGCCACCCCCAGGCTGTGCACGTGTTCATTGGGACAGGATCCTGGGTGTTACGTGTACATGACCACTGTGATGTGCAACTGTTCATATCTGTGCATGTGCCATGGTCACATTTCACGGTGGTGTATGTGTATGTCATGTCACATACCCCGTGAGTCCCATGTGGGATGGTATGTTTGAGCCAGGGTGTCCCAGTGGCACAATAGTGATGGTCCTCCACAGTAGTGTTTACAATGTCTCTGATTTCATGTGCACAATGGGAGACAGTCTCCACATCCACGTTGTGTGTGCATGGACTTTGATGTTGTGTGTGTGTGTGTCACAGATGTCCATGTCTGTCCTGCAGTGGCAAGTGGGACCACTACCTGTGGGGGTCATGGTTGTTTTGCTGTGGTGTATACATGATACTCCATGTAATGCCAGTGTCCATGTGGCAATACAGGGTCCCTGGGAATGTACCTGTCGTTGAGCTGTGATGCCTGGGGCACATCTGTCCTCACATGTCACTGTGGGGGTGATTGTGACATGGCAGCAGGAGATGGGAACTGTGACACGGCCTCATGATATCCAATGGGCCAACCTGGGACTTATTGATGCCACTTGTTGAACCGTGATGACAGATGTTGGCCATGTATGTACCATACATGTCCTTACGGAACTGCACACTTCATGTAGTTGTGCCTCATAATGATGTATGATGTGATATTGAGTGTGTTCAATGCCGCATATGTGGGGTGACTGACAATCTTGCTTTCTTCTCCTCTGCACTGCAGGGCTCCTGCTGTCCATAGACCATTCCCAGACCTGGCAACGATGGTGGAACGGGACAGCATCCGATGGTACCGCTTCACCAGGCAGCTGATTGAAGATTTGGCAGTGCAGTTGGCCCCACATTTGCAGCCTGGCCGGCCGTATCCTACAGCGCTGACCCCCAAGGTGAAGGTGATGGCAGCCCTACACTTCTTTGCCACCGGTACCTTCCAACATACTGTGGCGACTGCTGGTGGGATGTCACAGACCATGTTGAGCCGTGTGCTCCGTGATGTTTTGGAGGCAATGTTGCTATTCCTGAACCGGTACATCTATTTCCCTAGACTGCAACGACTCACTGACGTGAAGAGTGACTTCTATGCCCTGGGGAGGATGCCGCATGTCATTGGCTCCATTGATGGGACACATGTGGCTTTGGTACCACCACAGGCCCAGGAGCAGGCCTACCGTAACCGCAAGCACTACCACTCGGTCAATGCACTGGTGGTGTGTCTTGCAGATATGACCATCACACACGTGTATGCCCGTTTCCCTGGTTCAGCACACGATGCCTTTGTGATGAGGAGTAGTCGCATCCCCAGGATGATGGCACAGTTGCAGAACCAGCGTGCCTGGCTTGTCGGTGTGTACTGACTTTGTGCCATTGTGTGTGATCTGATCTGTAGTATTCCGCCCACTTTTCCAAGTCAGCTAATGTGCACTTGTCTGTCCGTAGGTGACTCGGGATACCCCAACATGCCGTGGTTGCTGACACCCCTCAGGAACCCTGTGACACCAGCCCAGATGCGCTACAATGAGGCACATGGTCGGACCAGGAGAGTGATTGAGCGGACATTTGGTCTCCTGAAGAGCCGCTTCCGCTGCCTCGACAAGACAGGAGGGTCCCTCCCATATGCCCCAGCGAAGGTGTGCAAGATTATCATCGTCTGCTGCATGCTCCACAACCTGGCAGTGCGGAAGGAGTTGCCTCTCATCCAGGATGACAATGACCAACATCCAGTGCTGAACCTATCTGATACTGTACTCACTGACACCCAACTGACACTCTTGAATAAAGGTCTTGGGTTTGTCCCCACCTATTTACCAGATATTTTTAAGATTCGCCAGGAATTGGCTTCTTTCTTCCGAAATATCAGACTTAGGGTCTTCTTTGGGGACCAGGAGGAACGTCCTATGTCCGAAGGGGATACGGTTTTTCGACCTAAATCTAAGTTTACCCCTGCTCTGGGCAGTCTCCCAGTGGAGGTGGAGGCGTTTGAACAGGCAGTTGTTAAGGAGGTGGAAACGTGGGTAGGTCTACATCGCTCACCCTACAAAAACCTTTCCAACATTGAAATGAAGGCGCTGGAGGAACTGAGGAACAACCAGGATTTGGTGATTAAACCAGCGGATAAGGGGGGAGCAATCGTGGTACTTAAGAAGACTGCCTATGAGACAGAATGTTTAAGACTTATGGCCGACAGAAGGAACTACACCGTCCTCAGAGAGGATCCTACCGAGGAGATCAGGAGAGAAATCACGTCTACTGTGGAGGAAGCAGTACATAATGAGTGGATCACCGAGAAGGAAGGGGTTTTCCTTTGCCAATCTGACCCTGTGACCCCCTATTTTTACATACTCCCCAAAGTGCATAAACCTACACGACCACCACCAGGGAGACCTATAGTGTCGGGTATGGGATCGTTATTGGAACCGCTATCACAGTTTTGTGATTTCTTTTTCAAACCCATTGTACAGTTCAGACGAGCCTATCTTAAAGACACCACAGAAGTTCTGGTCTTATTGAAGGATTTACCCTTCGACCCTGGTAAGGACTTTTTGGTGGGCTTGGATGTGGAGTCCCTGTACACTAACATCCCCCAGAAGGAAACTCTACGGGTGGTGGAAGAAATCATCTATTCAGAGGATTGGATACACAATACACCGAGACCTTTCATTTTGAATTTGGCTGAAATTGCCCTTACGAAAAATTTCTTTGAGTTCCAGGGTACTTACTATCTTCAGTCACATGGCACGTCCATGGGTAGCGTTTTGCCCCGAGTCTGGCAGGACTTTACATGTCAGCTTTTGAGGAACAATACATCTACGCCCCTAATAACATCTGGACGAACAATGTCAAAACCTGGCGTCGCTACATTGACGACGTTTTCCTCATCTGGGAGGGTGATAGGCAATCCATAGATGATTTCCTGTTGTGGCTCAACAGCCGGAATCCCCTACTCCTTTTTACCTCAACCATTTCTAAAGAATGTTTGCCCTTTCTTGACCTTACTATTGTCCCTAAAGGGGTGGTTTAGAAACAAAAATGTTCCATAAACCTACGGATAGGAACAGTTTGTTGTCATTCAAGAGTTTCCACCCGAGATCCCTTAGGGAGAACCTTCCAGTGGGGCAGTTCCTACGTCTCCGCCGGAACTGTTCAGACACTGTCGAATTTAGATCAGAAGCCCGGACTCTACATAACAAACTCATACAAAGGAACTATCCTCAGAGGATTGTGAAGAGAGCCAGTAAGAGGGCGGTTAATTGCCAACGAGAAGTCCTACTAGAGACAGTCATTAAGCAACCGACTGATAGGCCCATTTGTGTGACTACTTTTAACACAGCCTCTAATCACATCCAAAAGATTGTCACTCGTCATTGGAGAATTCTTAACTCCAACGGGCTGAGTTTGAACAAACCGCTTTTCTCTTATAAGAGGAGTCAAAACATTAAGGACCTTCTGGTGCATACAAGACCTAGGCCCGTTATATCTGGAGCCAATAGCACGGCCCATAGCATTCTTCCAGGGATCCTACCCCCTGTCACGGGTCACACTAAATGTGGGTCCTGTGATGTCTGCCACCTAACCGCCAATACCAAAACTATAGATATTGGTTTACCCCGCCCGTGGGAACAAAGAAAACATACGAATTGTAATTCTACGTATGTTATCTACCTAATCAAATGTTCTTGTGAACTTATCTATATAGGCATGACAACGAGGAAGGTTAAGGTCAGGATCATGGAGCACAGGTCCACTTTCAGATGCCAGAGATCCGTCAGTCGCCTTACCACCCACTTTAAAGAGAGAAATCACTCGGCTGAGGATTTCTTTTGGACGGTGATTGATAAACCCTACATTGACATGACGCATATTAGGCCTGAAAGGGCACTTTTTATCAGGGAACAGAAGTGGGTGTATAGGTTACGCAGTCACATCAGGGGGCTGAATGACGAGATTCCTTGGAACAGCCTGAACTAATGAGTACTGTTTTTCCTTTTTCTCCCCCAAAAAATCCCCCGATATATCATAACACCTTAGCCCTTCAGTGCTTTTTGGACAGGCACCCACTTTAGAACGGGTAGAGCTGTTTACCATCTGTTTTCTTGTCCTAGTTCTCATGGGGTTAATATGCAGCAAGTTGTCATCTAGTCCTTGTATTTGAGGAGTCATTGTGGGTGGTTTTGGACAGTTGATTTACTCCATTTAAGAACCCCCCTCCCCCCGTTGAATCCCTCTTGCAGTATCTCTCTTTGTACTGTGGTCTCTGTTTTGATTTTGACTTTTCCTCCGGTTTCTTATCAGAACATATATATGTATATTTATTTATATATATATATTTCCATTGTGTTTTTTCCCCCCTGAATCCATCAACAGATGGGGACATTAAAGTAATTTATTTGGCTTTATTTATTTTAGTTCGTGTCCTGAGGTTTTATTTTTCAGTGTCCTCCGGTAACGTACTTTTATTATTGCCTTTTTTCCCCCAACTATTTTAGGCCTTATTCTTTAGGAACTTCCACATTAGCCTTGACCCTTTCTTTCTTTCTCTCTTCTTTTTCTTCTTTCTGTCTTCCCCTTTTTTCTTTTCATTAGGAGTCCTTCTTGAGGCTATCCTTAGGAGAACACAGGGGCGACATCTGCGCAGACTCCTGGGTACGATCTCTCGACCGCCGACATATTACTGTTGGCGGTCTAGTCTCTTTTTTGTCCCCGGTCCACCCTGCACTTTGACGTTACGTGATGACACGCACAGGGTGGGACCTTTCGTATTTCCTGTGATAAGGCACAGGGGAACGGGAAACGTGTATCTTCGCGGTATTGGGAGTGCGGAGTGAATTGCACTTTAGCTCACCTTGACGCAGTAAGTTTACCCAGTTTGGGGTCCTCTGTAGCCATCGGATGTCTGTTTCTCTATCACTCTTCCATACTTATTCTGCTGTGGTCGAGATCCGTGGGTGACGGCAGGTTTCTCCTTCTTTCATTTCTTAGCCTTGCTGAGTACACAGGGAATTTTGACCGTGTGTCTCGTAGGTTTGGACATATCGATTAACTTATTCCTGATATTCCTTCCAGTTCTATCTAAGATTATTTGACTTTTGTATTTTCATTTTTACAGATAGAGAGGGTCATTGGTCCTGGCAAAAAACAGAGCGGCTGGACCGCGTATATTCATTTTTGTTTTTTTGCAGTTCCTTTTCGCTACTTTCCCCACTTCTCTTACATTCTTTGTTTGTTTTCCTTTTAATTTACCCTGTTGTACCATAGTGTGTGACTACAGGGAGCTATTCGCACCCCTCCGCCAGTTCAAGTTTGACTAATTAGTAAACTCGCTAAGAGACCAGAAACGTGGCTGGATGGATGTTTGTCTCCTATGCAGATTTAATGCATCCATGTGTATATAAGTAATATACCGATTTGTGCATAGACGCGTGCTAAATTTTTACATCACGATAGCATAATAGCGTTATATGCTGTTTTCACTCTCAGTTCACAAAATCACATCAACCTAGTGTTCTAGGGGTAGTGTATCACACTTATGACATTGTTATATTGTTAGTAGTGTAATGAGCTGTGGAGAGTGTGTGTGTGGGTTCATATAACTCATGGATCTTGAATGTGTGTGTGATTCTTCAGAAGGGGTTAATTGGCACACAGTTTTGTTGCTGGGTTTTGAGACAGGGCACCACACTATTTCACCCTGCACTTCACTTTCTCGTTTTCTTTTGATTTTATTTCTCTGCAGGTTCCTCATGGAGAGCAAAGGGCTCTTCCATGCTCTATTCCAGAGCTTGCACTGAACATGGTGCTTTGTTTTCTTACCCCTGGATTCTAAGGAGGTAGGGACAGCAGCCTCTTTTGGGATTGATCAGGTGGAAGTCCTGAAGAAAGCCGGGGTATTAGCACTTGCCGGCTGAAACATGTCGACATCTTAGCAGAGTGGAGGGGTAAGGCTTTGATAATGAGTAGCCATTACCACCATCCACGGGTCTGGTTAGGACCATTTCTTGCATCTGGACAGTGTACCCATTATTAAAGGTATTACCAGTTTTAACAATTTATTCTGCCACTATATTTTTTCACTTTTTTTGATCCCACACAATTTCTTTAATTTTTTTATGTTGTTTGTCTTCCCCCTCCCTATTGCTCCACCTCCAGCGTTGGCTAGCGCGGAGGTGTGTTAGCAGGCCCTATGATGAAGCATGACACAGTTCGCTGTGTGTGAGGGCAGTTTTACATACACAGTGTGTGCCCTGTTTTATTTCTCTCTTCCCTTTATCCATTCTGTGAGTTTTTTAATACAGTCCCTTTTCTTCGTTGTGTGAATTAATGCTTTGTAGGAGGGCGATTTGGGACTGCTTTCCTCTTACCTCTTTTCCTGTGGTTTTGAATGACCAACATCCGCCACCTGTGGAGGATCCTGGCCTGGACCACGATGCCAGTGATGATGATGAGGGTGATGTCCGCACACAGCTCATCACCAACTTCTTTAGCTGAATGTGAGTATCCTGAGGTGTCATGTCAATGATGTGAGTTGGCATGATATGTGTAGGTGGTGCTCTGGTGCTGTTGGAGTGTGTCCATGGGCTGCTTGACTGGATGTGTGTAGCGATGTGTGCTTACAGGTGGTCTGTACTCCCCAACAGTGTTGACATGCTAACTTGGTTCTGGGTGGGTATCTTGTAACATGTATTGTGCATGAGTTTTGCTGTTCTGTCCTGTTCTCCATTGCTTTTGACTGTGTGTCATTTCTGTCCTTCACAGGGTACTTTCAGATTCGTTTGGTCAACTGTGTCCACCGACGACGTGATTGTACTTCCAGGGTGGTAGCTGTTGTGTCCCTACAGGTGATGTGCGCCACACCCATGGACTTCCTTCCTTCTACAGTTGTTGACTGTGTGCCCGCTGCCAGGTGGGATTACCTTGCATCTGTAGTGGTTACGACATGTTGCAACTGTGTAATAAACCTGTGCTTCACTTTGTGATGTGCGTTGTCTGTGGTCACACATTTGACTGCCATTTGCTTACTGCACCTGTGGGCTACTTGACTACAACTGGGAATAGGTGTGTTGTCTGTGCATTGCACCGTCTTCCCTGGCAACATCAGTGTAGGCAATGAGTCAGATGGCCTAGGTGTGTATGTGTTGTGTAGCCCTGGTGGTGTGTCTCCCTCATATGTGTCACGTTGCCTTTACTCACATGCCTGTGTTGTACTTGCTGTTGCAGTTCGCATACACAGTGTAATTTTGAAGTTCATCATCCCCATGACAGCACCCACGTTGGAATCACAACAGAGGCAAGTATGGTGTATTAGTGTATTTATTGTGATACATTTGTGTGAATAGTGCATAGGATGGTTAGTGCTGTACATATATATTGCAATCAGAAGTTCCTAGGTGAATTGAAAGTCCTGGTAGACAAAATCCCCAGTATCGGGGCCACAGTTGTCTGAGACATTGGTCCAACTTGTACTCCACATGTCATGTGTGGGAGTTGTGTTGCCGTCAACAGGGTGAACAGTTTGTGCACAAAGGTGAACATCCAGAACAGGTTCAGGCTTCCTGGGGGTTGCACTTGGCCATCGGCCTCTCACTTGCCCCTCCTCGGACGACCCCTCTTCTTTGGGGGGCCCCTCAAGTACAGGCTGCTGCGGTGCAGGGGACTCTCCGCCAGAGTCATCCTCCCTCCCTGTGGCAGTTGCAGTTTGTTCAGCACCAGATGTTGTTGGCACACAGGGAGGTGTGGACTGGTTGCTGTTCATCTGGCGGAGGCATTGTAATATGTCCCTGTGCACCGCCGTCATCTCTTGCAGTGCGTCCCACTTGGACTCCACGCGGGACATGTGTGAGTCCAAGCAGGCATGATGGGCAGCCTGCTGCTGTTTCATGTCTCTGAGGAGCCCCACTACCTGGCTGAGTTCTCTGGTGCTGGACTGGTACGCATCGGCTATGCGTACCAGTTGTGGGTCATCATGCACACCAGCAACCTCTGCAAGCAGCGACCTCTGTCTCCCACCCCTCCCACCACCCCTGCCGACATGTGCAGTGCGTGCAGTGGCACGCACAGATGACCCTGGTCCCCCTTGGGGGTTGGTGGTGGTGTCCATGGCCCCACGTTGGTCCAGGGTCCCTGTGCTGGGGGTGCTCCTTGTTCTGTCCATGTCGGCAGGGATGGTATTTGTGGTGACAGTCGTTGGAGGGGTGGGTGCAGGGGTGCAGCTGGTGGTCCTGCTGGTGCTGCAGCTGGTGGTCCTGCTGGTGCTGCATGTTGACTTGCACCGGAGGTGCCAGGTTGGTCTTCTTCATCCGAGGAAGGCAGAGGCTGTTCGACACCAGTGAGCTCCGTATCCTCTTGAGCCTGGGACTGGGACTCCTCAGCGTCTGCTGCTGTGTCCCCATCATCACCTGTTTTTGGGAGACACACACAATGTATGTTATGTTTCTGCAGGCATCAATGGTTGACACACCTGACAGTTGTGACTGTGCCTCTGGGTGCGGGCCTGTACATTGCATTGTCCTAAGTTGTCACAGTCAGGGGTTGATATTGGTGTAGCACATTGTCCTGCATTATTTGGGCATTTCTATGTATTTGTTGGGGTGTGAACATGGTCTGCATTGGTTGTATTTGGTTGACAGCCGGCCCTCCTTCCCACCCAGCCAGTCAGTTATCCCACCATGGACTGTGCTTGCATTGCAGGGAGTGAAAGTTGTCTTTCAAGATGTCAGTCAGTGGTGTCGTGCTGTTGGTTGTTGCACAGTTGCCAGCAGGGCCTTGTGCTCCCCACAGCAGTAGCCAGTGTCAGCCATCTTGTGAGTCCTTTTCCACTCCCTGTGATGTGAGCATGGTTGTGAGTGGTGTTGATGGGCCAGTTGTGAGGCTGAGCAATATCTGTGCCTACTACTCCCATCATGCTATTGCCTCCACCCCCTTCCCAGCATGCCCATGCTTCCTTCCTTTGACTCTGCTTCCCTGTGGGGTGGGCTGCCTGTGCTGACAGGATGGCTGGGAGTGTTGTCCTGGCAGTTGTTTGGCTAAAAGTCCAAAGAGTGTCCCTGTGCTTCACACAACATAACCCAGGGTGGAGGTTCTTTGTGGGATCTTGATTTAGGATGTGAGGCATTGCATTCTCCCAGGTGGGTTATGTGGAGTATGTGTTGAGGGTGTGTGTGAGGGGAGGTGCTTGTGACTATGGTCAGTGCTGCGAGTCCTCCTTCCCACCCAGCCAGATATCCCACCATGGAACGTGCTTCCATTGCAGGGAGTGGAAGTTGTCTCTCAGGATGTCAGTCAGTGGTGTCCTGCTGTTGGTTGTTGCACAGTTGCCAGCAGGGCCTTGTGCTCCCCACAGCAGTAGCCAGTGTCAGCCATCTTGTGAGTCCTTTTCCACTCCCTGTGATGTGCGCATGGTTCATGGTGGTGTTGATGGGACAGTTGTGGGGGTGAGCAATATCTGTGACTATGACTCCCATGATGCTATTGGCTACACTGACTTGCCCAGCATACACAGAATTCCTTTCTTTCAGTGGTCTTCACTGTGTGTTGGTGTTGTAGTGGTGGCTACATGTCTGGATGTGTTTGTTAGTTATATTTGTGCCACTGCCTAGCTGTTGTTGTAGTTGTGTTTGTACATGTGATGACACGGTTAAATGTAACTTTGAGATGGCATGTGTTGTGTTTATCTGACTGACATACACATTTTGGGATGATTCTGTTCTGGTTGCTGTGTAATTGCTAAGAGTGCATGGTTTGACTCTCCCTTGACAGTGATGTGTGTGTGTATTGTGGCAGAATATTGTGTACATTTGTTGTGTACTCACCAGGCTCTGGGATGTTCTCTAGTCCATAGACGCTCACTGGCGGAAGGATGGCCTGCACCTTCTCCTCCCAGGGCCTGAGGTATACTGGCTTGGCAGGAGGGCCACTGCCGGTGTATTGGCTCAGGAGGTAGTCCTTCTTGAGCAGCTCCCGTACCCTCCTGCGCACGTCATACCACCTGTTCTGGATGTCAGTCTTTGTGCGCAGACATGGTGATTGTGCGTTCACCCTGTTGATGATCCTCTCCCACATCTTGGTTTTCTGGGAGATGGGTGTCTGTTGGACCAGTGTGCCAAACAGCTGTGGCTCTACCCTGAGGATCTCGTCTACCAGGACTTCCAATTCACAATCTAGGAACTTGTGATTCTTCTTTGGGGGCATGGTGATGGGTGGTGATGGTGAGTGATGTGTGTGTTGGTGTGCAGGTGAGGGTGTGTGAGTGTGTGTTTTGCTGGGTGTATGTGAGGTAGCTATTTGTTGGTGTGCTGATGGTGTGTGGCTTGTGTGAGGGATGAGCTGTGGGTGTGTGGTTGCTGTCTGTTGAGTGCTGGCAGTAGAATAGCATTTGCAAAGGATCATGGTTGGGATTTGTGTCCTTTATATGGGTGGAGTTGTGGGTGTGTCTTTGTTCTCTGTCCCCACCCCCCCCAGTATTTATTGGCTTTGTAATTGCTTGTTTGGCCTTTTTTTGTGTATTTTTCCTTAGTACTTTCTGTGCATGTTGGAAACGTTCTTGTGACCGAGTCGGACCCTGCAGTTGTCTCGTACGGTCTTCTCCGTTTCGTTCACGCTGTGTTTGTGCAGTTTTCTATGCTGCGTACGCGTCGGTCGCGGTGTTTTGTGTTACTTCGGCTCGCAGTTTTGTATGCGTGTCGGTCGTACGGCTTGTCCTCCGTACGACTCGGTCGTGGTTTTCGCGCCTTGCATCGTACTTTGCGGTTTGGAGTTCGCGGGTACGTTTCGGTTGGATTTTTTCCGGGTGCGTGTCGGTCGGTTCGATTTGCGTGTTTTTCCGGCCGGATTGCTGTTTTCCGTGCGGCTCGGTCGTTCGGCTTGGGTTCAGTACATGTCGGTCGGATTTAGCACGCTTTGCATCGTACTTGGCGTGTCGGGCGCCACAGGTACGTGTCGGTCGGAATTAATTCCGGCTCCGAGTCGGTCGGTGCTTTTTCCGGCCCGAATCGGAATCGACCCCTAAGTCCAAACCGAATATTGGTAAGGGAAAAGGTCAGATGAGTATAGAAGAGGCTAAAAAGAAATGGCCATGTCATAATTGCGGAAAATTAGGGCACTGGAGAAACGAGTGTAAATTTCCTCCGAAAGTTAATGCAGAAAATCAATCATTGAATCCACAGGTGCAGAATGAGGTGAGTTACCAACAGCTGCAACAGCCGCAGGTAGTTACTCAACAGTGTCAGGTGCTGCAACCACCTCTTCCAAAGAGTGTAAATCCTCAAAGATACAGTACAGAGGCAGGATTCTACGGTGGAGAGCAGGTAACAAAATTGCAGCGCGCAGCTGCAGTATTGGTTACGGCAGGATGGAGATGAATCGGATGAAAGCTTATGACGGTGCCTAGGAGAGGAAGAGGAGTGCGTGCTTGGTGCAACTCTAGAGGTAGATCAGTCAGGTCCATTTGTGGATGGAAAAGTGAATGGTGTAAATGTTACATTCCTAGTGGACACTGGTGCTACCCGTTCTACTGTTAGATCAGTGGAAATTCCAAAACTTCTTCTCTCAGGAGAATATATCCAAGTTGTAGGTGTTTCAAACAGGCAGATTAAAACCCGTCTTACAAAACCAATAGAGGTGGAAATTGGACCATTCAAAGAGATGCATCGCTTTGTGGTGTGTGATTGTAGTCCTGTAAATTTATTAGGACGCGATCTGCTTTGCAAAATGAATTGTACCATCTATTGTACCCCAGATGGTATTGCTTTCCAGACACCAGATGAGGATGTTCTGTATAAAATGACAATGGCAGAACTAGAACCAGGAGTGAATGACATGTTTCCTGTGTTTGATGCGGAGAAAATCCCTATTGAATTGAAATGAATAGTCAGGTCTGATGTGTGGGATTTCACAGGCGAAGATATTGGACTATTGACAGGAGCTGACCCTGTAAAAATTACTGTAAGAGAAGGAACAAATTACCCAAATACCCCGCAGTACAAATTAACGCCAGAAATCATTGAAGGAATAACACCTGTAATTAATAAGATGATTGAACAAGGAATTTTGAGAGAAATAATGAGCAGCCCATGTAATTCTCCTATAACGGGAATGAAAAAGCCAAATGGAACATATAGGATAGTACAAGATTTGAGGAAGGTAAACAAAATTGTTATTCCTTGCTGCCCAATTGTGCCAAACCCTGCTGTAATACTGTATCAAATTCCTCATGATGCAGAATGGTACACAGTTATTGATTTGTGCCATGCATTCTTTTCTATTCCATTGCACCCTGACAGCCAGCCATTATTTGCCTTCCGGTTCGGAGAGCGTATTTTGGCATGGTGCCGAATTCCTCAAGGGTATACTGAAAGTCCTTCAATTTTTAATCAGATTCTGAAGAAATCCTTAGAAGATTTAAAAATGCCTGAAAAATCTGTGATGGTCCAATATATTGATGACCTATTAGTGGCATCAAAGACCAGAGAAGCATGTGTTACGGACACAATTGCTTTATTGAATCATTTGGCAGAAGGAGGACACAAGGTGTCCCCATCAAAACTGCAATTTTGTCAACAAGAAGTACAGTACCTAGGTCATAAGATTGAGAAAGGGATGAGAAAAGTGACAACAGAAAGGATAAGGATTATCAAAGGAATGAGAGCCCCAATGACACAGAGAGAGGTGAGAATGTTCCTTGGAATGGTTGGTTATTGCCGACAGTGGATAAGTGGATTTTCATTGATTGCGAAAACTTTACAGCGATTGACAAAGAGGGATGTCAAAGATCCAATTGAATTGGATGAGGAGGAAATGAAGGCTTTCGAGGAACTGAAAACAAGTTTGTGTGAGGCACCAGCATTGGGAATGCCTGATTATGAAAAAGAATTTGAGCTGTATTGTAGCGAGAGAGACGGATATGCACTTTCAGTATTAGTGCAAAGGCATGGAAAAATGAAACGACCAATCGCCTATTTTTCAGCTGTTTTAGACCCGGTAGCAAAGGCGTTGCCTGGATGTCTGTAAGCAGTAGCTGCTACTTGTGTGTCTGGAACAGAGTGAAGGAATTGTGATGGGATATCCTTTGAGAGTATATGTCCCACACTCCGTTGAAATCCTTCTGACCCGAACAAAAACCCAATTCATGACACATAGTCGGCTGACTAGGTATGAAAAAGTGATCTTGGGTGCAGACAATGTAACCATTGTAAGATGCACGAGTGTGAATCCTTCCACTTCACTGCCAGATGAAGTAAATGCAGAAGTCAAAGATGATGTTGATCATAAGTGTTTGGATGTGCTTGAATTTTGCACAAAGCCTCGCCCTGATATCAGGGATGAACCCTTAAAAGAGTCAGATTATGTGATGTTTGTGGATGGGTCATGCCTGAGAACAAGTGAAGGAGTTTTAAGTGCTGCGTATGCTGTGTGTACGGTGGCAACCATAATGGAAGCATCTTGTTTGAGAGGAATACGTTCAGCCTAAGTTGCTGAGCTGATTGCTCTGATTCGAGCGTGCAAACTGGGAAAGAACGTCCGAATTACGGTGATCACAGATAGCCAGTATGGCTTCGGAGTGGTGCACGATTTTGGACAGATCTGGTCCCAGAGGGGATTTCTGACTTCTGCAGGGTCTCCTATTAGGAATGGTGAGTTTGTGAAGAAGTTGCTTGAGGCGATACAGCTGCCTAAACAGATTGCAGTGGTAAAATGCGCTGCTCACAAAAACGGAACCGATTACATTGCAGTGGGTAACAAATTCGCTGACGAATTAGCTCAATATTGTGCCAGAAATATGACCTCAATGAATCGAAGAAGGGAAAAAGAGAATGTTTCATGTCCCTTGCTGTTTACTAACACAGTTGAAATGTGGGTTGAGGTAAAACAATTGCAGGAAGAAGCAGATGATGAGGAAAAAGATGGTTGGATAAAAGCAGGTTGCAGACAAAGAGAGGAAGATGAAGTCTGGGTTTACAGGGATGAAAGACCAGTTATGCCTGATAGCATGATCTCTAACATGGCACGGATGTACCATGGACAGGCACACATTGGTAGGGGTGCCATGATCAGACTTTTCAGACAGACCTGGTACAACCCAAAATTTAGGGCTATAGCTGAAAGCCTTTGTCAAAGATGTCTTATATGCCAACAAATAAATCCTGGAAGGAAGAGAGTAGTGAGTTTGGGAACAATAGGACGTGAAGGAGGTCCTTTTACCAGAATGCAACTAGATTTTATTGAAATGCCCCCAAGCAACAGATTGAGGTATGTCCTGGTAGTCGTCTGTTTGTTTTCTCGTTGGGTGGAGGCCTATCCGACAAGAAGGAATGATGGAGTTACTGTAGCTAAGCTCCTTCTGAGAGAATTCATTCCTAGATATGGCTTTCCAGTAACGATCGAAACAGATAGAGGAACACATTTCCAGAATGAAATCATCCAACTGATATGTGAAGCACTTGACATTCAACAAAAGCTGCACTGTGCCTACAGACCAGAGGCTTCTGGAGTGGTAGAGCAAGTAAATGGCACAATAAAGAATAGGTTAGGGAAAATGTGTCAAGCCACAGGACTCAAATGGCCCGACGCCTTACCATTGGTGCTGATGAGCATCAGAAGCATACCTGACAGAAAAACAGGTCTGAGTCCTCATGAAATAATCATGAGACGAGCAATGAGACAAGCACACGTACCTGTCAACAAACTGCTGACTATAACTGATGATCTCGTATTGGACTATTGCAAAGGATTGGCTAATGTGGTGCATTCTGTGTTTCATCAGGTTAGACCGGATGCGACCACTCTTGAAAGAAAACCAGCTCATGATTTGAGTCCAGGAGACAGGGTCCGCATAAAAGTCCACAGAAGAAGAAACTGCTTGGTTCCACGCTGGGATAAGCCAAGTCAAGTGATCCTGGTGACAACAAGTGCGGTAAAGTGTGCAGGTGTGAAAAATTGGCTACATGCCAGTCATACCATCAGAGTTCCAGATCCTGAAGCTCGACCTGTAAGTCAACATCTGGAAATATCAGATACCAGTTCAACATCTGAAGCAGAGACTGAAACAATCAGAGTTCCGGATCTTGAAGCTCGACCTGTAAGTCGACATCTGGGAGAATCAGGTACCAGTTTGACAACTGAAGAAGAAACTGAAACAATTAGAGTTATAGATCTTGAAGCTCGACCTGTAAGTCGACATCTGGAAATATCAGATACCAGTTCGGCATCTGAATCAGACCAACCTGAATCCAGTGAAAGACAAAAGGAAGAATCCGAAAACAAAAGAACTGATATTGAAACAGGAGAAACCGAACTAATAAACAGTGACAATGAACAGCCAAGTACAGGTTTTGGGGAAATTCCTCCGGAAATTGTAGAGGTAACTCAAGAAAATGTAGATTCAGATAGAGAGATTGGGGAAATTGCGGAAGAAACACGAGGAGGCCCAGACTCAAAATTACAAACAGAAGAAACACAGGGAAATTTAGATTCAGATAGAGAGATTGGGGAAATTGCGGAAGAAACACGAGGAGGATTAGACTCAGAATTACAAGCAGAAGAAACACCAGAAGATTCGGATTCAGATAAAGATACTGAGATCATAAAGTTCAAAGTTAGAGGAAGTGAAGTGAGGTCTGAGACAGAATCTGAGGAAAGTGAAGAAGAAAGAAAGCAAAGAATAGGACCAAGAAAGAGAACTTGGAGAGCAGAACGAGAAGAAAAAGAAAGTGAACTGAAAAGGCCAAGAAAAGGAGACAATTGGCCCAACAAAATTGAAAGACTGAGATATAAAATAATAAATTTGAACAAAGACAATGCAGAACAAGTAAATGAAATAACAAGTCAGAAAGGACAAAGAAAAACAAGTGAAAGACAGTTGCAGAGACCAAAAAGAGTGAAAAGACCTAACTTGAAATACATGTCACCTGAATGGTTATACATAGCACTGACCGACATTAAAAAGTGGATAGCAGTCACGAGAACCCAGACAAAGACTGTGAACAGGAGGGTGAGAGTGAACTGTGCAAATCCTGAAAGGCAAAGAAAGAAAGACCGGACTAGACACACAAACTGATAAAGTCAAAGAAAAATTTCTGAAAAACCGAAAGGTGTGCCAAAAGGCAGTTGATCTTAATCAACACTACGTCATTTGAGGTGTGGAAACACATTTCTGTACATATAATTAGATAGTATTACAACATGGTAGACACTGAGAATAGAAGATCTAGATGTGAGTTTTTCCATAGATGGTGTAAGATATGTGTTTCTATTGTACAGGCTTTCTAATGCTTATTTGGTTTATTTTAGCAATTATAATTCCACTTAGATTAGTTGTAGAAAATACATCTGTAATAATGAATGACACGAGTAGTGACAAGAAATCTAACATAAAGAACACTGCAACATTAATAGATAGTACTGATTTTCATAGGGATAAGTCAATAACTGATTTCTCCAAGAATGTCTTCACGAAACGTTTGTACGAATATGTGGAGACAATGGATGTGAGAGATTGTTATGTCTGTATGCAGTTACCTGCGTCTGTAACAGAAGGTGTGACGTATCATCACCTTCCTTTGACGAAAGGAATAACTTGTAGTGTTTTAGTTAGCTTATTTTATAAAACTGGTAAATTAGAGTATTACTACACTGACACAGATGCTATTTTTGCTAAAGTTCCCGTAATCCCTGAGCTAAATAAGGTGAAAGTTGCAAAGGTTTTTGGAGAATTTTTCTTAGAAACCAAAGAATTAACATTAGAATATGCAGTTAGACATAATCTTACTTGTGGGTTAAGAAAAGAAGAAAAGATTTTCTTAGACATGGTAGAAGACAGAAGGGCTAAGTTTCAAAGAAAGGCAGCAGGAGAAAAGATAAAAACACCACCTTGGGCGTTCAAAGAGGGAAGTTATGACAAAGGTGAAACAAATGCAGCTATGGTTCTAGATTGGCCCCAACAGGGAAAATTGTGTATTAGTAGAGATAACGCTATGTATGATAACTATTTCGTGGGTTCTAGTTAGTGCCGAGATACATACAAAATTCTAGGGGGATGGGGATTTAAAGGAAGAAAAGATCCAGTATTTCCAGGGATCTATTATATTTGCGGAAATAGAGCTTATTATAGGTTGCCGGACCATTGGTACGGAACATGCTATCTAGGCCTGGTTTTTCCAAAGATTTTTCACGTGGAAAGGGGAACGAAAGGAATTCACGAGATAGGTAACCCATTAACCCGTAGGAGGAGGGAAAGCTTCTCAGAAATAATAGGTGACATTTTTGGAGCATTGATACCAGCAGTGGGTATATCTTTGAATGCATACAAGAATCGGAAATTGTCTACAGTACTAGATCGTTTATCAACGAATACTGCTGGAGGGTTCTTGATGGTAAATACCGAAATGGTTGCCATGAGAGCTATGGTAATGCAAAATCGACTTGCCCTTGACATTCTTTTGGCAAAAGAGGGTGGAGTCTGTGGAATGCTGAAGGTACAACATTGTTGCACTTACATTCCAGACAAAAGTGAGAATATACAGAAGTATATAAAGAACATTACTGATTTGCATAAAGAAATTGCCCCACTGGAGGTTGAAGGTGCTTGGGAGAGACTTGGTAAGAGTTTTTCCCCAATGAAGAAATGGTTCACAGAAATAGGTAGTTCTCTTATTGGAAAAATACTAATTCCAGTGACTTTAATAATAGTGATAATATTAATATTGAGATTAGCATATGTGTGTATTAAAAGAAGAAAAAGACAAAATAAAGCAAAAAGAGAAAATGAGAAAAATAAAGAAAGAGAACGGGAGATGGGAGAGATCGAATTGGAAGAGTTAAAGAGAACATGTACAAAAGGTCTAAAAGACAAGATGAAAAGAACACGATTGTCTAAACTAACAAATGCAAGTGGACAAGAAACATTTATCTGATAAATTTGTAGGGATAGGTTTTTGTGGTGATGTTAAAAATCACCAAAGAGGGGAATTGATGGAGCAGGGTAAACGAAATAATTTTGTACCCCTTGGAAGTTAATGACCTCATAATGATTAATGATACTAACCGTTTGAAATGCATGTACTAATCAACAAAATACACTTTTGAATAGACATTACACGTGGGCAACATGCTGATTTGTGCAAAATCTAATTTATTTACAAATGTGAAGCTAATTAACGTAAGTATTGTGATTTGCGTAGTAATTAGAGTGAATTGCATGATTTGTGTTGCGTAATAGAATTGTATTGTGGCAAAGAATGCAGATGGTAAGTAAAATGGCTTTAAATGTTGCTTCTGCTAGGTAATATCTAACACGGGTCTTTAGAATGGCGGGTGGTAAACAGAAAGGCTTATTTTCCATATTTTAATTTCTATTGTGTTTGTTTTATATTAGTTTCGTTCGGGCCTGCTAGGCCATGCTTCTAAAATGGCCGCTGGAAAGGACGAGATCGCGTGCATTGAATAAAATGGCCCCTGCGCAGACGCAGAATGAATGCTCCAGTCACGTGTATGCGGCCTGTGCCCGGAGTGAGAGATGTCAAGGCCAATCTGACCTGCAACGAGGAGCGTGCCAAGTGTTCAGCATATATGCCTGGGAACGGATGGGAAAGAGCCGAGTTTCAATGGATGAATTAATGTGTGACCATCAAAGATCGTTACAAAATGGTTTAACAAATTGGACTACTTTTGACATTGCGATCATGAGACTTATTGTGTGCTTTATTGTCCCTAAACCGGTTCGAACAAGGAGGGCAATGAGGTGACCATTACCACCCCTCCAATGGACCAATTAGCGTGATTCTTGCCCCTAAGCATTGCAACTTTTAAGTGTAGTGAGCCAGAGAATAGGGTATAAGAGAGTCTTACGTTGTAAAAGATTCCAGCTTGCTTTTCATTTTCCACCTTGATGCTGCTAGAGACTCTGTCATTTTGGACTTTGAACTTTGACTGGGGAAGGAACGAGACCGTTGCGGGAATTTACCTTGAATGGGCGAGGTCAGCGGGCCACCCTGGTCAGAGGGAGGGCCCGACATGTCCCTTCACTTTCTACTGCCTGGGCCTTTATTAGGCTCAGACACAAGTGGACCAGTGCCAGAGAGCATGGAGCTCCTACAACGAGGACAGGGAGGGCCTTTATTGTTGTCTCTGGTGTAGGAATCAGAATGGTATCATGCAGTCCAACATTCTTTCGCTCCACAGTTTCGAGGCCTACCATTGGTGTTCACCTGTGAGGAGCTGCCTGCTCTGACACAGAGGATGCAGCTGCCGAAGACGAGCACTTCTATGCATTGGCCCATAAGCTCCAGCTGTGGAAGGCGAGTCCCTAGTTGCCGCACCCAAACTACTGTGGACTCAGGTGGATATCAGGTTAGGGCACTGTCCTGGTCAATGAAATGTGGAAGTCTAAATACAGCTGTTTCACTTGTTTTGTTTCCCCGTGGACCCTTGCTAGGTTCAGGGCATGCTTTTATGTGCACTGCTTCAAGCCCAACTATATAAACGCAGAGCATTCCTCACTTACACAAGCATATGTACATATAGACGCTGTCTATATGAACACAGACCCCCCTCCACCTGCACAGCCATGCAACTCTCTTGAACACAGTCCCTTCCACATGCATAAACATGCAAATATGACCTGTCTGTATGAATGGTGTGCCCCCCCCCCCCTTTGCCTGCACGGTCATGCTGAGCTTTACAATTCCAAGACCCCATCTGTGTAAAAACTGTCCCCCCCTCTGTTTGCAGAGACATACAGCGCTTTCCTGTTTTCCCTATGTCTGCAGCAACATACAGCGCTTTCCTGTTTCCCCTATATCTGCGAAGACATACCGCGCTTTCCTGTCTCTCCTATGTCTTCAGAGATATACAGCGCTTTCCTGTTTCCCCTATGTCTGCAGAGACATACTGAGATTTGCTGTTTCCCCTATGTCTGCAGATGCATACAGCGCTTTTCTGTTACCCCTATGTCTGCGAAGACATACAGCGCTTTCCTGTCTCTCCTATGTCTGCAGAGATATACAGCGCTTTCCTGTTTCCCCTATGTCTGCAGAGACATACAGAGATTTCCTGCTTCCCCTATGTCTGCAGAGACATACAGAGATTTCCTGTTTCCCCTATGACTGCAGAGACATACAGAGATTTCCTGTTTCCCCTGTCTGCAGAGACATACAGCGCTTTCCTGTTTACCCTATGTCTGCAGAGACATACAGCGCTTTCCTGTTTCCCCTATGTCTGCAGAGACTTATAGTGCTTTACTGTTTCCCCTATGTCTGCGAAGACATACAGGGCTTTCCTGTCTCTCCTATGTTTGCAGAGGTATACAGTGCTTTCCTGTTTCCCCTATGTCTGCAGAGACATAGAGATTTTCTGTTACCCCTATGACTGCAGAGACATACAGAGATTTCCTGTTTCCCCTATGTCTGCAGAGACATACAGCGCTTTCCTGTTTCGAGACCCTGTTTGTGCGAATAGTGCCCCTATGTGTGCCCAGACATCCAGCGCTTTCCTGTCTCCCCTATGTCTGCTCTGACATGCAGTGCTTTTCTGTTAGAAGACTGTGGCTGTAATGTGATCTCCTGTTGAAACCCCAGTCAGTATGACCACAGACATTCAACCTCTCCTGTTCCAAGACTATGTCTGTATGATGATGCACTCATCCCTTGCAAAGATATGCTGCACTTTCGATTTTCTGTATCAGCACTGCCACTCTCTCCGATTTCAAGCCCCTCCATGTCTGTATGAACAGACCCACTGCTCCCCATCTGCACCCACAGACATCGAGCGCCAGGCTCTGTCCCTCCAGTCTGCTGTGTCTACGCTCTCTCGCTTTATATTTTCCCAACCTCTCGCTTCAGGTCTCATTTTGTGATAATGGAAATGCAGCGACCACTTGCAACTTGTTCTGGATATGAATGTGAATAGGAAAAATAAATTACAAATAGCTTTTACATTACTCATTCCCAGGAGGTCATTTTGTCATGTTCTCTTCCGCCTGTCTACACCGCCCCCCCTCCGCCCCCCACCTGAAATCATTTGCTATTTGTTTATTGCCATAAGCGGAAGGTGACATCTACCGAGGTCTGTTTTCAATTCTCCCATTAACGTCCTGGCAGTGTGCAGTGCAAGGGCAGCATTTGCTAACTCACCCCACAACACGACACATCTCCACACATAGACACATTCAATATTATCAACTTACCAACATATCACCCTGCCACCTCGCCCCAAGCTCTCCCTTCTATGGCAGTCTCCCTCTGAATCAGTCCCTCCTGTTGGTCTCAATTGTTTTCTTTCCAACTCTTCCTTTCTTTATTTTTCTTAGTTTCAATATCCCTTTTCTATCTCTCCAGCATTCTCATTCTCCTTTTCGATCTCTATCTTTCTCTCTAGAAGTGGACAAAATCATTTGCTGACATTCGATCAGGCTGCACTTTGCCCTTTTTTAGGTCTCACCGTCGCGCAGCTTTAGTGCTTGTTGTCGAAGATCTATTGTACACAATATAAATAGAGTGGGATTTCGCCTTGGGTCCACCTCAGGGCGGCTCCTCTGCTAAGGCAGAAGATCGCCCCCCAGTGCAATGCAAACAATAAAATGATAATAACTTCTGTTATTATCATTTTATGTTTTGTATTCCAGTTGGAGGGGCTGGGGCTGGGGCCGGGGCCCCGTGATGGGCACATGACTGTTTGGCCAGCCAACTCGGACCTGCCAAACAGTCATGTGCACTTTGCATGTTCTCCACTGTTAGAAATGGGATTTCTGGTTGGCTAGGGCATGCGCCTAAGCCAGGCAGAAACCACCACTCTAGTCAGGACAAGGGAGTTACACGCTGAAGATAACCCCTGCGCACCCCCTTGGTAGCTTGGCAGAGCAGTCAGGCTTATCCCAGAGGCAATGTGTAAAGCGTTTGCGCAACACACACACACACAGCAGCGACACACTAGGCACACCACAAAAGAAACTCCACACAAGGTTATATCAAAAATAGCCTTTGTATTACTCATAAAACACATTAGAACATAATCACATATGTACACTGTGCCACCTGGCACTAGGTATGACTTTACAGGGGATTATATACAGTGCAGGGCCAATCGTGCCACTGTCATCACCATTAGAAAGCCCAAGTAGTAAAACAACTAGTAACTACTGGTAAACACTGTATTTGGCATAAACACATTATGCATAGATCATATTAGGCATACCTCCTAAGTTACCAGTGCACCACAGTACCACTAATAAGGTGCACACATCACCTCCGGGCCTTACGCCCAACCAAACATGAGGTGAACACAAGGCCGACTGGCCTGCTCCTCGGGGTCCCGTCTTAGGCTTCCCCGCAATGCCCTTTGTCCCCAAAGTCAGGGCTCTCCTAATCGTGCGTCCATCTGACACGGGGCTTCCACTAGCCCCCTAGCTGAAGGCGCAGCCGAAACAATGCCCCCAGAAGATCCGCAGAGTAATCAGGGGGCGGGGTGCAACTCACCCTTGTCTCCTCTTGTTGTGAGGAGATGCAGCTGCCCACGATCGTGCGGCGCAGCTGCGATCAGACCTGAAATATGGAGCGACTTCCCCCAGGGGCCACTGTTGAGGTTTCAACTTGGTACCTCACTCGGGGGCTGCCCGCAACTATGCGGTGCAGCCGCCTTGCAGCCAAATGGAAAAACGGGCAGTTGGGCACGGAGCGAAGCCTCCGTCGGCCCCGCCCACAACCAGGCATCTGTCGCCTGACTTCCTCTCTCCTCTCCCGGCGGCTTCCAGGCAGCACGCGGGGCTCTCCCTTTTCTCCTGGGAGCCCAGCCCACAGACAGACGCAGACTTGCCTGACTTCTGGCCGCAGGGATCCCAGAGCAGAGTCTCCGTTGGTCCCGCAATCATCAGGGGTCACCACCGGACACAGCAACGCGGGGTGGGCTCCCGCCTGAAGGTTGGCTCGACTGTGTTTCTCCTCCTCGTGAGAGCCACACCTTCCACCAGGCTCAGTCCTCACCTGGCTTCCGTTCTCCGCCCACAGTCAGGCTCTGCCTGACTTCCGGTTTTGTGGGCTGATTGTCGCAGGGTACAGCGCTCGTGAACGCGAGCAAAATTATCGAAGGGCTCCACACGCCCCCTCACATGCCCTGCAGCCGTAGGGGATCCGAACACAGCACTCCCCACGCCACCGGTGGCCCCAGCAGCACCCAGCACGTCTCACCCCTGCAGACACCAGCAGGGAGCAGGCAGCTCTTCTCTCCAAGAAGTGCACAGGCAGGCCAGCACACCGGGTCTCCTGGGCAGGATGGCAGATCCTTCAGCTGCCAAGCAGGGCAGCAGGTCAGTCCCCCGGTGGCGGTATCTCCTGGCAGTCTGGCAGCCTGCCGGCCGCAGGTTCCAAGTAAGCACCAAGCAGCACCCATTCATGGAGTCACAGCCCCAATACTTATACCGGTGCAAGTCTTTGTTCTCCCCCTGGCACAGGGCTCTGTGCCCGGTCCAAACCAGTTCTGGGGGGCCCTTAAACATTTCATTTACAGTGCACAACAACCTCCTTTGTTAGTGTAGGCTCTGGCCCCAGACATACCACAGGGGGACGGAGCCAGCATTGTGGATGGCAGTCGCAGTCCTATTCAGGCCCAGATGCTACTCCTCCCACTACTCCAAATGCAGTTCGGCCTATTCAGCCTAGCTCTGACTCACCCAGCCCCTCTGGAGCCACTGCACCTCCCCAGCCCCTGTCACTCCAGAGCCAGACATGCAATACACAACAGGCAGGCACAAAGACACATAGCACACAGAAATGCCCTCTTCTAAAAGTGGCATTTCTAAAATAGTGATAATAAATCTGTGAACACCATTATGCAGCATTTATTACCACTATTCCAAACATACCAAACTTGACCACTCTACTCCTCTCATGTCAGGAATTACCACTGAAACACATATCTGGGGAATCCCCAATGCATTCCTACGAGAGGGCAGCCTCACAGTAGTGAGAAACCAAAATGGCTGTTTGTCACTACCAGGACATGCCACACAGTTAAGGCACATGTCCTACCTTTTACCTACATTGCACCCTGCACCTTGCCCATAGGGCTAGCTAGGGCCTACCTTAGGGGTGACTGAGATGTAGTAAAAAGGGGGTCACAGACGTGGCAACCACTTTATGTGCCACGTCACAGCTGCAGTAATCTGGTATATGAGATACCACTTTACAGGGGACTGATAGGTAAATTAAATACGCCAAACAGGTGTAGACCAATCTTACCACGTTTACCATAGAGAGCACATGCACTTTACACTGGACAGCAGTGATAAAGTGCCCAGAGTCCTAAAACCACCAACACCAAGTCAGAAAAAATACCAGGAGGAAGGCAAAAAGTCCAACATCCACCCAGGCTGCATTACAGCCTGGGTGGAGAACATGCCTAGGCTCCCTTTCCATCTCTGAGCACCAAACCACGGCGCTCAGACCAATCACAACGCTGCTATCAGCAGCGTTGTGAGTGGTCAGAGGAGTCTGGAAGCATGGGTGCTTCCTGTTCCTGCGAGGAGAGGCAGTGGCTGGTGACGGGAACGGCGACTGCGAACTGCAGGTACGTTTACTTTTTGGGATTTTCTAATCCCCCCACCCTCCCCCGCCATTGTCCCCTACCAGCCACCACTGGTCCACCTATTACTGCTATTGGCTTACTTAGTTCAGCCCCTGTCATGCATTTGATGGCTTTGCTGGTGTTTTCTTGGGAGGATTGCCCAGTGGAGCATTGCTTTCTTATTAATCTTCATTTGTGTAAATGTGTATTCTTCTATGTCAGCGATTTTTTTCCTCAATTTGCAGAGCAGACCTGTGAGAACAGATCTCTGCCATTAACAACACTCTTGTCCAGTGTCAGCAGATAGGCGAAAGATCTCTAAGTATGGTGGGCTGCAGTCCAATCTTAATCATTTTGGTGTCTTTTTGCTTGTTAAAATGTTTCTCAATTTTTCCAAATTGGGTTCTGGATTTTATTTAATTGTTTTTGGCTTGACAATTTTTGGTACTGCATGAACTCCACACTCATTTTTCTGGGGAATTGCCTGCTGCTTGTGCCATAGCTTCAAAGCGTGCAAAATGTGCCTGCAAGACTGGTTTTAAATATCCGTAAATGGCAGCCTGTTCAAAAAGGTAATAAACAACTTAGTTGGCTTCCAGTGAAGCAAAGAATAATCTTCAAAGCTTTAATGATTACACACAGAGCTATACATAAAAAGGCTCCCATCTATATTCCGGAAAAAGTTAAAAAAATATGCTCCTCAGAGGGCTCTACGCTCAGCAATCCAAAATCTACTTAGGGGTCGATTCCGATTCGGGCCGGAAATTTCTCCGACCGAGCCGGACCCGGAGAGATTTCCGACCGAATCGGACCCGTGCAGTCCGACCGAACGAGTACGATGCGTCCGTATGTTATCGGACACGAGTCGGTCGGACTCCCATTGAACTCAATGGGAGCCGGTCGTACAACGCGTACGCGGGCTCCCATTGCCTCAATGGGTGCGAGGCGGACAAGGGCGCCCCCTACAGCGAGTACGCCGCGAGGCGCCCGCGGCGTACACGCACAGGTAGGGGGACCCATGGGTCCCCCTGTGTGCGCCTCGCACGGGTACGCGTACAGGGGGTCCGACACGGACCCCCAAAGTACGGCTCCGACAGCGAGTTCGAGTCGGACGGCGCGAGTCGGTCGGAGCGGTCGAGGTGCGCATCGTACTTACCCGGCCGGAAAACGTCTCCATTGCGCGGTGCGAATCGGGTCCGAGCGAGTCGGTCGGAGCGGTACGATCCGGGTACGAGTCGGTCGGAGCGGTCGGGTCGCCCGGACGAGTCGGTCGGCGAGTCGCATCGTACTCGCTCGGCCGGACTCAGCGTACGGTTCGGTCGGGAAACAGGCTTTCGCATGGCTTTTTTCCCGACCGAATGGTATTGGGTGCGCCTCCGACCGAGATCGGAATCGGCCCCTTAGTATTCCTTGTATACACAAGCGCAGATCAAGTAGTAGGTTTTTCGCTTTCCAACCAGCTAAGCTATGGAACTCGTTGCTGGACCAGCTTCACTGTCTTGAATTAGAGCCAGTCCTCAAGGCTAATTTGAAAACCTGCTTGTTTAATGAATAGTGGATAGTTTTGAGTTATTAGAGTGCATCCTTAATCGTTATTTGATATCTGCTTAGCGCAAGGACGCTTCCTTTGGAAGCAGCTGTTTTGCGTGGTATAAATAGTTATTTATACATTCATTCATCATTGGTTAATGCAATCACTGCAGACATATGTGTGTGTAACCAGAGAGACACATAATTGAATTCTGGTTGGTGCAGGTAGGAATATCGACTTCTGTATTTTTTGTGTTATGAGGTCCCAGTCTTTTACAGAAAGCATCTTGAATATGTAAGTCATTATTTTAAGCTTTCATTACATATGGTATAAGATAGGCTGCACAAAGTGCACAAAAGAAGTAAGTTTAAGATAAAAAAAAGGGCTTCCAAAATATAGATCTGAATAATGTGCAGACAGTACCTAGTGCAAACACTTTTTATAACACTTCATTAAAAAAATGCGCCCCACAGCTGGTGCAGAGACAGAATATCGAGTAAAAAATATCAAAATGCACAAATATTGTCTCAAAAATATCGTGGGTCAGGAATATCGACAGACAAATTCTTGTGGTCAAGAATATCGATTTTAGGTAAGTAATATCGATTTAAAAAATAGCGAAGTGTTTAATATCGTTTGCAAAAATTAAGGGGCTCATTATGATGGCAGGCGGACATCAGTCCGCCCGCCATCATAACGGTGATGGGACCACCCGCCAGACGTGCGGCGGTCCCACCAGCCCAATTAGGATGCACCCGCCACACTGGCGGGCGCATCCTGGCCTTTTCACATTGCGGACGGTGCTGCTGGCTGCAGCACCGTCCGCAATGTGAAAATGCCACGTTGTGCATTTCCATGCACAACGTGGCAGGCACCACGCGGTGCCTGCCATCTTGTGCATGGAAATGTAGGGGGTACCATGGGTACCCCCAGTGCACCCCCCACAGAGGGGGCCCTCAACGGGCCCCCAAAGCCAGTCTCCGCCTGTCTTTTTGCGGCGGGATTTCCGCCGCAAAAAGACCGGCGGAAGGGCTCATCATGATCACTACGGCGGTGCCTGCACGGCACCGTCGCAATGATGCCCTGGTTTCGGGTCCCGCAAGGCGGGCGGAAAAGGAGCGCCTTGGGGGACCATGGCGGACGGACTTTCCGTCCGCCGCGGAACCAATGTGATTCCCACCGCCATCCTAATTTGGCGGTGGGTGAATCACCTTCATGATGGCGGGAGGATCGCCACCGCCGGCCCGGTGTATGTTGTGGATATTATAGTGTTAAAGAATGTGTACTCAGTCGATGTTTATTATTTTTTTATTAATATTATTTTTTAAATTCATTATTAATTATGTTAATTATGGAAATAAATTTAAATAAAAATGTTCAAGTCTTTTTTATTGGTGTGGTGTTATAGGGTAGGAAATAAAATAAATATATTTATGTTTTAAATAATTTCTTTTGTTTGTTTGTTAATGTTTGCGCCTTTTAAATAAATATTGTTTATAAATGTATTTATTAATTTATTTTATATAATATTTGTACCTTTTTGTTATATGTAATTAATATTATAATATGTGTTCTTTTTATATGTTTAATATATTTAATTGTATATTTTTAAAATACTGTTTATATATTTTTAAGATTATTAAATTTTTTTCAATTGTTTAAATGTTATTAGTAATTTTTGTTTCTCTGCTATCCAACACTTTCCCTACTGTTGCACTCACTGGAGTGGGAATAGTAATTTTTACCCCTCCGCTGTCCAGCACTTTCCCTACTGTTGCACTCATTGGAGTGGGAATAGTAATTTTTACTCCTCCGCTATCCAGCACTTTCCCTACTATGGCACTCACTGGAGTGGGAATAGTATTTTTTACCCCTCCGCTATCCAGCACTTTCTCTATTGTTGCACTCATTGGAGTGGGAATAGTAATTTTTACCCCTCCGCTATCCAGCACTTTCCCTACTGTTGCACTCACTGGAGTGAGAATAGTAATTTTTACCCCTCCGCTATCCAATAATTTCCCTACTGTTGCACTCACTGGCGTGGGAATAGTAATGTTTACCCCTCCGCTATCCAATACTTTCCCTACTATTGCACTCACTGGAGTGGGAATAGTAAATTTTACCCCTCCGCTATCCAAAACTTTCCCTACTGTTGAACTCACTGGAGTGGGAATAGTAATTTTTACCCCTGTGCTATCCAGCACTTTCCTTACTGTTCAATCACTGGAGTGGGAATAGTAATTTTTACCCCTCCGCTATCCAACACTCTCCCTACTGTTGCACTCTTTGGAGTGGGAATAGTAATTTTTACCCCTCCGCTATCCAATACTTTCCCTACTGTTGCACTCACTGGAGTGGGAATAGTAATTTTTACCCCTTCGCTATCCAGCACTTTCCCTACTGTTGCAATCACTGGAGTGGGAATAGTCATTTTTACCCCTCCGCTATACAGCACTTTCCCTACTGTTGCACTCTTTGGCGTGGGAATAGTAAGTTTTGCCCCTCCGCTATCTAACACTTTACCTACTGTTGCACTCACTGGAGTGGGAATAGTAATTTTTACCCCTCCGCTATCCAACATTTTCCCTACTGTTGCACTCACTGGAGATGGAATAGTAGATTTAATTGTTCCGCTATCCAACATTTACCCTACTTTTGCACTCACTGGAGTGGGAATAGTAAATTTTACCCCTCCACTATCCAACACTTTTCCTACTGTTGCACTCTTTGGAGTGGGAATAGTAATTTTTACCCCTCCGCTATCCAACACTTTACCTACTGTTGTATTCACTGGAGTTCGAATAGTAAATTTAATTATTCCACTATCCAACATTTTCCCTAATGTTGTATTTATTGTATTGAGAAATGTAAGTCTTAATTTGTTTTAATAGTTTAATATTTTAATTAATTAAATAATGTTTTTTTTATTTTAAATTATTGATATATGTATATATTGTATGTTTATATAATTTAAAAGTTTAAAAATCAAATAAAGATCAAGTTAATAAATTGTTTTAATGTAAATATATGTATATGTATAAATTATTATGTTTGTGTGTTTATATTTTAATTAAGTTTATTTTTTATTAGTTAAAATGTATATTAAATTTAATTTATTTTGTTAAAGATAATATTAATATTTTATATCTTTAATATATATTTTTTATTTTATTTATATTTTTAAATTGATAGCTTTTACATCTATATTTTTAACTTTGATATTTTTTATTCAATATTTTTGTACTTACCTGTTTAAGTATAGGGAGTCGATATTTTTGTCATCTATATTTTTGCTATCGATATTTTGTCAGTGAACCGCCACAGCTCATCCGGTCACCTTACAATACCTCCCAAAAAGAATACTCTTTAAGTGACACCATCAACTAAAGCAAATACAGACTTCCAATTAGCCTTTACATTATCAAATCACCCAAATGTACACATATACATTTCTTTCATGCAGAAAACACCCTGGCAAGCAGGCCTTTTTCTTGTTCCCGCCCACTTTGACCTCTGAGTCAGGTAGAGGTTGAGTGGTGATCCAGGTTAGCAAAGTGATGAATGGAATCACAAGCCAGGCATGTGACTTGCTTCACCACCCGGAGGAATCAGTGCAAAGGACAAATCAGGAATGCATTGCATTACATGAGTCACAGTACATTAAGGAGATGGAAACCAGAAAAATAGATGCACTTACCTTTGTGCTCAGAATCCAACAGGTGCAATGCATTTTTCCATCTCTCACACCTCAACTAGTAATCACGTTTGCAAGGATATGAGGACCAGTGATAGCAAGGGGCAATTTTAAGTGGCATAGGAGGAAAAAGAGAGAAAAAGGACACCACCACTCTGTCTTGTCACTTCTGTTGATCAAGGATGTCTGCAGGATGAAGTCAATATTTACACAAGACAAAGACAAAGTGGTATCTTAAGTAACTTGAAATAGAAGGTTCTATGCTTAGCTGTAATAGTGATCCTATCTACCCTAGAGTACCTCAATATATATATATATATATATATATATATATATATATATATATATATATATATATATATATATATATATATATATATAATCTCCAAGTTCGCCCAGCTGGCGAGGATGCACTCCGGAACCAGCATTGCCACACAGACTCTACAGCTCATAAAATGCGGCCTGACACGTTTCGAATAAATCTTTCTCAAAGGCCGTTTCCAAGTGTTTCACGGCATCAAGCGCCACACCTTTATTTAAATATGTTGCCTCCTGATAGGCTCCCGCTCCAATGAGCAATTTAAACAGTCTCCCACAGAATTGTGGTAAATGTAGTAAGGCGCTAATCTTCCCTGGATGGGTGCCATGTGCACAAGGTCACTAATGCGTACCCTGAAAGGGTCCCATGCGCTTGGAATCTCACATCCCGGCGCTGCTTCCCTCATAGTAAACTGGGCAAGATTCCCAGCTTGCTGACCCGCTTCTCTTCTCACTGTGGTGCATCCCCACGGCAGGGCCTGCCGCGTGTAATGAAAGCTCCAAGTTCGCCCAGCTGGCGAGGATGCACTTCGGAATCAGCATTGCCACACAGACTCCACATCCCATAAAATGCGGCCTGACGCGTTTCGAATAAATCTTTCTCAAAGGCCGTTTCCAAGTGTTTCACGGCATCAAGCGCCACACCTTTATTTAAATATGTTGCCTCCTGATAGGCTCCCGCTCCAATGAGCAATTTAAACAGTCTACATACATAGATATATATATAATATATATATTATATATATATATATATTTATATCTATGTATGTATATATATATATATATATATATATACACATATATATGTATATATATATATTTACATATATATACCACTGAAATGCGCCACTTACAGTTTAGTGAACTATAATTGGTATATTAAACACACCATCAATGCAAGTAAAACATTTTACTCCAATGTCTTACTGTCGGCTTCCATTAAGTCAAAATAAGTTTTGAAAATTATTAATGGAATTTCCTGCATAAAAATAATTATGCAAGCTGATCTCATGTCAAAGCCTTTCTGTGATAAACCTGCTGACTTTTTATTGAGAAAATCCCCAAAATTAGTATGAACATTGCAAATAATGCATCAGACAAAACTGTTCAGGTGTGCTTCAATGTATCTACAACCACGCACACCTGTAAATCACAGTCTTTGGATCTCATTCCAGGCGAGATTCTGCATAAACATTTGCAGATAAATAAGTATATTCTTTTTAATGTTACTGCCCTTTCTTTGTCAACTGGAATCTTCCAGATCAGCTGAAACAAGGCATTATGAGACCCCCACCTAAAAAAAGCTAATATAAATCCCTATGATGTGGCTTTCTATTGCCCAATCACTCTGCTGCCAGTGATTGAGAGTATTGTAGCGGCTCAACTGAGGAGCTGCCTCTAATCAAATAATCTTCTTCAAGGTTCTCAATTGGGGTTTTAACCTCATAGAAATAATCAATCCACCTTAATAGCAGTACAAGATGACTTGTTGATAGTTGTCAATGACAGTGTGTTGAAGGTACAAAGTCCACAGGAGGTCTGGTTGTGGTTCCAAGAAGTAGCTTTATTCAGGTACAAGTTACAGAAGCTTAAAGTATAGCCAAGATGGTAAGTAGGTCTATATGTACGCCCCACCAGGAGCAGCCTCCTAGCTGCTCAGCCTGTAATCACCAACTGACTCAGATCAGGCACCCAACATTCCAAGGCATCATCAAGATTCCATACATGCTCAGGCTGAACAGCAAGGGGAAAGAGAGAGAGTACAGAAAGGAAAAAGTAACACACTACATATCCTCTTTCTTTACTCTGAAAAACAAAACAAAGCAAGAAGATATCCCAAGAGGTAAGTACAACACTAGAGCAAATACGTGCAATAGGGGATAGGTAGAGAAATAGTCCAAAATGCAATAAAACGATAGCAAGAATAAAATGGCATAAGAACGATGTAACGCAGTAGGATAATATCATTAAGAAATGGAACCTGAGTAAAAGAAGAAACAAACTAATGCAATAAAAGAAGGCATAAATGCAATGCAATATATCAATAAATTGTGGCATAGGAAGGCACACACACACACACCATCCCCTTTCTGACAAAGGAGTGGAAAAGCAAAACAAAGTAAAAACAGTATGCCAGGCACCTGAAAGGACAACAGTCTCAGGAAGCATACAACACGTACAAGACTTGTACACCAGACGTCTCCGGCACCCCTACGATCTGTGAATCAAATCCACCGTATGGCGCACAGTGAACCAGCACTGTAAGCGTGGCAGGACACAAAAGACAGATCATAGAAAAATTGTACGTACGTGGTTAACAATGAATGAAAAGTAAAAAAGAATGGCGCAAAGAATGTATACCCACAAACGCCAGACAAAATACGGGATACACTCACCCACAAGCGAAGTACAGGGATACACTCACCCGTCAAGCAAAAACATGAACTGGGATACACTCACCCACAAACGAAGTACCGGGATACACTCACCCGTCAAGCAAAAACATGAACTGGGATACACTCACCCACAAGCGAAGTACCGGGATACACTCACCCGCCAAGCAAAAAAAAAAAACATGAACTAGGATACACTCACCCACAAGCGAAGTACCGGGATACACTCACCCGCCAAGCAAAACATGAACAGGGATACACTCACCCACAAGAAAAGTACGGGGATACACTCACCCATCAGACGTTTACGTAACCTCCTACTAAGAATTAAATAAGGCTTAACACCAGAGTATAAATCCAATAGAACAGCAGGATAAGGCATAAATGCAATGTTAAACAGCAAACAATTTCAGAATAAGCCCACAAGATGGCGCACCGAGTACAGTTTTAAAGCATATTGGCATAAAAGTATGAAAGGCTTCACGTCACAAAAAAAAATGAGAAACCAAACAACTTTGCAGGAGAGTATAAAATAGTTCAAAATCTTAACTGTGCCAACTGGAAAACGAAGTTGAAGACTGCAGCAAAAGAAATGAAGTGAAGAATGATAGATGTTAACCGGCAGTGTGACGCACCTCCCCATGATCCATAACTGGGGCACTTAGCTCCCAAAACTGAACTGGGGCACACAGCTCCCACCACCTCCACGTAATAGGGAAACACACCTCCCTAATAACAAAACTCACCACCCTGCAACCACCCCCACAAAACAGTATTATAGTAATAAAATGAATCAAAAAAGAAGTCTCTTACTCCGGTGAGCGATCTCTCACCCGAGGTCCTCACCCGAAACTCCATGTGGCTGTTGGCATCCAAAGCAGTGAGGCGCAATGACTTCCTCTAGACTAACGTCCCACAAAGCTTGTGAAGAGCAGGTATAGTGTCCTTCACCCGAATGACGCCTCACCCGATTGCCATAATACGGTGAAAGTAAACTCCAACGTCGTAAATCTGCCCAGAGACACGAATTGCTGGCAACAACACAACGGCAAATTGCATGCGAAAAGAACACCGCGAAGTTCAAGGACGATCTTGTTGAACTTTATTGGGCAAACAAAGTGATTGGCAAAATGTGTAGCCGGCTGGAAACTGCTAGGAACTGCGGAATCGCAAGATGACTGCATGCACTGGTGACGCCGCGCTGGATGGCTCCCAGCGTCACCGTGAACCAAGCACGCCCAACAGCAATGAGCCTAACAGACGTCACAGTGAGGAGGAATCGCAGGGTAGCAGGTAAGGGTGCGCGAGCTCTGTGTGTGCTCGAGGCATCTTTTAAATATGTGGCAGCGGTTCAACTGCCAAGGTGCAGCCGTATCCAGATTATGCATCTAAAGCGGCAAAAATAAACAAAGTACTCACAGTCACTAAATAAGCGAGACAGTCACACGGAGACAGACTGAATCACACGCAGATCTCCGGAATCGGAATCCTCCGATGTGACATGACTAGAGCTTTCCATTTCATGCAGAGTGGACGAAAACTGTCACTTTCTTGAATTTCTTGAAGCAGGTGGTTGCACAAAGCTCAGGAACGAAGGTTGTTGAACATCCAAATACTTGTAGAACAGGGAAATATTGTTGACACGCTCAGGCTTGAAAGAAGAAGAAACTGGCAGGCTGGATGACAAATGCCAGCTTGGTTTGAGACAGTTGCGTCTCTGTGGGAATAGTGGCTGAAGATGCTGTAGTCACACTCCCAGGCTGGGTAGGTAATGTAAGCACACACTGGAAGTACGATGAAATACCACGGCAGGGATGTAAAAATAAAAGCAAGATTCACCAAGCTTGAGAGAAGAGAGAACTGGCACGCCCGAGTTGAGGCTGACAGGTGTGAAGTGGTCACTGGTGGGGCTGGGGCTGCCAAGTTCTTTAAGTGATAAGACGTACCCAAGCTTGAGTTTCTTATAAGTTGCAGAATATTTTAGTTCCAGATAGTTTCAGTTTAAGCATCCCTTGAAGATCACGCAGGTTCGTAGAAAAATCGTCGCCAAAATGTTGAAGGTACAAAGTCCACAGGAGGTCTGGTTGTGGTTCCAAGAAGTAGCTTTATTCAGGTACAAGTTACAGAAGCTTAAAGTATAGCCAAGATGGTAAGTAGGTCTATATGTACGCCCCACCAGGAGCAGCCTCCTAGCTGCTCAGCCTGTAATCACCAACTGACTCAGATCAGGCACCCAACATTCCAAGGCATCATCAAGATTCCATACATGCTCAGGCTGAACAGCAAGGGGAAAGAGAGAGAGTACAGAAAGGGAAAAAGTAACACACTACACAGTGCAACCTCTGTTCTAATCTTATTGGACTTATCAGCAGCTTTCGATACAATGGATAATGAGCTGCTTATGCAGACACTTAAAAGTGTTTGAAATTGGAGCCGTAGCACTGGATTGGTTTGCATCTTTCATGGAGAATCACACGCAAAAAATAATGTCAACTAGTTTGTGTCCTCACATTCTGTAACAACAGGTGTCCCTCAGGGATCTGTTCTATCTCTTTTATTGTTTAATTTCTACATTAGTCCGAATTTGAATATTGTTTTTGTATGTTTAATAAGCTTTATTAGCAATAAAAATTGCACAGAATAAAAAACAATCATAGCATATGAGATACAAATTGGTGTTAATAGTAACATTGTAGCAGAAAAGAAAGCTGTTTACAATTTTTAACAAAATTATGAAAGGAAAGGATAGGAAGAAAAATAAAATAACATTTACATCATACAACTGAGGATCGAATACCATTGCTTAATAATATAAAATGACTTAAATGGTTGAAATAGATAGAAAACAAATATAGTGGCAAAAACTAATAAAAAAATAAAAATAAAGAGAGCAGAGAAAGAACAATTCATGGAGGTTTAAAATTTTCGGAGCGATTACGAAGCTGCCGTCATTTTGCAACCTCATTCAAATAAGAAGTTAACGTCAGCCAAACTTAGGGGCTCATTATGATGGCGGGCGGAAATCAGTCCGCCCGCCATCATAACGGTGATGGGACCGCCCGCCATACGTGCGGCGGTCCCACCAGTGCAATTAGGATGCGCCCGCCATACTGGAGGGCGCATCCTGGCCTTTTAACATTGCTGACGGTCCGCAATGCTAAAAGAGCATGCACATCATTTCCCTGCACCGCATGGCAGGCACCACGCGGTGCCTGCCACTTGGTGCATGGAACTGCAGGGGGGTACCATGGGTACCCCCCCAGTGCGCCCCACACCCCACGACAGAGGGGAACCGCAACGGGCCCCCAAAGCCAGTCTCCGCCTGTCTTTTTTGCGGCCTGCACAGCACCGCCGCAATGTTGCCCTGGTTCCGGGTTCCGGAAGGCGGGCGGAAAAGGACCGCCTTGCGGAACCATGGCGGACGGACTTTCCGTCTGCCACGGAACCTTTGTGATTCCCACCGCCATCCTAATTTGGCGGTGGGTAAATCTCATCCTGATGGCGGTCCACCCGCCATCATAATGAGCCCCTAAATCTCTGTTCAAATGCTGTTTACATGAAGAAGCAAAAGCAACATCTAATCTATGATAATGGCAAACATTGTTCCACCAAGCTTTGATTGAAATTTTAGAGGAACATTTCCAATTTAATGTAATTTGTTGAAAGGCTAAAGCTAACATAAGGTCAAATAAACCATGTTTGCAAGAAATGAATACCAAAGTATCAGAAAAACTACTGAGAAAAAGTAATACGTTGGACAAGGGGCATTGTAAATTGAAAATGAGTGAAATATGGGACCAAACCGTTGTCCAAAAGGAGGCGATGGGGGGGGCAAATAAAAAGAAGATGCAACAAATCTGCAAAAGGATGGCCACAAGACCAACACAACGAGTAATTTGTGTGTGGAAAAGTGGCAATAGAAACAGGTGTGTAATATAATCTGTGATATAAAAAGAACAGGGTTTGAGTAGTGGATGCAGATCTAGAGATTTTTAATGATCTAGTCCAAATCCTGTCCCAGAGACCGATGCTCCAAACACATCCCAAATCAGCCTCCCAAGCAAGTTCCAATTTAGTTTTAATGCACTCAGGATTTGGGGCTGACAGATATTTATAAATCAAAGCTGCTTTTGGGAAGAGAGTAAGTATCTTTAGATGGGAGGTAGCGACAGATACCTACCTCCATAAGAATGAGTACTTATACCAAAAGGAACGAGGACAACGAAAAGTAGCCTGAAATTGAGGGCAAGAGCAAAGAGTCTTACCATCGAAGAAACACCGAACCCAAGTTATGCCCTGAAGTCTCCACGCCTTCCAATAAAGAGGTCTATTATTGATCATAATAAGATGATTGTACCATAGGGGAGATGGGAGAAAATCATCTCTAGAAAGGACTTTTGGGTGATAGTGGGGTCGCAACAAAGAGCAGGTATGTTTAAATAATGGGGGAGAGTCTTTGAGGAAAAAGCAAGAAATTCTTTCACAGAAAATGGTGTAAATGAAGAATGTTCAATAATTCACCATAAAGGTTAAAATGGGGAGAAGTTGGAAAGGAACCATTTAGTAGCCTGCCGAAAACAAAAACCTTTATGGTAAAGTCAAAAGTCAGGAAAGTGAACACCTCATTAGATTTAGGTTTCCTAAGATGTGCTAGCGAGAGTCTAGGTTTTTTATTATTCCAAAGAAATTTGGAAAGTAGCAAATCTATGTTTTATAAATAAATGGATGGAATAGGAAGTGGAATCATAGACAAAATATATAACAAAATGAGAATAATCATAATTTTAATGGAATCAAGACGTCCCCACCATGAGAGAAATAGCGGATTCCAAGAAGAAAGAAGTTTTTCAACTCTATTAAATCCTTCCTTCATATTGATTGTAATTGTATCTGAAATAGAATTAGTAAACCAAATACCTAGATATTTAATTCTAGAACTATTCCACAGGAAACCAGTGGGGCAAAAAGATTGCTTTACACAAAATTTGATATTAGGGAGAAATTCTGTTTTATCTGAATTGATTTTCTAACCAGAAACTAAAGAGAAGTCAAAAACTTCCTGCAATAAAGGGGGGATAGACATCCCAGTTGGAAATAAAAGAGCAGGATATCATCGGCATAAGTGGACAACTTTAGATGCTGATCACCGTACTCAAAGCTAGAAATAGATTTTTTATTACTGATACGGGATAAAAAGGGTTCAAGGGCTAGATTATATAAAAGAGGTTATAAAGGGCACCCCTGACGAACCCCCCGCTGTAATGGAAAATACTGGGAAGTATGTCCATTAACTAAAACCGAAGCATGAGGGGTTGTATAAAGTAGAGAAATAAGAGAGATAAAAGAGTGTCCAAATCCATGCCAGGTAAGAGCTTTAAGCTAAAAAGACCAGTCAACTCTGTCAAATGCTTTTTCTGCATCACTGGAAACAGCAGCTAAAGAATTAAAAAAAAAGAGAGCTTTATTTAAGACATTAAAGAATAATTGAGAATTATCGGAAGTTAATCTACCCTTAACAAATCCACATTGTTCTTTACCAATGAGATGAGATAAAAGAGGTTCAAGTCGCAAAGCAAGCGTTTTGGCAAGGATTTTAAAATCCACATTCACCAAAGAGATGGGGCGATAATTCTTACAATGGACAGGATTAGGACCTTCTTTAACAATTAGACATATTATGGCTTCTTGAAACATACCCCCCGCTCTACCCGTCTTATGAAAAAAAGGAAAAAGTTGTAAAAGCTTAGGAAGTAATACATTTGAAAAATTTAAATAAAATTCCACCGTAAAACCATCCGGGCCTGGAGTTTTACCTTTTTTAAGAAAATTTAAAGCCTTAGAAAAGTTCACAAGCGATAAATCAGATTCAAGAGATGTGAAGTTAAGAGTGTCATGAGAAGGAGAAGGAATATCATTAAGGTAAGTTTCAATAAGAGAAGCAGAGGCAGGAGAATCTTGGGGTATATAATTGTTGATAAAATTTCGGGAATTCTTCCAAAATATCCCGATCTTTAAAAAGGAAGGTTCCATCTGACGACCGAATGGAGTTAATAAGGATACGCTCTTTCCGAGACTTAAGATAATTAGCCAAAAAGGAATCACCTTATTATGACCACCATGATAACAAGCACTACGGCGTAATAATATAGAAGAGGCATTGTCAGTAGAAGATTTATTAAAATCAAGCTTAGCACGAACAGCTCCTGTAGAGTAGCGTCGAAAGAAGAAGTATAAAATTAGTGTTCCAGACGTTAAATGTTAGCTAAGAGAATTTTGTGTTGGTTAAGGAAATGTTTCTTTTTTTGGAGAGCCACGGGCAACAGCTATAAAGGTATCCCACAATAATTGGGGAGAGGTATCCGGTTTCGCGTTTGATAAAAAGAATTCATTAGCAAAGGAAGTGAATGAAGAAGAAAAAAACGGGGTCATGCAAAAGAGAATTATTACGATATATTTGATTTGGGATGTGGTCACAGCAAATCAAAATCAGTAACAACCGGGGCATGATCAGAAATAACAATAGGTTCGAGTGCAGATGAAATAAGGTTTTGAGATAAAGATTTAGAATGGAAAATATAATCCAGTCGAGTAAAGGACCCATGGGAGGAAGAAAAAAAAGGAAAATTCTGTTGCATCAGGATTGCACATGTGCCAAGCATCAACAAGATGAGTTTGTGAGATTGTGGTATGGAATTGTTTATGGGTTTATGGGAAACAAAGTGAACATTGGACTTCCGATTTAGAAATAGATCAATAATCTGGTTGCAATCAACACCTTCAATAAAAAAAATCTGCTTTATAATGAATGCATTTTTTTGTAATACTAGGCCAGAATGAATAATCAGGTTGGGTCAGGCCATAAACATTAAAAACAGTAAGAGATGCGGAGCATCATGTCGGGTGGGCGGCTATCACAAATGCGCCAAGTGGTACAGCACAACCTTGTCCCAGTTCTTATTTCCCCTGTTTAGTAATGCGTCGTCACATATGATACACATCGTGCGACACACGAATAATATGATATACATGCCCTTACTGTGCTGATCAATTGTATTATATGTCTACTTTTCTTTCTACACAGTGTGCACACGCATGTGGCATGTGATGATGCTTGTTAAATTGTACCAAAATGTAAAATTCAATAAACAAATTCAAACAAAAAAAACAGTTAGAGAAATATCATCAATAAGTAACCACCTACCTTCAGAGTCTATTTCTTGAGATAAAACAGTACATTTCAACTTTTTATGGCATAGAATAATTACCCCATTTTTCATGGTGGACGTAGGAAAGACTAAGGGGCCGATTCCGATCTCGGCCGGAAGCGCACCTAACAGTATTCGTCCGGAAAAAATACCAGCCGAACGCGTGTTTCCCGACCGATTCGAACACTCGTCCGAACGAACAAGTACGATGCGCATAACAGCCCAGATTCCGAGCGAACCGTACTCACCCATTTCAGCTCCTGTTCCCCGCCCGAGCCGGATCCGTAAACGCCGATTCGAGTCGCACGGAAGCAAATACACAGCACCTTCCGGCCGGACTAGTACGATGCGCATTCCGTACGCGCCAAACCCGTCGCTACGTCCAGCACGTTTGAGCATCCGGGAGAGCCGTACATAAGCTCCGATTCGCGCCACAAGAATATCCACGACTACGAGACGAACAAGCCAGCGACGAGTACGAGTCAAAGACACGCGAAACCCGAACGAGACGACCCAAGCATGAATCCCATCGCGCAGGTCCTACCTATACTCTACATCTATTACCGGGACCGGCACGGACGCGTACGGCGCAGATGGTAAGTCAAACACCAACAACACCAACAAACGACACGTACCCGAAATATGTCACACACACATAGGGATGCACAAATGACGTACACTAGCAACAGCAGAACCATAGGGGTGGGATGCCCATCACCAATGCCATACACACCCACAGGGGGATGGATGCCTACCACTACCACCACCCCTACTCAGGGGGGCCTGGATGCCTGTCACTACTACCATCCCCACCCTTAGGGGGATGGATGCCTGCCACTACCACCACCCCTACTCAGGGGGGCCTGGATGCCTGTCACTACTACCATCCCCACTCATGGGGGGATGGATGCCTACCACTACCACCACCCCTACTCAGGGTGGCCTGGATGCCTGTGACCACTACCATCCCCACCCTTAGGGGGATGGATGCCTGCCACTAACACCACCCCTACTCAGGGGGGCCTGGATGCTTGTCACCACTACCATCCCCACTCATGGGGGGATAGATGCCTGCCACTACCACCACCCCTACTCAGGGGGGCCTGGATGCCTGTCACTACTACCATCCCCACTCATGGGGGGATGGATGCCTACCACTACCACCACCCCTACTCAGGGGGGCCTGGATGCCTGTCACCACTACCATCCCCACCCTTAGGGGGATGGATGCCTGCCACTAACACCACCCCTACTCAGGGGGGCCTGGATGCCTGTCACTACTACCATCCCCACTCATGGGGGGATGGATGCCTGCCACCACCACCACCCCTACTCAGGGGGGCCTGGATGCCTGTCACTACTACCATCCCCACTCATGGGGGGATGGATGCCTGCCACCACCACCACCCCTACTCAGGGGGGCTTGGATGCCTGTCACTACTACCATCCCCACTCATGGGGGGTTGGATGCCTGCCACCACCACCACCCCTACTCAGGGGGGCCTGGATGCCTGTCTCTACTACCATCCCCACTCATGGGGGGATGGATGCCTGCCACTACCACCACCCCTACTCAGGGGGGCCTGGATGCCTGTCACTACTACCATCCCCACTCATGGGGGGCTGGATGCCTGCCACTACCACCACCCCTACTCATAGGACGGGTAATGCATGACACAACCAGCATACTCCCACATAAGGAATGTCTGAAAATTACATCTCCCCCCAACACCATGACAAGCGTGTGTAGTCTGTGTCAAATGCCTACAACACTGAACATGACATTGAACATACAATGTGACCCCCTATCACATGTGTCACACATAAATGTGTGTGGCCTCCACAATGCAATCAGACCATGACCACTGTAGCAATGGGGTCTAACACCCTATCACCACACTGACCAAAAGGTAAGTGTGGGGTCCATAGTTGAAGCACATTTTGAACAGTGTGCCAATGGGGCCTGAAGCCCCATCACCACAGTGACCAAAAGGTAAGTGTGGGGTCCATAGCTGAAGCACATTTTGAACAGTGTGGCAATGGGGCCTAAAGCCCCATCACCACAGTGACCAAAAGGTAAGTGTGGGGTCCATAGATGAAGCACATTTTGAACAGTGTGGCAATGGGGCCCAAAGCCCCATCGCCACAGTGACCAAAAGGTAAGTGTGGGGTCCATAGCTGAAGCACATTTTGAACAGTGTGGCAATGGGGCCTAAAGCCCCATCGCCACAGTGACCAAAAGGTAAGTGCAGTCATGGTAAAAGCTGCAAAAGCCAAACTGCATGGATGATTCCTGGTCACACAACAACAAACACATCAGTGGCATAGTAGTGCTTGTGTCCCATAGCAACATAGATTGGGTGAGGCAAACAGTGCAGTGCCAATGAAACATCGTTTGGCCATGTGCATACAAACATCACCCATGGGGGCTCACATTGTCAACATTCACAAATAACACAATGACAGAAGTGACTATCATAATGCAGACCCACATATCTGCACCAATGGACACACAAATGTAGATATCCTGGGGAGACTGTAGATGTCAGGTGAACAAATACCATACCATGGCAGCAATGGGACATACAAACCATGATCACTGTGCTGACTGATGACCTAGGAGTCCCAGGGACAGCAGGGGAAAGCCACCAAACAACATACAGCCAATGGCACACTCAAGATATGCCAATGCAGTGGTGCAAATGCACAAACACAAACAGGCAGACTCACACTGCATATCAAACACAACAGGTGAGGGGGTGGTGTGCCAGTGTCCCCAGGCAAACACACAACACATGAGGAGGCCTGAATCCCTATTACACAGATGTCAACACAGTGCCACACAAAAGTAACTCATGGATCGGATTCCCCTATGTGGGCAAACAGGCATTGTTAGATGAGAGGGAGCCCAAATTACACATGTCACACAAGCTTGTAGGAACAGCAACTAACACAGCAAGAGACAGACCCACCACAGCACTACCCCCAGGGACCCCACATTGTGGTGACACTAGCCTGCATGATAATCCCACTGTGATGACAAAGGTAGATGTCATTCACACTGTGAACCACAGCCATGTGTCCTGAGCAACAAACTACCATCACACCTACACAAGCACAAATCAATCAGCACGGCCTGCCAGCCAAGGCCAATATGGAGGTAGGGGTCTAGCCGTGCAACAACTCACATTTGCACACACTCAACACCACACACCTTGATCTACACCAATGTGTAGCAGTGAAGCTCACATGGACTGGTGACATTGCACATGCACCTATGACAATCCCAGGGGTGGTGGGGGGAACTAAGGTGCAGAAACCCATCACACATGGCCAGTCAACAAGACTCGTGAATGTCTGACACACTGCACAGTACGCGGTACATGGGCATGACGTGAAATCCATCACAATCAATCGGCTCCCGGCCATAGTCACACACCAATGAAGAAGCCAAGGTGACCCACAAAGAACACACGTAGACAACTTCCAACATTACAGCTCTGACCCTGAGGAGTGGCAGCAGTCACACACACAACGTGTCACAATCACTGAAAGCCAACACAAACTGTAAATGACATGACTTGTGTAACCAACAAGTGCCAAGAGGAATCCTGACTGTGTCCCATCTGCGTTTGCCCACATCCCCAGCCCTGACAACAAAGACAACTAGGGATGACAACCTGATGAACATTAGTTTGCCATGCACCCACATCCTGGAGAAACCAGGTCCAAGATGCTGGATGAACACAGAACAACTCAGCAAGCATCACAAACAGGAACATCCATAGGGACACAGCCTGTGTAGGAAAAGGAAAGGGAACACGCACAGACATGCTTACACAACACACAACACGGGCCCAGGCAATGTCACGGGATTACACACTGCCATGAGGGCACTCCACTCCTGTGGAAGGTCCGCTGTGCCAAACCTTGTCTGTGCACGACTCAAACATGTCAGCAGAACACTCGGTCAGTGAGTCAACAACTACAACACACCGAAGGCTCTGCTCACATCAGCCTGGGTACGGGAGTGTCACGTCAGTCATCTGCATACACCCAAAACACGTGTCAAGCAAGTTGCACTGTATACACAGATGAGTCCTTCAACATTGATGTGCTAAACTGCATGTCCAGTGGAGATGGGCACACAGTCAGGGAAATAGAAACATTGAACAGTGGTAAGCCCACCAGATGTGCATCAGTGTAAGACAAAGATGTTAATTTACAAATGCAAAAGGTACATCCCTGTGTCAAATGCTGAACATTACACCCTCAGACTGCAGCAAAGGATGCTATAGATCCAGACTACATCAGGACACATATCCCATGGACCACATGGAGTCCATCACAGTAACACTTCATTTTCCTGATCTGAACAGTATTACAACTGCAAATGCATGATGATACTCATCTACATCATGTACATCAAAAGAAAAACCACAAGTAAACAAAAAGAGGCTTTATTCAGCAAATGTCAAACAAAATTTTTAACTCCAAAAGAAACTAAGGCCAATGGCCAGTCCAAATACACAGTCCCAACAGGGTGATGTGTGACAACTCGTCAGCCATTGCTTGCCTGCACTGGTACGGACAGGGGACATCCCCCTTGGAGGGGAATACGAGGGGCAGGCCAGGCACCGCAGGGACAGGATCAGGGGATGCTAGAAGGAGGCAGTGAAGGGGTGGTGGGTGCAGGAGTGTCACCAGCAACTGCAGTCGAGGTGTCTGACTCAGGGGGTGCCGGCACCACTGTAGGGCACAAGTCAGACGGGGTGGTTGTGGACTCCACTGCAGTGCATGACTCCAAGGGAGTGGAAGGGGGGCAGATGAGGTGGGCAGGACAGAGGGGGGACCCGGTCTCCACACCAGTGGCACAAACAGGCAGAGCGTCTGGTTTGGGGGTGGAAGAGCAAGTGGCAGGGGGAGGGCCTAAGCAGTTTGGGGATGCGGTATCGGTGTGTGGGGAACCTGGGGCAGGGTGTGGCGGTGGAACCTGTGGAGTGGTGGCCTGGTGGATGGAGGAGAGAGACTGGGTGGTGGAGCTGCGTGGTGGTGGTGGTGGGGTCTTGCCCTTCCTGGTCCGGGGGACTTCCGAATGGGGTCCTCAGTCTGCCTGCGCCTGGGGGAGGGTGTCCGGGGGCGAGGGGCACTCCCTCTGTGTGGGTGGACTTCCTCTTCCCCTGGTATGCTGGATCAGCAGGATCGGAGGGGAAGAGGCCGAGGTCACAGAGGAAGAGCTGCTGTGTAGGTGGGGTTGCAGGTGAGGCAAGGGAAGGGGTCTTGGAGGGAGAGGATTTGGAGGACTGCGGAGTGATTGTGGATGCCTGTGTGTGTGTCTGTTCCCCATCCCTTTGTGTGTGTGGTATCAGTCCCCTGAGGATGCTTGTGTGCACGTCTTGCCTTTCTTTTGGGTGTGTCTGTGCTGCTCGTGTCTGTGTGTTTGGGTGATTGTGCAGGTGTGCATGTGCTTTGGACAGGTAGGGTGCCAGGAAGTGTGGATGGGGCAGAGGTAGGAGGGGTGAGGGACTGTTGGAGGAGGGACACTGCTGCCGTCAGGGAGGAGTCCATGGACTTATTGCTCCTCTGTAGGGCAGACATACCCGTCGAGATGCCCTCCATGAACGACACCAGCTGTGTCAACAGAGTGGTGTGTGCATGGAGGACACTCAGCATTGCTGTCTGCCCTACATGGAGCTGCCGAAGTAGGTACACAGACTCCTCACTCAGGGCAGCAGGGGACACAGGGGCAGGGGGTGCGGTGCCTGGCACAAAGGAGACACGCTCCCGGACACGGGAGCCTCCACGGACCTCTGGAATGGGAGCCAATGGGAGGGCGGTGGTGGTGGTGGCGGGCCCAGACAGACTAGCTGGGGTTTGGTGGCTGCTGAGACCCGCCTCCACAAGGGAGTCATCCTCCGAGCTGCTGTGGTCCTCAGCTGAGGTGGATGGTGCTGAGGACTCCTCGGTGTCGCTCCCCTCGCCCTTCGTGCCACTGTGTCCCTCCGACCACTCGTCGGCTGTTGACCCAGTCTGGCTCTGCAGCTCCTCCCGGTCCGTGGAGCTGTTCCCTCCTGTGGCCGTGGATGTATCTGCAAACAATCAGGGAAACAGACAAACATCAGTCACCTGCACTGACCGCACACACCACAGTAAGTACAGCACATTACAGAGCAAGCCCTGGCATCCTTAGTTGAACATTGCCAAAAGTCCTCACCCAGATTCTGAGAAGCCAATTGTCAGTCTGATGGTCAACCATGGAACTCACACCCCTCCTGCCCTTGCACCCATCTGTCTGGTGCCTGTCTGATGGTAATACCCCAGTGTGGACACATGCACCACCTACACAGTTGTTGGACATTGCAGAGAACACGGTGAAGTATATGAACATGCACACATCACATCTCTTGCCACTGAGTCAGTGCAGGTGTCCGGATAAAGGGATGGCCAGAGTCTAAATAGTAATGCATGTGATGCATACCAGCACCAGACACCATGATGCACCCATGTCCAGATAGTCAATGCCACAATGGGGTGCATGTTGCACATGTCACTCCCCTGCAGGATCACTCTTAGGGAGTGTAATGCCATGACAAAGGCATGCGTGCAAAGTCATACATCACTGTCTCCAGTCACATGGCCATGGCAGCCAGCCAACAACAGTCTGCACTGTGTCACAATCCTAGGACATGGGGAATGCAAGTAATGTAAGTGACAAGTGCACATGTACATCCCCCACAAACCACATCATCTGTACTCGTATTTGTCCACGTCATACCAATTGGACATATGGGAGACATGAAACACAACTCTCAGAACCTGAGCACCTCACAGTGTGCTGTGAAGGAAAAACAGCTGCCTGAAAGTCACAGTCGCATACACCTGTGTGCACAGTCAAGTGATCAAACACCTATAAGTCACAGAAGTATCGTCTGTCATGGTCACATCTCAGATGGCATGCTGAGCCCTAACCGATAAACATACCAGTAGTCCTGACAACGAAGCCACAGCACAATGACACAGAGGCAGACACCTGAGGGAACATGTCACTGAGCACAACATGTCAGCTGATACACGGGAGTGGGAGTACAGAGTGTATTGTATGCCCTGGAGTAGGCATGACTGTCCAGCTCCACCTGTAAGAGGGATGAGCCCTGGACACTAGGCAGGTGGCTAAGCATGTGTGACACACTTGACATACATACTCCTGAGGCCCAAACATTGTTCCCACCCGCAGCATGGGAGTGTGCCAAATACCCAAGGGACATGTGGTGATTCAGATCAGCAAGTGGACCACATATCAAAGTTACACCCAGATTACATTTCACGACTTAGGCATTGTGTGAGCAATCGACCCACCCATGAAGCCCACCACAAAGTCACAGGAACAAAAGCTGTCCCCCACCTTGAGCAAAGCAAAATGCAAGGACCCTGTACCCAAGTGACACAATTTCCTGACCGTAAGGACCACACCTGCGTATCAGATGAGGAGTGGGCATGTCACAATTGAGGGACATGGGTCCGGGACCACAAGACTGATGTACTGTGGAAGTTTAACCAGGCCAGAGGAGGGCACATAGCATGTCAGACAGAGTTCACAGTGCATTCATGGACTCACCCCCTCCTTGCTGCTGTCTGTCCTTCAGCTGCCCATGCAGGTCAGGGAAGACCACCGCCAGGATCCGGAGCATGTGAGGGGTCAGGGTCCGGTGTCCGCCCCTCCTGCGAGGAGGCGACAGCTTCAGCTGGACCCTTGCGATCCTCCGGGTCCAGCCACGAAGGTCCTGCCACCTCTTCTGGCAGTTGCGGATCCGGCGCTTGTAGACCCCCACGGATCTTACTGCCCGGGCGATGGTCAGCCAGATTTCCTGCTTCTGGTGGGCATCAACCTGTGAGGAAGACAAAGTGAAAAGGCCATTACTACACATGCAACATATCCGTGCATCACACAGTCGGATATACATGTCTCAATCACAGGGGCATATGATGTACACAGGCAGTGCAACGATGGCTATGAACAGTTTGCCAGCAGTTACTACATGGTATCATTGCATGGGAAGTAAACCTTGTTGGAATTCACTGTTACTGCACTGTACCTGTTCAGTGCATGTGACTACACACTTTGGGGGGTGAGAACTACTCAGTGAGCATGCTTGCCAGTGGTGTGCACACTGTAAGTCTTGCTAGTCAGACAACATGCACAATTAGTAAGGCAGTGGACAGCACACTCACCTGCTCCCCTGGTGTCCCATACAGCTTGCTGTACTGTGGAAGGAGGTTGTCCAGCAGGGACTGGTTCTCCTCAAGGCTGAAGGCTGGGGCTCTCTCCACAGTACGTGCCATTGCAGTAGCCAGAGGATGCAGAGACAGCAGCAGTGTTGGTGGCAGATGTTGTCCTGGAGCATGTAGTGCAGGCAAGTGAGCCCTCAGGGGAACAGCCAGCATTATATGTGTGCTGCAGAGGCAGATACTGTCCCATGTGTCCAAAGTGATAGGTCCAAGTCGTTTGCATCTTCTGAATCTGACCTATCCATGGAATAGCAGCACTAATACATGCCCACAGCATCCTTCAAAACTTCAACTTCATGACACCCATGAATTTGCAACATTGTTGTGGCTGGCCAACTGAATTCACTTCATCAGACTCGTTGAAGCTTCGAAAACGCGTCCGTTGCCATGCCAGGCCCCAGCCAATGCGTGCGCACCGTTCGGTCCATTGCTGTACAACGCGTATTCCGGGATACAACGCGTACCCGCTCACAACAGATGCAATGGGCCGTGCGGGCACACCGATCGGTCCATTGCTGTACAACGCGTACCCGCTAACAACAGATGCAATGGGCCGTGCGGGCACACCGATCGGTCCATTGCTGTACAACGCGTATTCCGGGATACAACGCGTACCCGCTCACAACAGATGCAATGGGCCGTGCGGGCACACCGATCGGTCCATTGCTGTACAACGCGTATTCCGGGATACAACGCGTACCCGCTCACAGCAGATGCAATGGGCCGTGCGGGCACACCGATCGGTCCATTGATGTACAACGAGTCCCTGTACAGGTCACACGCATATGTCACCATGCTTGTCACTGGTGAACCTATGCCAGGCACATAAACTTTCCAGGGACTCAGGGGCACACCTACAACACCACACCCAGTCCACACTGTATCTAAGGCATGTAAGGCTGCATTACCTTTTCTGTGTATGGTGGTAAACATGTGGTTTTTTGGGTGGCACTTGGGGGCAGCCACACCCAGGCTGTGCATGTGTTCATGGGGACAGGATCCTTTGTGTGTTGTGCACCTGACCACTGTGATGTGCAACTGTTCATTTTGGAGCATGTGGCATGGTCACATTTCCAGGTTGTGTATGTGTATGACATGTCACATACCCCCAGGCTCACATGTGGGAAGGCATGTACGTCACAGGGTGACCCATTGCCACAATAGTGATGGCCCTCCACAGTCTGTGTGCATGTTGTGTTTCCGATGTCTCTGACTCCATGTGCACAATGGGAGACAGTCTCCACATCCACGTTGTTTGTGCATGGACTTTGATGTTGTGTGTGTGTGTGTCACAGACGTCCATGTCTGTCCTGCAGAGGCAACAGGGGCCACTACCTGTGGGAGCCATGTTTGTTTTTCTGACGTGTACATGATACGCCATGTCATGCCAGTGTCCATGTGGCAAGACAGGGTCCCTGGGAATCTACCTGTCAATGAGCTGTGATGCCTGTGGCGCATCTGTCCAGACATGTCACTGTGGTGTGTGTGTGGAACGTGACAGCAGTAAATGGGTACCGTGACACAGCCTAATGGTTTCCCATAGCACACCCTGGAACCTGTTGTCAACACTTGTTGAACAGAGTTGTTAGATGATGTCCATGTAGGTGCCATATATGTCCAAACAGAACGGCACACACATCAAGTACTTGTATCTCGTAATGAAGTATCATGTGAATTTGAGTATGGTGGACGGCACATATGTGGGGTGACTGACAATCTTGCTTTCTTCACGTATGCACTGCAGGGCTCCAGCTGTCCATAGACCATTCCCTGACCTGGCAACGATGGTGGAACGTGACAGCATCCGACGGTACCGCTTCACCGGGCAGCTGATTGAGGATTTGGCAGTGCGCTTGGCCCCACATTTGCAACCTGGCCGGCCGTACCCTACAACGCTGACCCCCAAGGTGAAGGTGATGGCAGCCCTACACTTCTTTGCCACCGGTACCTTTCAACACACTGTGGCGACTGCTGGTGGGATGTCACAGACTATGTTCAGCCGTGTGCTACGCAATGTTTTGGGGGCAATGTTGAGATGCCTGAACCAGTACATCTATTTCCCAACACGTCAACAACTCACTGACGTCAAGAGTGACTTCTATGCCCTGGGGAGGATGCCACATGTCATTGGCTCCATTGATGGGACACATGTGGCTTTGGTACCACCACAGGCACATGAGCAGGCATACCGGAACCGTAAACATTACCATTCGATCAATGCTCTGGTGGTATGTCTTGCAGATATGACCATCACACATGTGTGTGCCCGTTTCCCCGGTTCGGCACATGATGCCTACGTGATGAGGAGTAGTCGCATCCCGACGATGATGTCACAGATGCAGAACCAGCGTGCCTGACTTGTCGGTGTGTACTGACTTTATACCATTGTGTGTGTTCTGCGATGTTGTATTCCGCCCACTTTTCCAACTCAGCTAATGTGCAATTGTCTGTCTGTAGGTGACTCCGGATACCCCAACATGCCGTGGTTGCTGACACCCCTCAGGAACCCTGTGACACCAGCCCAGATGCGCTACAATGAGGCACATGGCCGGACCAGGAGAGTGATCGAGCGGACCTTTGTTCTCCTGAAGAGCCGCTTCCGCTGCCTGGACAATACAGGAGGAGCCCTCCCATATACCCCAGCAAAGGTGTGCAAGATTGTCATCGTCTGCTGCATGCTACACAACCTGGCAGTGCGGAAGGAGTTGCCTCTCATCCTGGATGACGATGACCAACGTCCGCCACCTGTGGAGGATCCTGGCCTGGGCCACGATGCCAGTGATGATGATGATGGTGATGTCCGCACACAGCTCATCACCAACTTCTTCAGCTGAATGTGAATATCCAGAGAGTTGTCATGTCAATGATTTGAGTTTGCATGATATGTGTGGGTGGTGCTCTGGTGCTGTTTGAGTGTGGCCATGTGCTACTTGACTGGATGCGTGCAGCGATGTGTCCTTGCAGGTAGTCTGTACTGCCCGACAGTGTTGACATGCTAACTTGGGTTTGTGTAGTTATCTTGTGACATGTATTGGGCATGAGTATTGCAGTTCTGTGCTGTTCTTCAGTGGTTTTGACTGTGTGTCATGTCTGTCCTTCACAGGGTGCTTACAGAGTTGTTTGGTCAACTTGGATCCCCCGACTCCATGATTCAGCTTTCAGGGTGGCAGCAGTCGTTTCCCTACAGGTGATGTGCCACACACCCCTGGACTTTCTATTTTCTGCACTTTTTGACTTTGTGGCCACATCCATGTGGGATTACCTTGCATTTGTAGTGGAAACAACATGTTGCAAATGTGTAATAAACCTGTGCTTCACTTTGGGATGTGCGTTGTCTGTGGTCACACATCTGACTGACATTTGCTTGCTGCACCTGTGGGCTAGTTGACACAGACTCTGAATAGGTGTGGTGTATGTGCATTCCACTGTATTTCCTGCCAACATCAGTGTAGGCAATGAGTCTGATGGCCTTGGTGTGTATGTGTTGTGTAGCCCTAGTGGTGTGTCTCCCTCATATGTGCCACGTCGCCATGACTCACATGACGGTGTTGGACTTGCTGTAGCAGTTAGCATGCACCGTGTCATTTATCAGATCACCATCTCCATGACAGAAACCACGTTGGAATCACAACAGAGGCAAGTATGGTGTATTAGTGAGTTTATTTCCATACATGTGTGAGGATAGTGCACAGGATGGTGGGTGCTGTACATTGGTATTGGAATCCAAAGTTCCCATGTGAGTTGGAAGTCTTGGTAGCAGAAATGTCCTGAGTAAAGTCCACAGTCATCTGATGCATTGGGCCAACTTAAGCTCCCCATGTCATGTGGGAGAGTTGGGTTGCATTCGACAGGGCGTGCAGTTTGCACACAGAGGAAAAGTTCCAGAACAGGTGTTGGGTTCCTGGTGGATGTACATGCCCATCGGCCTCTCAGTTTTCCTTCCTCGGACGGCCCCTCTTCTTTGGGGGGGGACCCTCAGGACAGGCTGCTGCGGTGCAGAGGACTCTCCGCCAGAGTCAGCCTCCCTCCCTGTGGCATTTGCAGTTGTTGCAGCACCAGATGTTGTGGGCACACAGGGAGGTGAGGCCATGTTGGTGCTAATCTGGTGGAGGCATGACAATATGTCCCTATGCACCGCTGTCAGTTGTTCCAATGTGTCCCACTTGGACTCCATGCCAGACATGTGTGTCTCGACACGGGACATGTGTGTCTCAACACAGGACATGTGTGAGTCCAAGCGGGCATGATGGACAGCCTGCTGCTGTTGAATGTCCTTGAGGATCCCCACTACCTGGCTGACCTCTCCGGTGCTATTCTGGTACGCATCCGCAATGCGTGCCAGTTGTGGGTCATCATGCAGTCCAGACCCCTCTGCAAACAGCGACCTATGTCTACCACCCCTCCCACCACCCCTGGCGACACGTGCGGGACCTGCGGTGGCACGCACAGGTGACCGTGGGCCCACTTGGGGGTTGTTACTGGGCTCGTTGTCAGTTGCTCCACATTGGGCATGGGTCCCTGTGCTGTTGTCATCGGTGGTCCTTGGTCTGTCCGTGTTGGCAGGCGTGGCCTGTGTGTTGGCAGTTGTTGGAGGGGTGGGTGCAGATGTTGGTCCTGCTGGTGCTGCATGATGACTCACACCGGAGGGTCCATCTAGGTCTTCGCCATCCAAGGTGGGTAGAGGCTGATCCACACCAGTGAGCTCAGTGTCCCCCGGAGCCTGGGACAGGGACTCCTCATCGTCTGCTGCTGTGTTCCCATCATCACCTGTTTTTGGAAGAAACACACATTGTATGTTATGTTTTTACAGGCATCAATGGTTCACACACCTGACAGTTGTGACTGTACCTCTGGATGAGGGCCTGTACATTGCATTCTCCTAAATTGTGACAGTCAGAGGTTGATATTGGTGTAGCACATTGTCCTGCCAACCTGTGGCATTTCAATGTGAATGTTGAGGTGTGTGCATGACCAGCATTGGTGGTATTTGGTTGCCATCCGGCCCTCCTTCTCCCCCCAGCCCAGTTATCCCACCATGAAGCATGCCACCCTTGCAGTGGGTGCAGGTTAACTCTCAGGATGTCAGTCAGGGGTGTCCTGCTGTTGGTTGGTGCACAGTTCCCAGCAGGGCCTTGTGCTCCCCACAGCAGTACCCAGTGTCAGCCATCTTGTCAGTCCTTTTCCACTCCCTGTGATGTGAGCATGGTTCAGGATTGGTGTTGATGGGCCAATTGTGAGGGTGACCAATATCTGTGACTACAACTCCCATCATGCTATTGCCTACACCCCCCTTCCCAGCATGCCCATACTTCCTTCCTTTTGACTCTGCTTCCCTGTGGGGTAGTGTGCCTGTGCTGACAGGATGGCTGACAGTGTTGTCCTGGCGGTTGTTTGGCTACAGGTCCCAAGAGTGTCCCTGTGCTTCACACAGCATAACCCAGGGTGGTGGTTCTTTGTGGGATCTTCAATTAGAGTGTGAGGCATTGCATTCTCCCAGGTGGGTTATGTGGAGTTAGTGTTGAGGGGGTGTGTGAGGAGAACTGCTTGTAACTATGGTCAGTGCTGTGAGTCCTCCTTCCCACCCAGCCAGATATCCCACCATGGAAGGTGCTTCCATTGCAGGGAGTGCAAGTTGGCTTTCAGGATGTCAGTCAGTGGTGTCCTGCTGTTGGTTGGTGCACAGTTCCCAGCAGGGCCTTGTGCTCCCCACAGCAGTACCCAGTGTCAGCCATCTTGTCAGTCCTTTTCCACTCCCTGTGATGTGAGCATGGTTCAGGGTGGTGTTGATGGGCCAATTGTGAGGGTGACCAATATCTGTGACTACAACTCCCATCATGCTATTGCCTACACCCCCTTCCCAGCATGCCCATACTTCCTTCCTTTTGAGTGGACTTCACTGTGTGTGAGTGTGACAGCAATGGCAAGATGGCTGACAATGTGGTCCTGATGTTTGTTGGTGCACAGTTCCCAGCTGGGCCTTGTGCTCCCCACAGCAGTACCCAGTGTCAGCCATCTTGTCAGTTGTTTTCCACTCCCTGTGATGAGAGCATGGTTCAGGGTGGTGTTGATGGGCCAATTGTGAGGGTGACCAATATCTGTGACTACAACTCCCATCATGCTATTGCCTACACCCCCTTCCCAGCATGCCCATACTTCCTTCCTTTTGAGTGGACTTCACTGTGTGTGAGTGTGACAGCAATGGCAAGATGGCTGACAATGTGGTCCTGTTGTTTGTTGGTGCCCAGTTCCCAGCAGGGCCTTGTGCTCCCCACAGCTGAGGCCAGTGTCAGACATCTTTGAAGTGGCTTTTCAGTGCCTGTGAGGTGTGCATGCTTCAGTGTGAGCTTGCTGAGCCATGTGGGTGGGGGATGTTGAGCGGTGACTACCACTCCCATCATGCTATTGCCTACACCCCCCTTCCCAGCATGCCCATACTTCCTTCCTTTTGACTCTGCTTCCCTGTGGGCTAGTGTGCCTGTGCTGACAGGATGGCTGACAGTGTTGTCCTCGCGGTTGTTTGGCTACAAGTCCCAAGAGTGTCCCTGTGCTTCACACAGCATAACTCAGGGTGGTGGTTCTTTGTGGGATCTTCAATTAGAGTGTGAGGCATTGCATTCTCCCAGGTGGGTTATGTGGAGTTAGTGTTGAGGGGGTGTGTGAGGAGAACTGCTTGTAACTATGGTCGGTGCTGTGAGTCCTCCTTCCCACCCAGCCAGATATCCCACCATGGAAGGTGCTTCCATTGCAGGGAGTGCAAGTTGGCTTTCAGGATGTCATTCAGTGGTGTCCTGCTGTTGGTTGTTGCACAGTTCCCAGCAGGGCCTTGTGCTCCCCACAGCAGTACCCAGTGTCAGCCATCTTGTCAGTCCTTTTCCACTCCCTGTGATGTGAGCATGGTTCAGGGTGGCGTTGATGGGCCAATTGTGAGGGTGACCAATATCTGTGACTCCAACTCCCATCATGCTATTGCCTACACCCCCCTTCCCAGCATGCCCATGCTTCCTTCCTTTTGAGTGGACTTCACTGTGTGTGAGTGTGACAGCAATGGCAAGATGGCTGACAGTGTGGTCCTGTTGTTTGTTGGTGCACAGTTCCCAGCAGGGCCTTGTGCTCCCCACAGCAGTACCCAGTGTCAGCCATCTTGTCAGTCCTTTTCCACTCCCTGTGATGTGAGCATGGTTCAGGGTGGTGTTGATGGGCCAATTGTGAGGGTGACCAATATCTGTGACTACAACTCCCATCATGCTATTGGCTACACTGACTTCACCAGCATACACAGAATTCCTTTCTTTCAGTGAGCTTCCCTGTGAGGTGGTGTTCTAGTGTTGGCAAAATATCTGACAGTGTTTGTTGGTTATATTTGTGCCACTGCCTTGCTGTATTTGTTGTTAGGTTTGTACATGTCATGACACAGTTACATATCACTATGAGATGGCAGGTATTGTGTTTGTCTGACTAGCATTCACATCTTGGGATGATTATCTTTTGGTTGCTGTGGATTTACTAAGGCTGCATGGTTTGACTATCCCCTTGACAGTGATGTGTGTGTATTGTCACACCATATTGTGTATATTAGTTGTGTACTCACCAGGCTCTGGGATGTTTGTTAGTCCATATACGCTCACTGGTGGTAGGATGGCCCGCACCTTCTCCTCCCAGGGCCTGAGGTATACAGGTTTTGCAGGAGGGCCACTGCCGGTGTGCCGACTCAGGAGGTAATCCTTCTTCAGTAGGTCCCTGACCCTCCTGCGCACATCATACCACCTGTTCTGGATGTCTTCCTTTGTGCGCAAACATGGTGATTGTGCGTTGACCCCGTCGACGATCCTCTCCCACATCTTGGTTTTCTGCGACATGGGTGTGTTGGACCAATGTGCCAAACAACTGTGGCTCTACCCTGAGGATCTCATCTACCAGGACTTCCAATTCACTGCATAGGAACTTTGGATTCTTCTTTAGGGGCATGGTGATGGGTAGTGGTGGGGATTGATGTGTGTGTGTGTGCAGGTGAGGGTGTGTGAGTGTAGGTTTTGCAGGGTGTATGTGAGGGTGCTATTTGTTGAGGTGCTAATGGTGTGTGGCTTGTGTGATGGATGAGCTGTGAGTGTGTCTGTGGTTGCTGTCTGATGGTGTTCTGTACTGGCAGGTCAGTGGAATTTGCAAAGGATCATGGTAGGGAATTGTGGCCTTTATATAGGTAGAGTTGGGGGTGTGTCCTTGTTCCATTTTTTTCCCCCCCTGTATTTATTGGCTTTGTGATTGCTAGTTTGGCCCTTTTTTTTGTATTTTTTCCTTAGTATTTTTTGTGCATGTAGGAGACGTTCTTCTGACCGAGTAGGACGCTGCAGTTGTCTCGTGCAATGCTCTCCGAGTCGTTCCCGCTGTGTTTCAGCTAGGTTTCATGTGCGGCGTACGAGTCGGTCGCGGAGTTTAGTGTTGTTTTGGCTGGCTTTTGTATGCGTGTCGGTCGTACGGCTTGTGCTCCGTGCGACTCGGTCTGGTTTTCCACGCATTGCATCGTACTGCGCGGGTCGGAGTTCGCGGGTACGTTTCGTTCGGGTTGATTCCTGGTGCGTGTCGGTCGGTTCGATTCGTGTGGTTTCCCGGCCGGATAGCTTGTTTCCATCCGGGTCGGTCGTTTGTTTTGTGTTCCGTACGAGTCGGTCGTGATTCACATGCATTTCATCGTACTACCCGGGTCGGACGGCGCCGGTACGTGTCGGTCGGACGAAATTCCCGTACCGAGTCGGTCGGTACGTTTTCCGGCCCGAATCAGAATCGGCCCCTAAGACTGAGCCAACCCAATTACGTTTAAGTTTGAAAGCTTCCGTCTCTGTAAGATGTGTTTCTTGCAAAAGAACCAAATCCGGGTTATAAGAAGCTAAATGGGACAAAATTCTCTGCTTCTTAATAGGATTAATAAAACCTTTCACATTCCAAGATATAACTCTGAATGAAAAAAGGCTCCAAAATATAGAAAACTACACTATCATCAGTAATGAAAAGGAAGGAAAGAAATGAAGAAAAAAAGAAGGCAGAGAAGAGAATATATAATAAGATATACAAAACAAGGAGAAACGAGGGGAAAATGGGATTGGGAAAGGAAAGAAGCGACAAGAGACACAGCAAGAAGGGATAGTACATGTCAAACTGACGACCATAATACTTACCATCAAAGGAAAAACAAGAAAAAAGACAAGGAGTGGCGACAAACAGATGAAGATGGCATAACCAACAAGGGACGATGTATCACATCGGAACGCCAAGCAGGACGTATAGGGAAACGGGCAACAAGGGATACAAATAATCTGCAAAGGAATTAAAGAAGAAAAATAACGTCAAACAAGTGAGAGAACAAGCATCAAAGTACAACCTGTAAAGGAAGTAAACATGAGTAAATTAGGTACATCAAACAATTGCATAAAAAGTCAAGTTAAAGAGGAAGGACCAGTAATCTCCATTAACGCTGTAGAGTGAAAATGATTGAATTTCCTGAGATCGGCAGGATCGTCAAATGTAGAAGTGTTATTTTGAAAGGTAACCTTGAAGAAATATGGATGAAATAGGCCGTAACGTGCACCCAAGGCATGCAATGCAGGTCTTAGTTAAAGGAAGTCTTTCTGTTGCTTGACTGTTGCTGGGGAAACATCTTGGGAGATCAATAATTTTGCACCAGACCAAACCGGATGCTTTTTAATCTTGGCTGCATTTAACACTTGCAGAAGGTCAGTAAATTTAAAACAGAGAAGGATCACCCCACGAGGTTTTGATGAAGCTGATGTCGAAGAGAAGTGGGGTCCTAATCTGTGAGCTCACTGGATATTTAAATTAGTAGCTGTAGGAATGTCCAGAAGCTTTGGAAAAAAGGAGGTGAAAAAAGCAACTGGATCATTCCCTTCAAGACCCTCTGGAAGACCATACCGACAAAGGTTATTGCGTCTGTTCCTATTTTCAAGATCTTCAGCTGACTTTTTAATGAGTGAAATATCTTTCTACAGAGTCGCAATTTTTACAGATGTATCTTGGATGTCACTGACATGCTACTCCACCAAGGACAAGCGAGACTCCATAGATGACCATTTATTGTCCAGGACTTGCAAGCGGGTGTTAGTTTCTTCAACAAACGGTCGTAAAGCACATATTTCATCTAGAACCATATCTAAAGATACAGGAGAAAGAGGTTTAGGTGAAGAAGGAGGGTCTTGTTTAAGGCATTTATTGGCAGAAGATGCTGCTTGCGTCGTGGAAGATGACAAGGACAGAGCTACAGACCGAGAGGAGGTGGGTTGAGCCATAAAGTCAGTGGAATGTGTACAATCCATTGAGGGCACAGTTGAGGAAGATTCCGAAATAGGCAGACTAGCAGCGAGACTCTTCCTTGAGTGCAATAAACTCTTACTTCTGCCCATAAATGAATTTAAATAAAAGTAAATTAAAGCAAAAAACACTGTCAGCTAGGTAACTACAAGTGAATAGGCAGAGCCCCCCTTAAATCACTGTTCCTGATGAAGGAAAGTAGCCAGCCAATGAAATGATGATAAAAGTGTAGGAGAGGTCTGAAAGTCCAATAAGACCTTGAGAGGAAGACATGATCCCAGTAAGATGAAGAAAAGACATTACCTCATTCTGAGCCAAGCACTGTGGAGACATGTTCAGCTCGGGAAGAAATCAAAATGGCGGCCGGAGTGCAGTTGCAGAGTACAGGCAATGGTTAAACAGCAAAGGACTCAAGAACCAGAAGCAAGAAGCTGTCCTTCCAAGCAGGATAGGTTCTGCTACAGTTACATGCCCATTTCCGTCGTGTCAGGATGGCGGGGACCACATAAATCCAAGCGGCAGTCCGGTTGCAACACGGAGCCCCGTATCTAGGCGGCCAGCTTAGGCGGCGCCGCACGCGCTTCCCCTTCTTTGGATATTCTAATGAAGAGTGACTGTTCCTTTTACTCTTATGCGGACGATATGCATCAAATTTTAAGCCTTCTGGAATTGATGGCTGATTCAATCTGCTCCCCACATGTTTACAAAACAATAAGACCTGGATGGATTATAATGGACTTAAGATCAGTATCCATAAACTGTGGTGCTCATGTTAGGTAATAATTTATTGACTATGGGCCTGATTAGGAGTTTGACGGTCCTACAGGAGCAGCGGTCCTCCACCGTCCGCTGTAGGACCGCCCGTCAGATCAGGAGTTGAATCCTGGTGTGGCAGGTGGTGTTCCGGCGGTCTGACTGCAGTAGTCTGCAAAGTTCAAAGAAGAGCCTACAAGGCAGAATGTCGCAGTCAGACCGCCGATTGCACCTTCCTGAATGGTGTGGCATGCATGCCACACCGTGCAGGAAGTGGGGGTGCAAATACAGGGGGGCACTACATGTGCGCCCCCTGCATGCACCCCCTGGGCCTTGAGGCAGCACTATTAAGGCCCGCATAGTTGCCTCACCGCCACCCTTTCTTGGCAGGCTTACCGGCATGAAAAGGGTGGTTGTGAGGCAACTCCAAATATGCTTGACGGTGCACACTGCAAGCACATTTCTGCCTCTGACCGCTGCGTGAATGCTGCGGGATCCTCGATCTCTGGTGGTCACAGCGATCCTGTGGCTTTCTAACCACTGCAGTCATAATACTACAGGCAGTCCCGCAAGGTGGCGGTGGTCAGACCTCTAACACGGGTTCGGAGATCCACTTGTAATCAGGCCCTTAGCATGCTACCACCTGGCGCGACATTTTAGGTTCTAAGCCTAAACGTTTGATGCAAGTAAAGAACCTGGGGATAAAATTTGATGCCATACTCATGATGGAGTCATTCAATCAATCAACTTGGATTTGTAGAGAGCGGCTAATTACCCATGAGGGTATCGAGGCGCTGGGATCAGTAGAAGAATAGAAGGAAAAAACAAGGAGAAAGGAATTAAAATGCAGGAAACGCAAGGAGAAAGCACTCAATAATGGGAAAAAGAAAGGAGAAAGCAGTGAAAATGAGGGAAAAGCAAGGAGAAGGCACTCAAAAAATGACTGAAAAGAAAGCAGTGAAAATGAGCGAAAAGCAATGAGAAGGCACTCAAAAAACAATGGAAAAAGCAAGAAGAAAGCAGTGAAAATGGGGTAAAGCAAGGAGAAGACAGGAGCAAGAGCCATGAAGCAGCACAGGGAGAGCTGGGACTGGGATAGCTCACAGATTTCTGCTGCAGTTTTCTCATGCTTCTTCTTGTGACAAAAGCTTACACCTATTTTGGTATTACTATTACTAGTGCCAGAAGATTGGTGGTTTCTGCTTACAACTAGTTCAAAATCAAGCTGCTCATTACATTTTACAAGTTTCCCATTAGTGAAAAATTAATCTCTCTCATCTAAGTTACACTAGCATCTGATTCACAATAGAGTGGTTTAAGTCTGTATCTTTTTCACAAATGCTTATTTGGCCATGCTCTGGACTTTCTTGATCATGTACTCCTCCAGGAGATCCTCCTGATCCTCTTCGGCCGTAGCACTCTGCATGACTAGATTTAAGGGAGCTCTTAATGGTAGGAGGGCTTTCTCGATTCTGGCTCCTAAATTTTGGACTCAGCTCCCTCTGGAACTAAGGCAGATTCACTCACACCTGAGTTTTACAAAGAAGCCTAAAACATTTTTGTTTGCTAGTTAAAAGTCCTCCTTCTGCACAGGCTTCAATGGCACCCTGAGATCTCCCGGTGAATGAAGCACTTTATAAGTTCCTTAACATAACAAACTATTACTTGTGCCCCATCATGCCTTGCTTATGACCTCACATATACCGTTACTCATGACCATTGAATATATATAAATAACAACATTGTTTAAATAATTTTTTAGATCAACCAGTGAGACAGTGTGCTGTAGACTTTGTTAACAAGGAGTAAAAACAGCAATTTAAAATGATGATTGAACTCTTATAAGGTTATCTGTAAGTTTTTGAAAGATGCAAAAGAAATTGGATATTTCAGAAGTGAAGCACCTTTGATGGATATCATGGTCTTTTTACTTGTATTCACCTAAAAGATGGGTGCAGTGGGGGTAGGTCATTTGCAGAGAGCTGGCCACTGAACATCATTGAACAACAGACCATTTGGGCAACCTTTGCTGTGAATGGCTGCAGGCTGAGCAAGTAGGATGTTAGGTGGTCATGGAGGGGTGGGCGTAGGGCCTGGCCATAGTCGAGTCCTGATAGCCTACCCACCACGGTGCATATTTAAAGGCCATGCACAGCAGGGCTTGTCCACATGTGGAGGGTTGGGCACAGGGTCTGCGCATAGGGTAATCCCACAGCCCAAACCTTATTGTATGTTGGATGCAGGGTGTGACACCTGGCCTTGCAGACAGCCTTAACTGTGCATGTCCAAAGTCAGGGCATAGTGCAGGTTGGCCACTTGTAGACTGGTGGGTGCTGACCCTGGCCACAGGCTACGTATGGTTGAAATTTGTGTTCCGGTTTGATACTTGATGCTTTCAGAGGGTTAGGTGCAGGGCCTTCCAGGATCTTAGACATGGAGTCCAAGTCCTAATGTGGGTTGGATGCAAGGTCTGGCTGGAGGATATGACTGAGATATTATGAGTGATGTCTTCATTACAATTCATTACAAGAGCATAAGCAGTGCATGACTGGGGTGCAAGTTAGACATTAGATTACAGTACTACCAGTATCGTCTTTGTGGACATTGAATTAATACGTCAAAAATGAGAAGCTACACAGTAAAATACATCGAAAAGGTACTGCATGTAATAATAAATTACATGCTACATCCTGTCATCCATGCCATCAGATTACAAACATTGCCTTTGGTGAACTACTTAGAAAAAAGAGGAATTGTAGTTTGGTAGATATTTATGAGGATGTAGCGTGGAAAACTTTGCTAAGATTTAAACAAAGATAATACCTAGAAAAAAATCCTCTTAAAGGCAAAATGTAGGGCTTGTATGCTGAATAGACTTGAATACTGAAGGACAAACCAAAGAAAAAAGATGTGTTCGAGCAAAAATTAAGGTTTATAACAACACACTCTATGGAGAGTTCTAAATTAATTGCCACCCTCAACAACTATTGGCATCTCCTTTAATTAGACCCAGATCTTCGTACATTGAATACGTGCAGACCTAAAATTACGTTCAGGAAAGCTACTTCCATAGGGAGATTTTTAAGCCTGAGTGATACTATCACTTATCATAAACCAAGTGTAAAAACATGGTTACCAGAAGCCCGAGAGGTTTTCACAAATGTGGAACATGTACATGTTGTAAATACACTATGGACAAATGTAGTGAATTTTATAATTGCAATAGTGAAAAGAGGTACACAATTAAAAAGCTTATTATTCGCAATTTGACCTATTGTATTTACATTATTGTGTATATAATAAGATGTATGCAGGTTTTTCAACGAGGACATTGGAAATGAGGTGTTCTGATCACCTGATGGCAATTATAAATAAGGAGGAGTCTTATCCTATCCAGATTTCTGCAGATAGAAGAGGTGGGCATAGAATTCAGATATCTGTTATACATGAGACTAAGGGCCTCATTACGATGGTGGTGGGAAAGCTTTTCGACCGACTCGGGTTCTGGGAGTCCGACCGACCGATTACGATTGTTCCGAACACCGTTCGGACTCCCATTGACTTAAACGAAAGCCTGTGTTCCGACCGAGAACACAGGCTCCTATTGAAGAAAGGGATGGTTGCGTAAAACCTTGCACCCTTTGGCATGGTTGTTAAGAAGGGTCCCATGGGTACTCCCACAGCCCCAAACCGGAGGCCTCCGGGTGAAGGGGGGCCCGTTACGGGCCCCCAAAGTCAGTTTCCAACAGCCGTTCTGTGTCGAATAAACCGATTTGGAAAGGCTGTCCGAATCCGACATCCTAGTACATCGTTCGGAAACGTGGTCTAAAGAGCTGTACGATTCGGCTCTGACCGACTCGGAGTCCCCGAAAGCCGGTCGGAACCCAGTCGGACAGACCGAATGGTTACCTTCCATCGTAATCGGCCGGTCGGATATGTTTCCGAGTCGGTCGGAAACATGGGTTCTGACTCGGGTTAGGAAAATCTGAATGCCGTTTAGAGCCTTTCCGACCGACATCGTAATGAGGCCCTAAGTGGATAGATAAATCACATTGCATTACTTTTGATCTTAAGTTAGAAAGGGAATTGTACACATATTTAAGTGATTAGCAGTTAAATTACGTGGTATGATGATCAGTCTTCTGGGATGTGACTGTGGGAAATAATAGTGATAATTAAATAATTACTTTTTGTGATTGTAACTGGATTAAGCCTGAGAGGTTATAATGAATGTTAGAATACTATTTCATTGCTTTACAAATAGTCCACATTTATTTAAAACATGTTTAAAGGATGTCTATACAATAATTCTCTTGGGTAATGTGAGGATTTAGATGCCCGTCGTTTTTCTGTGTGCGTTGGGTGTTGGTATGGCATAAAGATAATACAATTGAGCTTTCCAATGAATGTGGACTGATGTGAGTGTTGGAATCTAACTCAGAAAAGGATGTTGTGGGCTTTTAAATAATTTTTTAAACAATTGCTTAGAGTTTAGGTTTCAGAGGAGATTAGTATATTTATTGCATCTTCAGACACTTAAAATTAAAATACTAAGTTCAAGCACGGTTATCAATATGAATTTGGTAAAACAAATCAATGGTTCACACCTAAGTTGGGTGCACTACATACAGCCAGTTGTTTTCCTTTCCTAAAGTGTGGGATGATTGGATTAAAAGGATTTTACAAGAATTTTAAAGGTTTTATGTACAAGAATTCATTTGGCTAACTTGAGGATGTAGATGATTGTTGTTTCTTGTTTCTGTGTTGAGTGTCGGTATGGCACATACAGAATACAATCTAGCTCTCCACATTAAGAGTACTCAATGTGGAGGTTTGAATCCAACGTGGAGAAAGATTTTTAGGTTTGTAAAAATCTTTTAGAATTCAGTTGTAAGAGGGGATCAGCATTTTTTGTATATCTTTAGAAACCTTAAATATAAACATCAAGTTAGAGTAAAACACTGAGTTAGCATTTTTAGTAATAACGTCTATGGTAATGGGAAGCATGAAGGAACTTGAATTTTGATAAAATATCAATGGTTCACATCCAAGATGGCATGTATCAAAAACAGTCTAGTTTTTTTCTTTTGCAAAGTGGGGGGTCTTTGAGCTTGTTGAAAAGTGTTTAAAGTTTGCCCCTGAGTAGTCAAGGCTCGGGTCACAATCTCATTTACAGCCAGTCACTCTGTCGGTAAGCCAGATGCAACACTGTACTAAAACACAGCATTTGTTAGGTGTTGATTTTTAAGATGTATAGTTAATTCATTACAATTTTTGTAATTTGCTGTTCATGTCAGACCGAATCATAGGTCTTTTCAATACTGATGCAGTTTTGTGTGATTCCGGTCTTATGAAGGGTTTGCTTGATTTGAACAGTAGCTGCTTTGGTTTCAGATCTCATCTTATAATGTAAGTAACAAATAAGTTATTTCTTTGGACTGTGTACTCTAAAAATGGGTTATCATCAATACTGAATTATATACTTGGATTTTCTGGTACTTATAGACAACATTTGTGGTTGGTTTTGATATTCGTCTATTATGTATAGTGGCAATTCAGTGAATTAAGTGAGAATAATAATGTTATGTAGTTTACATTTAGCCACAGTTTCAGCTTATCATTTTAACTTAGCATCATTTTCAACTGGTGGTTTGCACATGTTTTTCCTAATGCGTGTGCCATGCACAGATTTATTTCTGACAGACATTGTCGCCCTGTAGTCTGTACATTTAGTTCCAGGGTCGCAGAAATGAGAACACAGTGCCTTGTTTTATTTTATTTTATTTTTTGCTCTTGGAGACCACTCTTCTGCTATGGATTAATTACAGACATTGTTCTACACCTTTGGCACAGTGTGATAAGCTTGCAGTTTTTTTAATATAAACAGCATCCATGCTGAAGTCGGTGAGAGATTCACTTCCCGCCGGAGTCATCATGGATCGCTGCTGCGACTGAGATGCTGTTCCGCTGTTCCCGGCCTTCGTACTGAGAGGGAAAATGACTTTGTGAGAAGAAGTGTGCAGGCTTGCACACTCAAGACGGGGTGCATTCGTTAATGCACTAAGGCCGGCTTCCTGACAAACAGTATCAAGGTATGGTGATAGGGCATTCCAGTTAACCCTGCAGATGGGAACTCCCAACATGCTCTCTTCAGTATAGAGAATTTAGTGATAGATAGGAGTAACCTTAGTAATATTATGAACAATTAACATGGTTGAACAGTTTGTGTTTTCACCATTCTATTAATGCTTATAACAATGATGTGTCTTATCTTTCTGATAATTGCAGTTCATGTTATATTTACAAAGATTAGAACTTTTCAATAAACATTTTTAAAGTGCATTATCGTATCTTTTTTTGTGACAATTTAGGCATGCCAAAGTGACAAATGAAAGTGTTAGATCTGTTTCCACTAACTCCTTCGGAATTGTTAGAATCGTGTTTGAGGTTGCCGACAACATCTATAACTTTGTAAGATTAGGAGTTTAGTTGCGCTACTGTGAACCAGCCAAACAGACCAGCATTTACTGATTACATAAGAAGACTTAGGGGTCGATTCCGATCTCGGTCGGTAGGGCTCCAAATCGGATTCGGCTTTACCGGATCCGAGTCGGAGGCTTTGTTTCCGACCGATTCGTACAGTCGCCCGAGCAAGCAAGTACGATGCGAGTGAACGCGAAATCGCCGACCGACTCGTTTCCGGGTCCGAACCGCTCCGTCCGACTCGTTCGCACTCGATTCGTGGCGCGCAATGGAGACGTTTTACGACTGAGCCAGTACGATGCACAATCCGGACAGCCGGATCGAGTCGGAGCCTCCGACACGAAAAAGCTCCCGGACGCGGACTTTGGGGGTCCGTGCCTGACCCCCCTTCACCCGTAGCCGTACAAGTCGGACACAGGGGGGACCCATGGGTCCCCCCTATACATGCGTGTACGGTGCGGATGGCACCACCGCGTACCCACTACAGGGGGCCCCCTTGTGCGCAACATACCCATTGAGTCAATGTACACGTCGGAAGACCGGCTCCCATTGACTTCAATGGGAGTCCGACCGAACCGAGTCCGGCAGCATACGGCCGCATCGTACTCGTTCGGTCGGACTGCAGGGGTCCGGCTCGGTCGGAAAACAATGCGGATCCGGATCGATCGGAGAGCTTTCCGACCCAGGTCGGAATCGGCCCCTTAGTCTCTGTATTATGAAGTATTGTTGTTCTAAATACACACTCCTACTAGATTCATAGGTACCGTATAACAATAACACATGATGCATTCTTTTGCATTATATCAATCATTTAAATTGTGTTTGATTAAAGGAAAGAATATTTGGGTTGTGTTTCAGTGGATTTTTAGCTATGGAAAATTGGACTCATGGAATTGCTATGTGTTTAATTATGCTTTATCAGGTAAGTTTAAGCTAAAATGTTGGTTTATTTGGTAAGACTGATATGCTCACAAATACAATTGCAACATGATGTTCATCAGTTTGTTGATACTGTATAACAGTATACACAACAATAATAACTAATCGTGGAACAACTCTATTTGTTATATATGTTATAGCACAAGTAAATGTGCGTTTTTGAACTAGTCAGTCAGTCAGTACAACTTTATGTGGCAGAAGGCCATAAAAGATAAGAACAAACCATGCATACAAATGCATTCTTGTGAAAACAATAAGAAAATATTAAAACTCCATAAGATTAAAAGAATAAAACATGTAAAGTAGATGTTAAAATTACCATGATCGGTACACAAGAGCAACATTTGTGATTATCAAACAGTGTTAAAACCTTAGTACATAGAAAGGTCCACATTGCATACTAATACTAACTAATGACACGCTATTTAGCTCATGGATTTCCTTATTTTTAAGGCTCTGCGGATAAAACTTGCAATAGCAAAACAACACAATTTTGACGGTAGTCGTAACAGACAAAACAGGCAAATACTATGTGATCTAACACCAAATGAGAACAGAACCGGCTGTAAGAAAAGCATTCTAGATTGAGTATAGAACCCGCAAAAGAACAGAAAGTGGGCAGGCGTTTTTTGGCGGTACCATCACAGGAACAGGGTGGTAAACTATAAAACCATGAGCCTTGTTGAGGGTGAGCTACCAAAAAGTAGGCCGTACCTAGTCTAAAATGAGTAAGATAAAACCTGTGTTCTGGGTTTGTTACCCAAAGAAGGTATCGTTCAACCCCAACTTCTTGTTTAAGATCGAAATAACGCAATATTTTGACTGAGGAGTGTTTATTGATTAGAAAGTCTTGTCTGGGCTCTGTATTGAAAAAATGCAGTTTTACCTCATTTTTAACACTGCCAATAAGTTCGTTTTGGGAAAGAAAAAAATGAGATAATCCTAGGTCAACAAAAGACTTTTTAATATAGGATAACTGAGAGGTAGCGTTTGCTTGTTCTAGTTTTACAAAGTCCTCCAATATCTCTTTTGAAAACGTGCAGAACTGAGCGGTCCATACTTTCAGCCACAGGAGCAGAGGAGCGACTGAAACTATATCTTCGAGATAAGGGAGGTCAGATTCTAAATGGGTAATTAGGCTGCCTATATTCCTTGGTATAGCTTGTAACCTGCACAGAAACATGTTCTCTATCATTTGCAATAAACCTGGCAGAGAGTATCCCCACACTCCTGCCCCATATGTACCCTGGGATTCACATTTTGATCTATACAGGGCAATTAACTCTTTAATAGGTTTGTGGCCTAATTTCTTAAAAAATCTGAGAATTGCCTCTATTGCCCCCTCCATCTTACTGGCTCTCTAGGTCAAAAGTTTGTTCCATTTTAAATCGAATGATATAATAGGAGTCCCTGCAACATTATGGGGACAGGAAGGAGTTGTTTTGGGCCCGCAAATCATGGTATAGGACTTTGTGTGGTTAAATTTTAAGTTTAGCACCCTCATAAAATTATTAAAGACAACTGGAGCCTGTTCGCCGTGCGAGCTAATATGACCGTATCATCCGTGTAAAGAAGCACAGGGATGACACAGTTCCCAATCCGTGGTAGATCTTTGCCTCTGGACACAAGTTCACTCTCTAGGACGTTGATGTAAAAAAGAAAAAGAAAGTGAGCTAAGTTACAGCCCTGTAGGACACCCCTGTTTGAAAAACAGAAAGGGGTACAGTCTCCATTGGTATCGAAACGGACACATGACTTCGTCCCCTAATCTTATCAAGAGGTCAATTAGTGTTAAATTAACCTCGACTTTACCCATCATTGTCCAGAGCTTTTCACTGTCAACCAGATCAAAAGCGCTTGACAAATCCATGAATGCCATATGGATTGCCCTGCCCTTAGCTTGCACATTTTGCCTGAAATCATGAGGAGATTCAAAGATTGTTGCACGGTTCCGAGTCCCGGGAGGAAACCAAATTGGGCCTCCAAAAAAAACTTTGTGTCGTTAGCCAATTCCTCAAGAAGTTGAAGGATTACCCTCCCTAAGATTTTAACCGAGGAATCCAAGAGGGATATGTGTCTGTAGCAGGTAGGCAAATTTCTGTTGCCCTTTTTAAAGATTGGAACTATAGTTGAGTCCTTCCAAGAAGAAGGAATCTGACCTAAGACTTCAGTACAAAAATCATTTGTTAAAAGTAGTGCCCAAAATGCTAGATTTTATTTGACAACATCAATGGGTACCCCATCTTGCCCTGGGGCTCTTCCTGGAGAAGATTTGAGAATAGCTTTAGTTACCATATCTACAGCGATGGCGTTACTTAAGGCTAAGACTTCGTCCGAGGTTGGGTGTACCCCTTGCATGTCTTGGAGATGGACAGATATTACCAAACATTTCCGAAAAATGGTGATGCCACTCAGCGGCTGGAATATGACCTTCTATCTGGGGGGAATTATCACTAAAAAAAGACCTGCTGATAACTTTCCAGAAGGCCCTTGTGTCTCGTAATGTTGATACTATAAGTAAATCGTCTCAGGCCTGGTTACTGACCTCCTGTTTTCTAGCAGCAACAATTGCGTTTTACAATTATCTAAGCAGTTTTATTTGAGCTGTATTACGTGGTGACTCTTTAAGGGCATCCTTGAGCTGTTTTAATGCTGCTGTACAATTTGGAGAAAGCCATTTAAAGGGGCGTGGTCCTTTGATTTTTCCTGGCTGACAAACAGGCTGGCAGCCTGATCGTAGATACCAACAAAGCTCTGAACCATATCAACAGGGGTAACATCCTCTGACAGGCAGACCATGATTTCCTGGTGGCTCTAGGAAATTAAGTTTTCCCAAAATTTATTGTGGTTGATCTTGTCACATTTAAGATGGATACTCTTGTTGGTTGAAAATTTTAATTAAGTGGGGCAATTAACCCCTAATGGTTTCGTAGGAAGACCTGAGAGAACCAGAACAATAGAATTATGATAGCTCACGATTGAAAGCACAGTATAGGAATCAGAAATATATGGGGCTATGTGAGGAGAAAGAAAAATGAAATCAATTATAGAACCTTTTCCTTTGCCAGTAAATGTAGGGCAGGGAGGATCCATGTCCTTGGAAAAATCAGTACTACAAATAATGTTAAACTTCACAATACTTTGATTCAAAGTGTCCCCATACAAAGTGTGTAAGAAGTGGGTCAGGTTCTCATTAGATCCATCTGAAACCCCACACACCTGCTTGTTCCCTATATGACAAATGGTAGGGTTAAAATCGCCCACCCAGAGAATTGCCTCCCTGTTTGGGTGACTCAAGAGATAATCTGACACAAAGGCATCTAAATCTTTGACCAAATCAATGGAATGATTTACTAAGTAGAATAGTTAAAATAAAGATTAATCAATAATACGTCCAAGAAACCTGGGATTACAAGATGCAAAATTTGAGAGCAAGACAAGCCCCATAACTTTTCTGCTTCCAGAAGTCCATTCTTTAAAGAGACAAGAATCCCCAATCCCCCTTAGCACAGCCTGAGGTGGATGGTGAGGTCGATCCTAGTCATGTTGCTTGTTGCAGATATTGTGTTTGCTGGTGTATCACTACACAGGGAAAAGTCCAAGTGAATTGCGTAACATGGAGGTTATAATCTAGGACCACTGAGCAGTTACCATTTGTTGTCACTTTTATTCTCATAAGGAGATACTATGTTGTTTCTTTCATTTTTGATGTCTCACTCTCTTGGCATTTCATATTTAAGTGGGCCTTTATTGACTAAGGTTTAGGGATAACCCCATCCCCCAGGGTCATAGATATTTTAAATGGGACCTTAAACCCTACAGATCCCATCCGCAGGACCTTATTTATTTTGAAGGGGTGGGTGGCTTCGTGGCCCCTCTCCCCGAGCCTAATTAGGCCCTGAGGAACCCATTCAGTTTTCATAATCAAAGGTGGGGGCACGTGGCTTCACTGCTTGAGTCTTGTTAAGCCCTGGAGACCCCATCCCCCAGGGCCACAAATAAAATTAAAGGAGAGGAGGGCCGTGCCACCACCATCCCCGAGCCTTGTAAGGCCCTGGGGACCCTATCCCGCAGTAGAGCCACTCATTAAAGTTAAGGGGAGGGGACACATGGCCCCCCCACCCGGGCCAATTTCGGCTCAGGAACCCCATCCCCGGGGTCCGGCAATAATTGTAGGGGGAGGTAGCACATGGCCCCACTTCCAGAGGCAATTTTAGGCTGGGAACCCCATCCCCCAGGGCCTAGTGCATTTTTTGGGGAAAGGGGCATGCAGTCCGCCTGCCCGGGCTGCTTTTGGCCCCTGGAACCTTATCCCTCAGGACCTGCTGCTGTGAAAGGTGGATGCACTGGTGCCCACCCAGGACACTCACCATGGATTTGTTGGGGGCCGCAGGGGGAGCCTCATGGCCTCTGCCGCCCCATCTGGCTTTCTGCATCAGTGATGTCATCAGTGATGTCACTGACCATGTCATGAGTTTATGTTTATGTTTATGGATTTGTAAAGCGCGTAGCTGCCCGTGGGCTTCCCAGCGCTAGGAAAAACATAACAACAGCGATCCTGATCTGACAAACCTAAGGCGGGAGTTTAAGGAAAGAGCCATGTTTTTAGTCTCTTCCTGAAGGCTAGTTCGTTAGTTAGCATGCGTACATCCCTGGGCAGTGTGTTCCAAATTTTGGGAAACAGGTGCATCTGGCTCTTTTTATACTGCCCTGTTGCATGAGAAGCTCTGCTGAGGATCTTAGGTTCCTGCTTGGGATATAGTGAGCGACCAGTTTTTTTATTAAGGCAGGTCCTGTATCATTCATGGCTCTGTGGGCGATACAAACTGCCTTAAATTTGATCCTAGCCTGGACTGGGAGCCAATGTAATGTCTTCAGGGCTGCCCTGGCTGACTGGTGTCTCGGGATTTGGAGCAAAGTCCTTGCTGCGGCATTCTGTACTACCTGCAGCCGATTTATGACGTATTTGGGTGCGCCAAGATACAAAGAGTTCCCGTAATCCAGCTGTGACATAATTAATGCTTGGACCACAGTTCTGCGGGATTGCTCAGGTATGATAGGGAGGATTTTGCGGAGCATACGAAGTAATCAGAAGCATTTGCCTGAAAGTTTCCTTGCTTGGGTCTCCATACTTAGACTTTTGTCTAGCCAGATTCCCAGGTTTTTAATAGCGGTTTTAGGGGTTGGGGGTTCTCCCATCTGGGTCGGCCAGCTGATGGTATTTCTGGGGACTGTTTTGTTTCCCAGGAACATAAGCTTCGTTTTATCCCCATTAAGTTTTAGGTAGCACTTACACATCCAATCTGCTATTCGTGTCATGCATGGTCCCAGGTTGTTGTGTAAGGAATGGGGGCCGTTCATCACTGATAGTACTAGCTGTGTATCGTCAGTGTACGATACTATGGATAGACCAAATTCTTGTACTATCTCTGCCAGTGGTTGCATGTACAAATTGAAAAGTGTGGGGCTTAGTACGGAACCCTGTGGGACCCCGCACGATATTTGGAGAGTATCGATTAGATGCTCCCCTTCCAACAGTTGGAAGGACCTGTCTTCCAAGAATGAGGTCAGCCACTTTATTGCTGTGCCTGTGATACCTGCTTCCTTAAACCTACTGATCAGTGTGCAATGGTCCACCGTATCAAATGCAGCGCTGAGATCTAGGAGCAGGATAGCCGCTGTGCACCCCTGGTCTAGAACTCTCTTTAGTTCCTCAGTCACCACCAACAAAGTTGACTCCGTGCTATGTTGGGGTTGGAATCCCATTTGTGTATTGTGTAGCATTTGATTTTCTTCTAGATATTGGGACAGGGTCTGATTCACAGTTTTTTCGGCGATTTTGCCTAGCAGTGGTAAAAGTGAAATGGGTAGGTAGTTTCCAGGCTCAGCTGGATCCAGCTGTGGTTTCTTTAGCAATGGCCGTATAATCGCGTGTTTCCATGATTTGGGGATCAGGCCTTGGGACAGAGAGAGCGACACCAGAGCTGCTGTGGTTGATTTTGTTTTTGTGCCGGCCTGTAACAAAATGTCTGGTGTAATCGGATCTTGGGGAGAGCCAGATTTAATCATTTGCAGAATTGAGGTCAGGTCCTCTTCACGTAAATTAGCGAAATGATCTAGTCCCATTCCTGTTTTACTTCTCAGATTTTCGTCAATGTTGGGGTGAGTATCAACTATTGTGGTGTTTCTGCTTTGTTGCAGGTTATCATATAGTATTTCCACCTTGTTTTTAAAGAATTTTGCTATGTGATTACATCTTTCTTTGGAGGAAGACTGGTTGTTCATTTCATGGTTAGTGGATGTTAAGGAGCGCACTACTTTGAATAGTTCTTTTGAGGAATTATACGCTGAATTAATTTTTTCTTCAAAGTATTTGGCCTGAGTCATCTCCCTATGGTATTGTCTGATAGCCAGCTTGTATTGGCTTTTGATGGCGGATTCATAGTTTTTTCTCCATAGTTTTTCCATTCTTTTACAGGATTTTTTTATCAGAATTAATTGCTCATTAAACCATGGCACTTTTTTCCTCACTGGGAGCTTACTTTGTCTGGTTTTCTGAGGGTGCTGAGCTGCTACTTTATTAATCCAGTCAGCCCAGATCTTATCCGCCTCTTCTACACCACCTGTCAGGCATGGGGCTTGATCTTCCAGTTTATTCCTCATGCTGTCAGGTAAAGTTTTTGGAACTGCAACGCTACTAGCGCTGGGATGCTCCCGAGTAGCCATGTGCTTTAGAAATGCCTTTCCATTCCATTTATTCCTAATCCCGGTTGATTTGTGACCAGTGTGTCGTGCCTGTGGATTTTCTAATGTAATCGGGATGAAGTAGTGATCAGACCACGGCATTGGTATTGGGGTCCCTACCTTTAAATTAAGGTCGTTCGAAAAAATGGCATCCTGTGAGTGCCCCTTTTCATGAGTGCTTGTTTTTATCATTTGTTTCAATTGCATGGCCTCCATGTCATGAATTAGTCTTATCGCTGTAACACTGTCTGGTTTATCCAGATGGAAATTAAAATCCCCCAGTAGCGTGGTGGAGCTCTTGCTGGCCACCATGGCTGCTATTAATCTGGGTAGTTCCTCTAGGAAGGGGTTGGCGGGTCCTGGTGGTCTATAGAGCAGTGTGCCTGAGAAAGAGCTATTAGGTGAGAGTTTAAGGCTAAATTGTACTGCCTCACTGTTGGTAATAGTAATGGGTGAGATCAGACATTCATAATCGTTTTTGTATATGATTGCTACTCCCCCTCCTGTTTTACCCATCCTTTCTTGTCTTCGGATGAGGAAATCTGGGGGTAATGCTTGGACTATGTCAGGGGAAGAACAGTCTTTCAACCATGTTTCAGTCACGAAGAGAATGTCGAGTTCTTCGTTCTCTATTAGCAACCTGACTTCTGTGGTGTGTGCTGGTAAGGATCTACTATTAATAAGTCCCATTTTCCACTGCTTATTCTTTGTGGACCTGTCTGAATGCAGTTGCCATTCAGCCTTTCCTGAGTTGAGCTTAGTCAGGCATAGTGGACATGTCATTTCCTTACCTATCATGCTTGTTGGTGGGAGAGTCATCTCGCATCGAGCTCCTCCAGAGTACCTCAGTGAGAGTAACTCTGTTCGATCACATGTAATGAGCTTACCGTTTTCTAGGTCAGTACCGGCATAGTTCATAGCCCTTGGCCGTACGCGGACGGGCTTGCCTTAGGCGCACCTTCCGTGTAGCGCTGGTACCGTGTAGCTGACCTGTGTCAGTTTCTCCTTAGCGCGTCCGCGCTGCAGGCGCCATAAGTAGGCGTTTGACTAATGACTAGACCGGTGACCTGTCCCTCCCTCCCCACGAGGGCAGGACCTCTCAGCTGTGCTCACTAGTCTTGCCCCGCCCAGCCAGCCGTTCAACTACTCGGTGTAATGTCAGGGTTCCCCACAGTGAGTATACAATTCAAATTCACTTCACAGTTTTAAAACAGTTTGTATTTAAAAGCAGTTTGTTTTTTAAAAAAGCAGTTTGTCTTTAAAAGTGTTCCGAATAGTTTTAAAAGTCAATCCAATTCATTCAATCAAAACTCTCTGGCTTAAAAGATTGTGCAAACACGCAATATCTCTGTTGGTACTCGCTGGTACCGTGTAGCTGACCTGTGTCAGTTTCTCCTTAGCGCGTCTGCGCTGCGGGCGCCATAAGTAGGCGTTTGACTAACGACTAGACCGCTGACCTGTCCCTCGCTCCCCACAAGGCTGCGTCCTCTCAGCTGTGCTCACTAGTCCTGCCCCCCCCCCAGCCAGCCGTTCAACTACTCGGTGTAATGTCAGGGTTCCCCACAGTGAGTATACAATTCAAATTCACTTCACAATTGTAAAAGAGTTTGTATTTAAAAGCAGTTTGTTTTTTAAGAAAGCAGTTTGTCTTTAAAAGCGTTCCGAATAGTTTTAAAAGTCAATCCAATTAATTCAATCAAAACTCTCTGGCTTAAAAGACTGTGCAAACACGCAATATCTCTGTTGGTACTCGCTGGTACCGTGTAGCTGACCTGTGTCAATTTCTCCTTAGCGTGTCCGCGCTGCGGGCGCCATAAGTAGGCGTTTGACTAACGACTAGACCGCTGAACTGTCCCTCGCTCCCCACGAGGGCGGGTCCTCTCAGCTGTGCTCACTAGTTCTGCCCCGCCCACCCAGCCATTCAACTACTCGGCGTAATGTCAGGGTTCCCCACAGTGAGTATACAATTCAAATTCACTTCACAGTTTTAAAACAGTTTGTATTTAAAAGCAGTTTGTTTTTTAAAAAAGCAGTTTGACTTTAAAAGCGTTCCGGATAGTTTTAAAAGTCAATCCAATTCATTCAATCAAAACTCTCTGGCTTAAAAGACTGTGCAAACACGCAATATCTCTGTTGGTACTCGCTGGTACCGTGTAGCTGACCTGTGTCAGTTTCTCCTGAGTGATGTAATATGTGAGGTCATAAGCAGTGCATTGCAGGGGCGTATAGTTAGCTCAGGTAACTATAACTGCTGAATTTCACTGGTTTTGTACGAGTGAACTCTGAGCCTTATTATAATGTCCCTGTAACCTTTGGTTTTACAATTTATTTTGATTTTTAATTTAGTTTTTTGTACTGTAGACATTCTTTTTTATAAATCTACGTTCTATATGTTTTAAAACAGAAAAATCACATATGTACTTAATGCAAAGTATAAGATGTTTTTTAAATGTAATTTAATACATTTTATTGTTTTTTATTATATTTTTGGGGTACTGCGGTACTTTTGCGGGTCCATAAACATAGATGGACTACTACTGTATGGTTTTAAATCCCGATCACGTGATCAGAATGAATCCGCTAGTCTAAATCCGCGGAGTCACCGAAAATTTTATAAATTACTCCAAATATGTACACCCCTCTATTGTCATTAATGACATCAGTGTGATCATATTTACAAGTATATATAAACCACCATATCTGTTTTTCAACAAAGTTACCTTTTTGGTGAGTTTCACAAATCTGCAAATTCACAGACCGGATTTGCGAATTAGCTTGAAAACACACAAAAACCTTGTCTTTTGATTGGATATATTAGGACCCCACCCATGCACATGGAAAACCACACCCAAAACCAGTTACTTCTCAAGTAAAGTCTCTAGGAGGGTTAAGAACCAGTGGTGCTCTATTTTTACAGAATGACTGAAGCAACATCATCCGTCCAAGATGAGCATCCACAACCTGTTGAGGATGAGTAGGAAGACACACCACCTCGCTGAAAAGAAAGTGATATGTGGAAGCACTTTACTATACCTTCTGGGGAAAAGAACGTAACAGCAAAATATGTGCAGTGCAATATTTGTGGCAAGCAGTTATCCAAAGGCACTGCAAAGAAGTATTCACATGGGGCAAGTTCCATGTGGAAGCACCTAAAACCAATTCATGAAAGGGTCTACAACCGGATGATATGGGAGGAAACAGGTGTAGCAGGAAAGTTGACCTTTACAGCAGCCTTGGGAGAACTATCATCAGCTGCAGCCATTACAATACAATCAATCAATCAGGGTTTGTATAGAGTGGCTACTCATCTGTGAGGGTCTCGAGGAAGTGAGGTGGAGGATGGGGGGCTGCTGATCCATCTGGGCACTGGGGTTCAGTCGAAGAGCCAGGTCTTGAGATCCATCCTGAATTGAGTCAGTCAAGGGGATTGCCTGAGGTGGAGAGGCAGGTTGTTCCAGATCTTGGCGGCAAGGTAGGAGAAGGATCTTACTCCAGTCCTGGTCTTGTGGATCCGTGGGATGGTGGTCAGGGCCAGCTGGGGCGAGTGGAGGTGTCTGGTGTACATGGAATGAGAGGCAGTGGTTCAGACATGCTAGTCCTGCGACGTGGAGGGCCTTGTAGGCATGTGTGAGGAGCTTAAAAGTGATTCTTTTGTTGACTGGGAGCCAGTGAAGTTCTCGCAGGTGTTTGGCGATGTGCCTTTTGCCGGCATATTCAGAATTGTAATTTAAAATCCGACTTCCTAAGTTAGAATTTTGAATTAGGATTCCAGAGACACCAAACTTGATCCAGGGATATCTTCCCATTTGGAAATTACGCTGGAAAATTTAATAAGGTGATCCCAATGTTAGCCTACGGGAGATATAGGCCTTGCAGTAGTGAAAAATGAATTCAAGAGTTTTTCACTACCAGAACATGTAAAACTAAAAGGTACATGTCCTGCTTTTTAAATACATGGCACCCTGCCCTCTAGGCAGTCCAGGGCCTCCTTAGGGGTGATATATGCATTAAAAAGGAAGGTTTGGGCCTGGCAAATAGTTTAACTTGCCAGGTCGACATGGCAGTTTAAAATTGCATGCACAGGCTCTGCAATGGCAGGCCTGCGATGTTTAAAGGGCTACCTAAGTGGGTGGCACAATCAGTGCTGCAGGCCCACTAGTCACATTTAACTTACAGGCCCTGGCCACATGTAGTGCACTTTATTAGGGACTTATAATTGAATTAAATTTGACAACTGTGGATAAACCAATTTTATCATACTTTAGGGAATGAGCACAAGCACTTTAGCATTGGTCAGCAATGGTAAAGGGCACAGAATCCTAGGGCCAGAAAATCTAACTCAGCAAAAATAAGAGGTTTGCTGGCAAAAAGTTAGGGAAAACCATGCCAAGGATGCCAGGTCTAACAGTAGTCTATTTAGCAGGCCTAACTGGGTCACTGTAGCTGGCCCGCGCACCATTGCAGTCGGCCTGACCCTGTCTGGTGTGACCAAATATCCACAGTTGGCGCTTTACTCCTTTTGGTGCTATTTTTTCTAAAAACTTTGAAATTCAATATCTCTTGTGCTACTAATTGGATCTTTGTCATTTTGGTCTTGAGTTATTTATTAAAAATTGCTCTATTTTTCTAATATTGTTGTGGGCTCCTTTTGTGGTGTGGTTGCACTGTGTTACTGTTTGAAGTGTTGGCCAAAGACTTTACGCATTGCCTCTAAGTTAAGTCTGACTGCTCTGTGCCAAGCTACCAGGGAGTTGAGCACAGGTTAATCTAGGATTTGCTTGTGCCTTACCCTGACAAGGCTTGAGGTTGCAGCTTGACCAGGGCTTACACCCCAGTCAACCAACAACCCAATTTCTTACAATGAGTTACAGTTTCTGCTTAACTTCTGTAGAACAGCAAGGGAACCAACAATGTTAATATTCTGTTGTTCGTTAATATTGGCAATTTGTAAGTGTATAGTAGCACTCTAATACCTTATGTATGACAAACATACATACATGTGTAACATAGTCAAGGTTTGGAATGCTTCCAATTCCATCACATTATAACCCTAGTCAAATGTAATATTCCCAGTCTTAGAAGAGTTCGACTAAATGTTCAAGAAATAGTTCAAAGATTGTTTTCATCAACAAAACAACTTGCTGAATACTTCCCTATATCCATCAATACAAATCCATAGAAAACAACAGGGAATCTGAGATCTGTGTAGCAAGGTCCTGGCTGCCGAAACCTTGTATCACGGTTGCCTACCAAAGACACTACAGACCACGAAGGAAGTTAGAGCCAGATATTCAAGATGACCACTCCCTATCTCTCCAAAACATGCAAGAGTTTGTGTTCTGCTGGCCATTGTACTTCATCGTCGGATGCTGCAACATATTGTGTAACCGGTATGTGTGCAGAATTAGTCCACAGAACGTTGACACTCTGTGATGACTCCCATCCTTTGCATCCTCTGCTCAACCCATATTAAGATGTAACCAGTGTCTCTAGCCCCACTTCCTGACAGAAATGATGGGCACTGACTGCATGCAAGTCATGGAGATGATGTTGGAAGTTCAACTAAAAAGTATGGCAGTGTTGGTGGAAATGGTGACATGCGAATTCAACTTATTTTTTTGCCTGGCTACTTTAGGTAGGTTGTTGTATGAGCCTCTCGTAACAATGGCATGGGCATCTCCTGAATAATGTAATGATAGCGAGGAAGCAGTACCACTCAGTCTATCAGTAAAGATCTTTTTTGCCTCACTTTGTTGGCGAAAACCTCAGTCCCATGTTCAGACTTTTGGGCACTGTTGTGCTTGATGTGTTCATGAATTCACACTGACTGTAAACATCACAGCCTATGCCTTTGGCATCTACCACTCTTGTATGTCCAAGAAACTGTGTGGCTGCACAGCAGCACTTTTGAATCATAACCCTCAACTCCCCTCCAGCTCTGTGCATTTTGCTCTAATGAGAGAGCTGGGGTGGGCCAGGGTCCATGGTCGGAGACGTGGATCTCCAGCCAGTGAAAGTTGCTGGTATACTCTCAAGTGATCCTAGTAGTAGCATTATTGGAAGCGCTTTTGGGTGCATGGCCAGAATGTACATATTGGGAGAAAATTAAAGGTTGGTCGAGCTGATCCATACCTTTAGAACAAATACACCAATGTCATCTGTGGTGGACGATAGGGGAAACAGCCTTTACAACGAAAGCGTTACAACGCATGCCATTACAACGCATGTCGTTACAACGCGAAAGGCTTGTTGCAGGGGGTAGAAGGTGTTGGAGTTAACTCCAACACCTTCCCTACTGTTGCACACACTGGAGTTGGAATAGTAAATTATACTATTCCTACTTCCAGCGCACCCCCGACAGCAAGTCGGGGTAAAGGTATGCGTTGTAACGGCATGCGCTGTAATGGCATTCGTTGTAACGTCATACAACCGGACCATAGGTGTCTCTAGGTAATCAGTACTTTCTCATTCACCCGAATGTGTTATATGCATTCATAGCATCACATGATAAGAGTGACCGTGAAATGACAAGCTTGCCAACTTACGTTACCCTTTAGGCGGACAATACCGCCCTGATAGCTAGAAACGTAGAGGCATTGGAATAACTTTGGAACTTGATTTGTAGATTCTGGAGGCAGATAAAGATAATGGAAAGGATGGTGACCCCAGTACAAATATGGACAGTTCTAGACACGGGATGTCTTTTTGGGTCACGTGATGTTGGTCTTTGTAACTGGCCATTTTAAAAGGGCCCATTGCAATGAATAACTACATTCAATGGTCTTCAACGTATCGTCCTCTGAAGGACGAAAAAGTGAGTTGACCCTGCCCAGGGTTCGAAATTGTGTGACCTACAGGTGGCGTCTGCAAGGCATCCATCAACACACTACAGTGCAAGCTTGGTGGGCGTTTGTGGGGCTCAGGTGAGAACGTGATGCGGGGCCCTTCTCTGGTTTGACGATTACATCTAGTCGCAGCTAAGGTTCCCTTCCTTTTTGGAGAATCGCAAATGTAGGATGAGCCTGCTCTTGCGGGGCCATGAAAAGAGCTGCCCACGCTGGTCCCGCCTCTCACGGCCCTCATGCAGTCCCCTTTGAAGATTAAAGCAAAGACAGCTGTCAGATCTGAGATGTATGGCACAGGGACTATGCGTTTCCCTGGCTCTGGTGAAGAAAGCCACAGAATCGCCGCATCCCGAAATTATTAAATGCTGTTGAAAGATATAACGTGGATATGGAAATTGCTGCTGAAATGTCAATAAGGCTACAGGCCGCGTAGAGTTTAAAGCGAATCTAGGAAACTATGCTCTTGATTTATGTACCCAAACATTGAAGAATGTCTGCCGTGCGTTATTGTTCTTAATCCATAACATTTTGTAGACTTTAGTACCAAAATAAACCTACATAAAAAACTGCACCAGGACAATCTGCAGTAAACGCTGCTGCTACTCATTTCCCAGAACTGAGATGTTTTCTCAAGAGAGAGAGAACTCAAGCCTCGTTAGTCACAATATCCTCAGTGACCTGGAAAAGACAACAAGAGGCACATTATGGCAACACGCACCATGGCAAATGCCCATTTGATGGTAATAAGGATGCCATCTTGCATTTTGCTTTTTTTCAATTTGCATCCCAAACAGAAATGTTTTATAGCAGTTCTATCAGATATTCTGTAAGGTTTTACAATTCTTGCCAATAAACAGGAAAGATATTGGAAGCAAAGTGGAAAATGGGGCACAAAAGCAGTGGTGTTGGAACAATTATTAAAGTGAGGTGCTGTCATCAACGTTACAGCACCCAAGACATAGGATTGTGAAAATTCCAAGCATCACACAAAGAGCAAGTGTAGCAAAGGAGCTACACCCATTCTGCAGGAGTGTGGTATGGGTGTGGTATGTAGCTGGTGGTGCATATTGGAGTATACTGTCACAATTTAATATATTACTAAAACATAATTTAGTAGTGCACTGCTGTTTACAGACAGCACGTTTTTCATTAAACTGGCCACTAGATGTGCACAGACGTGGAGTTTTACTGATAAATCGACAATGAGTGGAAATCGAGTTTCAGTGAAGAATTATCATTTGCACATAACATACAACAGCCTTTCCTTTCACACTCCCTGTACTGCAGCAAAATTGTCACATCGTTCACTTTACAGTGACCACATACAAGTTGCTCATGAAAACTTACTTGCATCTTAGTTCATTAATATCTTTATTCTCAGAGGCGGGGGGCATAATGTTTTTAAGTTCACACTAAATTCGAGCTACTACATTTAATAAATGCCTGACAATGCAAAGACATAATCTGAAATACTATGGTGAAAAGGTTCTGCAATTTAAAGAATTACATTTTTTTCATTGTGATGTGAATTTGCATATTTTGTTGCATGAATTACTTCCCAGTTTCATGGCTCAGCTTGTGACCAGGTTCTCCTTGTTAATTTGTTCAGTCACTTTCTTCTAAAGAAGCTAGGATTTGAAAGCCAGGATGGGGCCTCGGAAGTTGTAGTGGTAACCTTAGGGCTAGCCTTTGGAGTTGGAAACCTTTCCTTGGAATCAAGCCACTTTCCAAGCAGAAACTGGAACATAGGGGCAGCATTTTGTCCAAAGATAAGACACTGTGGGGCATATTTACAAGCCCCATTCGCCATCGACACATCACTTTTTTTGATGCTCCGTTAGCGTAGCACCATTTCACATATTTACAAGGGGGCACTAAGCCACTTAACATGGCTTAACGCCACCTTGTAAATATGCCCCTTTCTGCCGCCGTTCTCTGCGGCATAGGGGCGTGCAATGGGTGTTGCAGTGGGTGTTCCACCTCAGCACCAATTGCTTTTTGTCGCTGCCCCAGATTTACAAGGCTGGAGCAGTGCCATAAACTAAGGCCAAGGAATACCTGGTCTTAGAATGGCGATACGAGGAGAAAGTATTCATTCTCTTCATTTTTTGCTCTTTCTATGTGTGCTTCAAGCACACATGGAACGAGCAAATCGCCATTATTGATTGTTTATGTGCAGGAAGGTGCTCCTTCCTGCACAAACAATCGCCCATGCGGCGCAGGCACCGGTGTATGCACAAAATATCGGAAACACAAATATCATGGGACAGAATATCGTGTCAAAAATATCGACGACAAGAATATCGTCAAGGTCATTTTCTAAGGGTAAGTAAAGTTTTAACATATATAACTACACATTTTTTCAAATTGCAAGATGGACATTTTTCTACATTCTTCCTGATGATTTCTTCCAGGCCTCCTGCCCAGCGCATGCTGTGAAAAATCACAGGATGGATGCCGGACAGCTTTGAAATGATTTTCCAGACTTTCTACTGCCCTGTGTGTCATCTTTACAGCAGTGCTGGAATTGAAAAAAAATTACTTGGGAAACCAAAATTAGGGGTCAAGGTGTGGCAAAGAAAAGGGAGTAGAGTCATGATGGGCAAATTGAGCCCAAAATCAGGCTGGCATTGAGGCCCAGATTTACAAAGATGTCATGCAATGCAGCGCTCCAAGTGAAGTTGCTGTACTGCATTGTGTGAAAGGAGGAGAGCAGAACAGGGTAATATTTTCAAAGATATGGCGCAGTTCTGCTCTCTTCTAGCACTGGCGCACATGTGGCTATCTAGCTCCAATGCAGGCACCCTTACCACATGGTGCAAGGGTGACTGCATTGTGATCAGGATAGTGTTGTGCAGGAATGGATACCTTCCCGAACAAAATCTATCCTTTGGGCTATTTCCTTTGTATGTGTCTTGCAGGATACAGCACACATGCAAAGAGGAAATAACGAGGAGAAATAAAGATATTTCCCCTCGTTACGCCTGCCACAGGTAGGCGCACCATTTTGGTGCAAACCCATGTTTACAAGTCTTTCTAAATATGGGTGTGCATCAAAATAAATGGGTGGATGCACAGGAACATCCATGCACCACCCATGTAATGCCTGCCTGATGCAAGGTAGCACGGGACATCGCAATGTGCTGCCTTGCGTTTCTTTTTTCTTACAAAGCTGTGTGGTTTTGTAAATCTCAAAATAGATTTTGTGTCAGGGCTGCTCCAAAAAAGTGATGCAACCTCGACCCAGACTCTTAGTAAATCTGGGCCTGAAATTCTATGTTTATTTTTTAAAAACTCTGCCACAAAGAGATTGGTAGCAAGACTCAATCAGACAGTAAATCTGTTCTGGCGTATAGGTTGCAAAGGCTGCATTTTAAAATATCTTAAAGGGTTAAAGCACCTGCTGCAGAGATCTGTGTGTGCCAGTAAATTTCAGTGAATAATAATAATGGTAACAAAACTCTGGTGGCTAATGCATTTGCTGGAGGGATCTGCCTTTTGTCTAGTCACAGTTTAATCTACTCAAAGTAGCATGGAGGGTTAAGGTGTCTCTAGCAAAGCACATTGTGTAACATGCAGATGACAGATTTTTATTTTATCTAGGTGTGAAGCTCTGGATAGCTCGCAGCCAGGATCATACTCGAACAAAAGGAGGGCTAATTGCGCTTTAACTTAGGCCTTTGTTTTGGGCCTAGAGGGAACTTAAAATAAGAAAGCCACCTGCACATTGTTGCTCTGAACAGAAAACAGACCATGTGCAGGTGCTGCTGAGTGTGTCCAGGTGACAGGAAATGACACCTGCACAAGTTCAGCATATTTCACTGGGGCCCACCTTCTTGGCTGGGGGCACAAGGTCCACCCTGTGAAAATAGGCAACTGGAATAAACCAATAAATCCCACATGGCTTTAAACTGGTGATGATCATTAGTCAGTGCTACCAGCAATTAAATGGAGCAGCAGCAGTACTGCCAGCATTACTTTCCCTAGCAAAGATACAGAAAAGCACTCTAACACAATGAATTTCCCTTGTTCTGTAAACTGAAACCAACATTGAGCAAGGTTGGAATTCAGTGGGGAGGACTAGAATTGGTTCTTGGTGGTACACCAGTGCATCAGTCCTGCCATGTGCCACATAGAGCAACACGTACTAGAGCTGGTGTCTGCATCGCCGCACTAAAATGCCAACGTCACGCATAATTCGGTAGCGCCTGTCCTCGCACAACGAGGTGCTACAGCTCTGAAAGCAGTTGTTTAGGTAACTGAACTCAGCAGTCAGTACCCTTGATGCACTGCCTCAGGCAGAAGTATGAGTCGGGCCCAGATCGGCGAGGGGTGACTAATTGTTATGGAAATCAGCCTGAGACGGGCAAAGTTATTTACTGTACAATTAACTTATTCCTGTTACAATGACAGTGAGAAGCTCCCTCTGAACCCAGCCCTCATTCACCTCACATCCGGTGGCATCCTCCTTTCCACCCCACAGTTCTTTTCTCTGTGGACCAGCATCCCTTTCCAGCTGAACCCGGGACACGGGGTTAAAAGTGCTGCTCCAGCAGCTTCCTGAGCAGCCTCACAGAGCACTGCTGCCAGCAGCAGTACTAGCCTCTATGCCCCGGCCTCTTTCCCACAGGGGAGATCAAAGGGCCATGGTATTAGCTGGGGTCCACTGGGTGAAGCCATCTAGCGCTTTAGTGTTAGCAAGGTGGGACAAGGCTGCTCCAAGATAAGGAAGTATCTGGTGCCAGCCAAGAAGGTGGGTGGCCCCCATGCACTGGAAGCATTCTCACCTACTCCCTGTGATGTCTGGCCATTACAAAGGCTGTTTGTCACACACCTCGCAGGATGGGGGGTGGAGAAAGAGGGTATGTAAATCCTCACCACCTTACACAAACTCACAGAGGCATCCCATAAAGGCAGTGCAAATGAAAGGGTTGGAGTAGATAATGAGTTGTACGGCCAGGGGTTAGCCCTGTTGGAAGTGAATGTGAGTGAATCACGGCCACTGGAAGTGGAAGGCCAGCTAGAGCGCCTGACTGCCTGGAACTGGGCTACCGGAAATGGACGTCCTCCCGGTATGCCTGTTTGTCTGAAGGCAAATGAAACAGGCCTGATGCTTGTGGGAGATTGTTGAAGCATGGCCACCTGAAGTGGAGGCTCATCCGGTGTGCCTGTGTGACTGAGCCAAGGCTGCCAGAAGTGGATGGCCACCCGGCAAGACTGATAGACTGAAGTTAAAGAAGCATGTCTGGTGTACAATTGAGACCATTGAAGCACGGCCATCGGCATTAAGGGTCACTCAGTGTGCCTGATTGAATGGAGCGCGGCTACCGGAAGTTGACGTCCACCCGGTATGCCTGAGTACCTGAAGTCATACGAGTTTGTCTGTATGTAGACTATGACCACATAGTCCCAATACCGGCAACGTCCCCCCACTTCCCATAGGTGAACATGCATAATAAACCACAAGACACATTGTTTATGGGAAAAACTGTCGCAGGTTTATTCCATACAAGGGTATGCAATAAGGTGGGTTATCTTACGGGCGATCCAGGGCAGGCAGCCGTCCAGCCTATGCTGCCCCTGCCCGCCTGATGAGCCAGCACTGTGGGATGTATGCCCGGTCAGCGCTACCTTTGTTGATCCACCACTGGATCACGTGTCCCTTGTTACCATCTACTCACGCCCCTTTCAGGGCGGAGCGTATCAGGGCAAACCCCCGGTTGGTCAGGCCCCCAACCGCCCGAAGGACTAACGGGGCGCCGTCGCGGTTTTCCATGACCCTGCCCTGAGGATCATGGTCTTTGGCTCTGGCACCCCTATTGTGCCGTGCAGAGGTATCCTTACTGTACCGTCTGCCGCAGTGGTACCCTTACTGTACCGGACTGCTTCCAGATCGCCCTGTAACTCCGCCTGCAACACAAAAGCAAACATTAAAACATTCAACATACTTTGCCCACCAGCCCAGCCGGAGGGTAAGAGGAAGGGAGGGAGACGGCGAGGCTGGCGGCAAAGAGGCCGCTGGGAGGGACAGGGGGTATACATACCCTCCCTCCTCCCCTGGGCGTACCGGAAGTGACGCCCACACCCCCACCACCGCGGGCTCCAGGCGGAAGCCCACTGCAGCTAGGACGAGGGGTAGGCTGTGCCGCAATGGCACTAAAGGGCTGCCCTTTTAGGGTGGCCCCCTTTGGGGGTGGCGGGCAGCCACATAGTCCCAATACCGGCAACGTCCCCCCACTTCCCATAGGTGAACATGCATAATAAACCACAAGACACATTGTTTATGGGAAAAACTGTCGCAGGTTTATTCCATACAAGGGTATGCAATAAGGTGGGTTATCTTACGGGCGATCCAGGGCAGGCAGCCGTCCAGCCTATGCTGCCCCTGCCCGCCTGATGAGCCAGCACTGTGGGATGTATGCCCGGTCAGCGCTACCTTTGTTGATCCACCACTGGATCACGTGTCCCTTGTTACCATCTACTCACGCCCCTTTCAGGGCGGAGCGTATCAGGGCAAACCCCCGGTTGGTCAGGCCCCCAACCGCCCGAAGGACTAACGGGGCGCCGTCGCGGTTTTCCATGACCCTGCCCTGAGGATCCTGGTCTTTGGCTCTGGCACCCCTATTGTGCCGTGCAGAGGTACCCTTACTGTACCGTCTGCCGCAGTGGTACCCTTACTGTACCGGACTGCTTCCAGATCGCCCTGTAACTCCGCCACAGCCCTGGGGGCGGCCACCGTCGCAGCCAGGGCCCCCACCACTGCACTTCCTATTACCTGCAACCTGCCTTTTCCAAACATTCCTGTAAGTCCAGGAGAAACAGGTCCATCCCCACCGGGGACAAGTGGACCCCGTCCTTCTCAAAGTACCCTTTAACGTTTGCCTGGATGAGTTCATGCCTGATAAAGCCCAACCCCCTTTGCCCCAGGAACTTGCGCATAGCACTGTTGACCCGCTTGCGTGAATGATCTGCTGCCTCCCTTGACCTGGCGCCGTGCCAATGCAATCGGGGGTTATTTCCGACCAGAACAGTTCGCAGTGACCCAGACGCCTGCTTAGTTCGCCAAAGTCCGTTTTGATGGCCCTGAGTAAACCCCTCCTCCCCATGGTCAGGAGATCATTGCCCCCCAAATGGATAACCAAGACATTGGGCGGGGCTCCGCCCAGGGCCAGGCGCTGCTCGAGCCGGTTCATGATGCTGTTCCATCTCATACCTGGGAAACCCATCCAAATAAATTGAGTGTTGTGAAACCCCCGCATCCAGTTCCTGCTCTTGGCCCACTTTTCCAACCTGGCCACGTACGAATGGCCGATCACCCATACGCGAACACCTAAAGAAACGAACGCCATTGTTTAAGAACTGTTTATTGCTCCGAAAATTATATTTGAACATGACACTGCAAAACACGGCACACCAAACTTATTTACATTTTGTGCAGTCACGGGCGGATATATCGTTCAAAACAGCGCGATTGCCACCGCCCCACTTTTTTAATGCCTGCTGATTCCATGCCTGCCTTGAATGTAGCCGTAGCCGCCCCAATTCTGAAGGAATGGCTTGAATACTTTTTATCCGGGCTGGCCAGGCCGGCGCGCGCCAAGCATGCACCCATCACCCGCTCCACTTGAAATTTTGTCAGGGGGGACAAGTCTGCATGTACCAGGAAATAACCCTGTGTTGCAGGGCGCACCGCTACGTAGTCCCCTACTCTAGCGACCGGGCAGTACCTGGGATCCCCTAGGAATCACCTCCACCCCGCGCCCTGCCTGGTCCGTCTTTGACCTTCTTATGCGGAGCACCAGCTGAGCGGCCAGCTTCACGTCTTGTATGCCCAATGCATCCCCAGACCTATCCGACTTGGATCTGGCCACCAGTTCGCTCATCCTGTATGCCCCAAAGAATGCTAAACAAAGGCGGCAGCTAGTAGGCTGGCCTCGTAAGGAGAATGCGCAACCTGCTGCAGGACATCAAGAATACCCTGGAGCCTGGGGAAATCGATGGCCCCCTGTTATCCGGCACCCTCACTTCCTCCCTGGCCCAGCCCTTGAGAGCCGCCCGTAAACGAAAGGACCTGGCCGGATCAGACCCACCCTTCAGCTTTACGTCGTGGCACACTGCCGCCAGGTGGCTGGACACCCAAGAGGGGCTTCTCCCTTGGTCCTTAGCCCATACCACAAAAGCCTCCACCTTCTGTTCCAAAGGAAGGGGGCTGGTGCCCAGGATATCAGAAACGCCCCAGAACGTTGCACGGTGGGCCTTGTACTTCTTCCTGGTTCCTGGAGCCAGGGAGCGTTCCCCAATCTCCCTCAGCCGTTGCTCCACTGCAAGATGAGCCACAGATGCGCTGGAAAGGGGGTCATCTCCGCTCTCGCTCGTGGCCAGGCCTCCCAGAATCGGAGCCACTGAAAACGAGAGAGAGCGTCAGCGGCAACATTCTTAACCCCCTCAATGTGCCTAGCCCTGAACTCAATGTTGTGGCGCAGGCCGGCCCTGACGAGCTCTCTCAGTAGGCAGAGCACTAGTGGGCACCTTGCTGACTGGCCATTTATTGCTTGTACAACCGCCATGTTGTCCGACCAGAAGACCACCCTCCTGTTCGCTAGCGCAGAGGGCCATAAATGCAGGGCGATGATGATGGGGAAGAGCTCTAGTACAGTGATCTTGGTTGTGATCTTGCGCCTTTGCCATGCGTTGGGCCATTTCTGCGCGCACCACTCCTCCCCCATGATGGCTCCAAAGCCCTCCCTCCCGGAAGCGTCCGTGAACAGGCACAGCTCAGTGCTGACTGCCCATGGCGCCCTCCAGATCACAATTCCGTTGAATTGTACCATGAATTCTGCCCAGGTCGCCAGGTCTGCCTTAATGCCATATCCCAACCTGACCAAATGATGTTTCCTGCGGACGCCTGCCGTGGCCCTAGCTAGTCTCCTTGCGAACACCCTCCCAGCCGGGATGACTCTGGCTGCGAAATTGAGCTTGCCCAAGAGACTCTGGATCTCGCCCAAGGGTGCCTTGTCTCTGCCAAGTAAGCTTTGGATGTCCTTACGCAACTCCTGCACCTTCTCGGCAGGGAGCCTGGACTCACCCTTGACAGTGTCCAGCTCAATGCCTAGGAACGTGAGAACCTGCGCCGGACCCTCGGTCTTACCTGGCGCCAGGGGCACCCCTAGGCGAGCCGCCAAGTCCTGGAAGCAACGCAATCCCTCGCTGCATTCCCGAGACCCCAATCTCCCGATGAACAAAAAATCATCCAAGTAGTGGGTCACTCCCTCCTGGCCGTGTTCCCAGTGGAGTGCCCACTGCAAGAAGGAGCTAAAGGCCTCGAAATACGCGCAAGACACCGCACAGCCCATGGGCATGCAACAATCAAAGTAAAGTTGACCCTGCCACTTGAAACCCAGCAGGTGCTGGCTGGATGGGTGGACTGGCAGTAGGCGAAAGGCAGATTCTATATCCGCCTTGGCCAACCATGCCCCTTTGCCAGCCCTCCGCACCATGTCGATGGCCATGTCCAGCGAAGAATAAGAAACTGAGCAGGTGCCCTCCTCCAGCCAGTGATTCACCGAGTCGCCCTCGGGGTATGACAAGTGGTGAATCAGCCGGAAGGCCCCAGGTTCTTTCTTGGGCACTACTCCCAGCGGGGATACTACAAAGTTCTCCAGTGGGGGTGAGTTGAAGGGGCCCGCTACTCTGCCTAGTGCCACCTCCTTTCGAATTTTTTCCCCTACAACTCCTGGCAGTTCTTTGGCGGACCTCAAATTGTCTGCATCGCGGCTATAGTGCGGCCCCTGGAACGGAATCGTAAAGCCTTCGAGGAACCCCTGCGCTAGGAGTAGCCTATCTTTGATGTTGTGGTACTGTCGCAGGAGCGGGAGGAGGTTCTGCAGTATGATGGGGGAAGGCCCTTTGTTGGGAAAGTTTGTTTGCACGGAGACCAGGGCTGGGTGGCAACAGGGGGGCGGCGCCGGGGCTGAGTTCCTGACTGCGCTATTAATTATTCTGCTTACCAGGGGGGACTATCCCGTTTTGTGTTGCATGACACGGCCGGATGTGCAGCCCCACACTTACTGCAGTTGTGGGCGAATTTGCATCCTTTGCCCCAGGAGCAGGATCCTGCATTGTATAGCCGGCAAGTGCCAGATGAGAACCTCTTATTCCCTTGTTGCTGGCCCCCCCCTTGCTGGGTTCGAAAAGGCTGTTTGAAGGCGAGCTTACCTGATTTTTTGGAGGCCCCTTGATTGTCACCCCTCTCTGTGCTTTCGCCCCCTTCTCCCTGCACTCGGTGTTAGGTCTGCCCATATGTTGGATCCAGAGTTGGATCTCCTTTTGGTCCCACCCTAGGTCCGGGCATAAAGACATCCTCTTGCGGAACTCCTGGTCGTAGTAAAACCATCCTAACCCCCGACAATTTAGCCTCCTGTTGTATGGTGTGGGAATACTGCATCAGGGCAGGGCCCTGTTCTGGGTGTCTCTCCATTACTACTGCTGAGAGAATCGTGAAGGCCTCCACCCAATTCTCTATTGTTTTTCTGGCCATCGTTGGTACGGCACCTTCTTGTCCTCCTCTTTCCCCCATCTTCCTGGTGTCTAAACCTGCCTTGCTGTGCATGAGTAGGGTCAAGATGTCCACACATTCCCTTCTCCAAATGCCTTCCTTGGCGGCCTGAGGCACCTCCCACGCCAGAGAACAACGCCCTGACGCTAGTGGAGCTACTGTTATCATTGGAGTCGTCGGGGCCCCCAAACTTGCAGTAGACAGACTTGTGGGCAGGGGGGGGGGAGATGGTCTTAGCCAGTGGTGGAGCGGGCGCAGGGACGGGAGAGGGGGCGGGAGGAGCCGCTGCTGCAGGAGCGTTGCTGGTAGAAGGCGCTGCCGTCTTGTGCTGTCCCTCCCCGCTGGCGGGAACTATATCTTGCCCTGCACTACGCCTAGGTGCCGTCGCGTTCATTCCTGCCTCAGGGGCAGCTACCATGCTGCCTGTCTCGCTTGCAGCCAATGCCCCACCAGCCTGGCCCACCCAGACCTGAGTAATTGAAGGGGCACCCTGGGCGCCAGCGCTGCGTTCACAACTAAGGGGGCGCCTCCAATCTGTCCAAGCGTGTCTGGAATGTGTTCATCAAGGCCAACATGTTGTCCATTGCCTTACCAATTTTCACAATGTTCGCGTCGCCCGTTGTGGCCGGGGGCGGGGGGTTGGCAAGGGCAGCCACCGGTGCTGGAGGCTGCTGTGCGGCCACCACCCTGGCCTTGGCCGGGGGGGGTCCGCCGGGAAGTCTTTGTTGGTGGGCCGTCGTGACCGCTTTGACCTGAGAGGCATCTGCTCGGTTGGTCCTGCCTGGCTTCCTGACGGTTGGTCTAGTGACACCCCGGAAACCTCCTGCCCACAGGCGTCAAGCATGTCTTGAGCCCATTCCACTCCCTTGGCTTTTGCCATTGCCATAAAGGTCCCCCACACTAAATCCTGGGACGTGCTCGGTTGCGACTCATCCACACAGCTGACTTGCGAGAATAAGAGGGCGGGGGTCCCTTGGCTGTTCATGCTGTACTTTGTCTGGCCGACTGCCCAACCGTGCCCTAAAACAAAAGACAAAGGTGAGTCCCAGCACTGAGCCAGCAGCATAGTCTCCCAGCCGTGGAGCAGCCGCTCCCCTGGGCCCCTCGACCCCGGACGCATTTTCCGCCCAGTGCCTCCCCGGTACTTACTTCAACACAGTTCCTGCCCTCGTGACCTGATTGAACGTGCTAGATGCTGCTTTCGCCCTTGTCCTGCGGAGACGTCCCGTGGTCCCCAGGGGCTGCGAGTACCGTGGATGTCCGGATGCACTGCTGTGGGGAAATAAAATCGTTTAGCTGAGTTCAGTGCAAGGCCATGTGACCACCTTGATATGGCTCCCTTGCCTTCCAGCCTGTAAATTTGGCATGGTGAGTGCGGGATGGGTAAATCTAACGGCGGGGTGAGCGGGGGGGGGTGCGAGGGGGCACAGTATGCAGCAGAGTCCCATTACCTGCACAGCGCCCTTGCTCGGTCCACGACCCAGCGAAGCTGCCCTTCAACGTCAGGGCACCAAGACTCAATCTGGCGTAAGTAGCTGAAACGTCCGGTCCCGACCTGCTCGGAAACAAAACAAGCGAAAGTGAGTGGCCCCAGTTAGTGGTGATAGCCTTTTCAATGACTTAACTCTTACATCTTGTAGTTCTCTGTCTTATGTAACATTCCCCAATATCTGTTTACACACGTCTGCTTCATCTCTGCGTACTCTGTGTGTATTTTCCATGCTCTGGCACTCTGCACAGGAAGGCTAGCGCCGGGGCTGGGACCAACCTGTGCTGTAACCAACCAATGCATGCATACAGGGCCCAAGGCCAGACTGACTCTGGACGGACGGCCCTGCATTTGTGTGCCCTAAAGTGGCTAACCGGCACCGGGACTCTATCATGGTCCCCACTCATCATTGCCGTTTGGAACGTGGACCCCTTACCTCCTCCTGCGAGGCCCCATTCTTGCGGTGGCATGACATCGAGTTCTGCGTAACTAGCTTAACCGTACTCTACCTCAACCCCTTGTCAGTGTGGATGAGGCCACCAAAGAATGCACCCCTTCCAACACCCACACGCCTATCACCAAGCCCAACACTGAAGCGGTAATGGGAGGGGGGGGGCCGCTTGCTGATCATCAACCTCCGCGTCCCGCCCCTCCTGAGGGTCCGTGAGCCGACCGAATGCCCCCAGCTGGCGCTGCCATGGCCCCTACGGGATTGTGCTGTTGCTCCCACACAGCAATAGGCCCCCTGGGCCCCAAGCGCGCCCTAGCCACAGCGCCCTGGCAGCAACGATCAGCTGGCTGGTGGGTCGGCTCTCCTCGCGCATGCCACGCGGGCAGGGACACGTGAAATTACTAGTTCCTGGTCCGATAGCAAGCCAGCCCCCAACCCCATGACGTCCTGCCATCCACCCTGTACCCCCGGTGATTTAGCACCCCTCCGGTAACGAGTGGGGGGGGGGTCCACAAGCATGCCGCCCCCTTATGGCCCCCTTTGCACTGGCCGATAGTGCGGCGGGCTCCCTCTAGCACGCTGCCCTCACACTCCCTGCTGGCGTGCGCCCGAAGCGAGCACGTGTGCCCGTAGCTCCCACCTGGGACTGAACCCCACCATCCGCCCTGTAGGCAACGCGGAGAGCCATCTCCCCTTCGGAGTCCGCAAGTGGTGTGGGTGGGTGGGTAGGGGTGAACGCAGGGCCTTGCGCTTGCAGGGAGATCAGGCACATGCCGGCACAGGGAGATCAAGTATTTTGCCCCAGGATCACAGGATGCGGACGCGACCCCGAAGCTCAAAACCTGGGTAAGGCATTGGAGCGCTCCACCCGATCCCCGCATCGCATTGCACATTCCGGCACAGGGAGATCAAGTGTTGTGACCAGGATCACCGGATGCGGACGCGAACCCGAGGCTCGAAACCTGGTTTAGGCATCGGAGCGCTCCACCCGATCCCCGCATCTACTTTCACATTCAGGCCCAGGGAGATCAAGGTTTTGCCCAGGATCACAGGATGCGGGCGCGACCCCGAGGGGTTTAGGCAGTGGAGCGCTCCACCCGAGCACCGCCTCTAACTTCCACATTCAGGCACAGAATCAAGTGTCTTACACCGGATCAGAGGGTGCGGACGCGACCCCGAGGCTCGAAACCTGGTTTAATTATTGGAGCGCTCCACCGAGCACCGCATCTACATCCCATCGTCAGGCGCAGGGAGATCAAGTGTTTTGCCAAGGATCATAGGATGCAGACGCAAACCCGAGGACAAGGGTTTCCAGCACCAACGTCGGCAGTCCGACGGGCCACATCCTCCCCCCACAACCACCGGAGACATGCCAGGAGAGGCAGGGGTGAAACGCACTAACCCCGACTCACCTCCACGATCCCGACAAAGACGGCACGACGATGCCCCCGGCGAGCCTGGACAACATGTCCAGACGGCGTGGCTGGGAAAAAAGAGAAGCGCCCTAGCCACTCAGCACCGCTTCCGACGAAGGCCTGCCCCAGTAGGAGGGTGATCTGTGCCTGGGCGGTCACGCGGTCGAGACCCGCGACTAGGCCCCCCTCACCCAAGCCCCTGGCCGGTCCCTCATAACACCCCGACACCAGCCCTTGACGGTGACCAACTGCGATCTCCCAGGCAACTGTGGCTGGACGGGTTGCCACAATGTGGCAATTGGGACCCGGGGGGGGGGGGGAAGAGGGGTATCAGCAGATTATTCTGCACCATCGTTGGCCGCAACCCCTACCGACTTGCCCTGAGCCCTCGAGGAGCTGTCCTCCCCCCCCTTGACTAAGGGGGGGCTGGGGGGGAGGATGTACACTTACTCGAATATCGGGCAACGACGAGACACGATGGGACCCGACGACCTGCAAGACGGCGAGGCTGGCGGCAAAGAGGCCGCTGGGAGGGACAGGGGGGTATACATACCCTCCCTCCTCCCCTGGGTGTACCGGAAGTGACGCCCACACCCCCACCGCCGCGGGCTCCAGGCGGAAGCCCACTGCAGCTAGGACGAGGGGTAGGCTGTGCCGCAATGGCACTAAAGGGCCGCCCTTTTAGGGTGGCCCCCTTTGGGGGCGGCAGGCAGCCACAGTCTGTTAGGTTTGTCATGAATGATTAATCATGGCTACCGAACATTCACAACTCCACAGCCACCTGCTATGCCTGACTGGATGAAGGGTTTGATGGCACTGCTACAGTGGTCAGGCGGTGTAGGCTGGAGTGCCCAGCATGGAACGTTTACTGGAAAGAAGAACTATACCGCTATCTTCTAATTAAAGACAAAAGCAAAGCAAATTGAAAGGATCACATGTCAGTGTAAGCAGCCAATAAACTGCGGCCTTTACTCTTCCAAACAAAGAAGTGTGGTCTTTTTTTATTGGTTTGTAGTGGGTCTTCTTCTCATGGGTTCCACAGCTAAGCAGCATTTGCAATGTCCCACTGCTGCTCAGTGCACAAGTCTGACTGTTGAGGTCTGTCTCTGGTCTGCAATGAAGCAGTTTCGGGTGGGTAATGGCCACACCCGGGGGCCTCGTGCACATGCTGCCTGAAGGCTACTATTCACAAACGGAAACAAGGTATACTTCACCCCGCCCTGCAGCGCTGGTAACAGCTGGCGTCCTGGGGCCGGAACAATGAACAGGTCTGTAAAAAATTATCATATCCCAAGGAGCAGCGCTCGGCATTTGTTTTGGGGCATGTTCTTTGTCCTTAGTTTATCCAAATAAGTATCTCTTTCTAAATTTTCTATTTACAGTTTTCAAAATTAAACAAGGTGACACATTGCATGGCAGGACAATAATGCACGCTTACTTCTTTTACCGGACATGCCACCAAGACAGGGAGGAGAGCCATAATGCACGCAGGCCCAAATACCTGAATACACAATTAACAGTTTAGCTATCAGTGTGAGACATAAATTCCCACTGTATCCCATGAGAACTCAATGTTGCATATTTGAATTGGCTAAATATAATCGCAGTGGTCCCAGATGTCTCTAGGTAGGGGCTACGAGGTCCAATTATTTATCTCTAATGACAACCTTATCCCACTGGAGTTATATTCTTGGTCTTAGTAAGTGGCTCTGGCATAAACTGGTAATTTTTTACCACTTCTGCAGCCATTAGGAAGGTTAACATATTTTGGTTTCCATAAGGGAAAAAGGAAATAGGTGAAAGCTATTGTCAAAAGATTCTCAGATTGCACAGCGGTCTTTGGGTTAGGAGAAAAAGGCAGGTCACAGGAAGTTATGGAAAAAGAAACTTGCAGGAAAAGCACTGGAGAGAAATAGATTTTCTTGAGAGGAAGGGAAAAGAGACACACGAGGAAAGCAGAGGAGTATAAAGCATGATGAGATACATAACAAGAGGAAGGTGGAATATTAGAGGAAAGCAGAGAAATACAAAGTATGTGATTGGAGAGAGAGGGCAAGACAAAAGCTGCATGGAAACAATAAAAGGGCAAAATGGACTGTGTTAGAGAGAAGGAGACTAAGATGCACAAGGAAGAGTGAGAGGGATGCGATGGGAGGAGAGGAGAGGAGAGGAGAGAGACAATAGAAGTAGGAATATGGGAATATGGGAAAGGAGATAAGTGTAGTAAAAGGAGAAGATAGGGACAGACGTAAGAAATTGGGTTCCTGGTTGAGGAGGTGAAACACTTCTCAGGCAGCAATTACAATTCTTCTCAGGGTGCAGTCACAAGCAAACCCTACATTAACCTGTGCTCAACGCTTGGGTAGATTGGCACTGAGCAGTCAGGCTTAACTCAGAGGCAATGTGCAAAGTATTTGTGCAACACTTCAAACAGTAACACACTGAAACCACACCACAAAAAGATCCCACATAAGTTTGGACCAATATAGTATTTTTTAATTAATAAATAAGACCAAAATGACAAACATCCAATCAGTAGAACTGGAGATATGCAGGCTTAAAGATTTCAGTAAAAAATAGCAGGAAAAGGCACAATGCACCAACTGTGGATATCTGGTCGCTCTGGACCAGGACAAAGTCACTACTTCAGGACGACCGCGATGGAGCATGGGCCGGCTACAGGGAAACTTATAAGGCCCACTGGACAAAGTACCTTAATCCTGGTGTGCGGAACTTTGGATGTGTCATGCAGCCGCGGCAATGCTTCGGTTCTGAGGTGATGGGGGCAGCGGCGGCTCACCGGGGGGGTGGTGCGGGGTGGGGGAGGGGAGGGGTAGGGTAGTGGACTCGGACTTACGACGGACAGAACTCCCTCTGAGTTCTGTCCGTCGTATGTCCGAGTTCACTACCCCCCTCACCCTACCCCTCCCTCGCCCTGCCTCACCACCCCGCACCACTCCCTCGGCGAGCCGCCACTGGATGGGGGGCTGCGATGCAAGGTCCTGCGTCATCGTCAAGGATTCCGTCATCAAGGGCTTACGATTTAAAGTCCAACATCAAGGGTGTGACATGCAGTCGAGGAAATGCATCGGTTCCAAGGAGCTGTGAGGCTGCAGTGCGAGAACCGCGTCGGTTCCGTGGAGTGTGAGACTGCGGTGCAAGAACCTGCATCATTGTCAAGGCTGCCTTTGTCGGAATAGCTTCACACAGGCGGGTGTTTCGATGCAGCTGCGGGGTTGCTGCGGGGTCGTTTGCGTCAGAAGAACCCTTGCAGTGAGGGCAAACATTTGGTTCTGAAGGTGATGCATTGAACAGCAAAGGCAATGAGCCAGGTCTGCTAGAGATGCGCCGCAGAGAAAATGCATCAGTTCTGCTGGGTCCACAAAGGCTGGCTGAACACCTTAGGCCCAGTTCCAAGTGTCCAGGACTGGGGTGGCACCACTTGGCAGAGTATACTCACAGAGTCCAGGTGCTGAGGTTGAGGTTGTTGGAGCCTTCTGTCCCTGAGGCTCATGTCAAGAGATCTGCCAACTAGCCCTTAGAGTCACTTTGGGGTCCTGGGTTCAACAGATGCAGGTCCATTCCTTCTCACCCAGGCAAGAAAGCGGCAGGTGAGCACAGCAAGGCAGTAGTTCCTTCAGAGCAGCGGACCAAAAGAGTGGCAGTGCTTTCAGCAGCACAGTAGTCCTTCTTCCTGGCAGAGGAAGAAGGACTGCTGAGCTTAGTTATACGGAGAAGGGTTACAAAACACTGATTATTTTCCCTTATGTTTATTAATTTCAGATTACAACGTGTTATTGCCCTGAAGATAATCCCACGATTAAGACAGGGATTTGAAACGCGTCAGCACTTTTCTTCTTCTTTATTCCATGAGGGAGAATTAATAAATTGAGCCCAGACCCTGTAGAGGGATAATGAACGTTGATTTATCCTCACAGACACTATGCTTAATCCCCATGGCAATCAACTCTCGACAAAAGGAAACCAAATCGGGTCAAATGAGAGTGTGTTTTGTATAGATATTTTGACAAATTATAGACTGGTGTAATTTTCAAATGGTCACAGTCATTTTCATTTGTATTGATTTCATGTACAATTGTTTTTTTTGACAAATGCACAATTTACGAATGATCTTTTGATTTTTTTGATTTTCTTGAATGTTCGTAATGTGGATCTTATTTTTGAACTAAACAGTGTATTATTCCACTTCAGACTTGCAAAAGTGTATAAATGTCACATAAAAATGTTGAAATAATGGCGAAATAATTAAGCCAGGACCAAGGATTATATATATTGGCCCTCAGTCTGCTTAAATAAAAAGCAGCATGGTAAAAATGGCAGCCAGATTCTCTTCTTTATAAAAACCTTCTAAAAGTGGCATTTTCAAAATTTCAATTTAAAAGCTGACTTTACCATTTAGAGAATTTTTCGTTAAAATTTAAAAGACACCAAACATGAACTAATTACCTGTTCCCATTTGGAAATTACAGCTTATTAAATATAATAAGGCAACTCCAATGTTATCCTATGGGAAGGGTAGGCCTTGAGGTAGCGAAAAACGAATGTTGAAGTTTTTCACTACCCCGACATGTAAAACTTAAAATTACATGTCCCACCTTTTAAACACACTGCACCCTGCCCCCTTGGCCGTTCAGGGACCACCTTAGGGGTGAGTTATATGTATTAAAAAGGAAAGTTTGGGCCTGGCAAAAGGTTTATCTTGCCAGGTCGAAATGTCAGTTTAAATCTGCACACAAAGGCTGTGATGGCAGGCCTAAGGCATGTTGAAAGAGCTAATTAAGTGGGTGGCGCAATCAGTGCTGTGGGCCCACTAGTAGCATTTAATTTACAGGCTGTGTGTACATGTGGTACCATACCACTTTCTAGGGACTTAAATGCCAATTGGGAAGGAGCCAATGTTACCATGTTTGGAGGAGTGAGCACATGCACTTTAGTACTGGTCAGCAGTGGTAAAAAGGCAGAGTCCTGAGGCCAGCAAAAACGAGATCATCAAAAAATGGAGGAGGAAGGCAAACTGTTTGGGGGAAGTCTGACAGGTCTAACAACAGTAATTACAAGAAGAAAATAAATAAATGAGGACAGAAACAAAAGCTAGAAAGGCAGAAAGATTGAAAGAGGAATGAGGCGGAGAGTATGAGGAAGACACAAGAGGGATAAGATACAGTGAGAGGAAAGATTGAGTGGGGGTTAGATGGTGAATGAGTGAATGGTAAAGTAAGAGTTAAGAGCAGAGGGTGGGAGAGGCAATGGGGAGCAGGGACAGAACAAAAGGAGAGAGAGAGAGAGAGAGAGAGAGAGAGAGAGAGAGAGAGAATGGGAAATTGAAAGATGAGATCAGAAGAGGAAGAACAGATAATGTCAGGAAAGGCCTGGTGTTTAACAAAAAAGGCAAGACTGGATTGTGCCTCACATATTAGTACCCTTGCAATTCAACATTCTAGGAACCAGATTTGGTGGTAGGTATTAATGCAAAATCTTCAGTTTGCTGAACAAAGTGCAGAGCCTAGTGAGGAATCCGCTATTTTATTTTACTTCAACATACGGTTAGTATTGGAGAGGAAATGACACCAGTAGATTCTTCTGAGTTTAACACTTTCTATAAAAATCTGAGGATTTCCCATTAACGCACAATTCAAGAAAGGTCTTAGGTCCTCTTCACTTCCCTGGCTCACTTCTGGAAGGATGAGGCACCCAAGGTAGTTGCACTACAAAATCAATGAGGCATTAAAAGCATAAGGAATTAGTTCTCATCCACAAATGTTGAGGTCACTTGCTGCATGTAGTCACGGACTTCTGCTGTGTATGTTTAATTTGGAAGGGTGTCACTAATTATTGATCTTGGTCTAGAATCCTTTGTCAGCACAGGGCCCAGATTTATACGGTGGAAAGAACATTTGGGTAACATAGGTGGCCAGTGGCCTATGTCCAGTAAGGATAAAAATAATGACCTCAAAACCACAGGATCACTGCATCTGTTTTAAGGAAGATTCAAGCTCGTAACATTTTCCACATAATGGGCCCTTTGTGATATTTACCTCATTACTAGAAATAACTGGTTTCTTGAACTCACTATGAAGTGTCACTCAAAGTGTTTCACGTAAGGCAGTGAAATGTCACTCATGTATGCACTGAAAACATATAAATGTTACACACAAGCAAACTGAAAACTTGGCAGATATACGCACGGTGCGTCCATCTACAGAAATCATCACTATATAAAGGATCCTGTGAGGCCTGAAAGAGATGTCATCGCAAAACACAGCAAAGGCTGTGACAAGCATGCATGTCCATTGTACAGCATGGCTCGTGATCTCTCAATCAAAGAAGACTTTCTTGGGACTCCGGCTGGCATGGTGCAGAGCACCTTTAGGTTGCAGTTTATTCTGCACGACGTTGGTGCGCGGAGGTAATTTTGTAGCTGCACAGCAAAGGTATCGCTTTGTTGTGATTTCCCTGATACATCATCATCACACTAGTAGCATGCCGTGACTGCCAAGTGACAGTGAAAGGATGCTGTCTACCAACTATTTTGACAAAGTGAATATGTGTCAAGAGAGGGGGTATGGCCCATCATCCTGGCTCATCTAGCCCCCATTGAGGAACAGCACCCAAAGTAGGGGAGAAACAAATACGGCGGTGGGGCCATCAGAGTCCCTCGGGCCCGTCCTGAAACGGCCTGGTTTGGCAAGCCCTGGCGATGCTGGTGGTATGGATCCTTGCTTGGCGGTGAGCATGCAGCCTGTCGGTTGTAAGCCACCAGGGGAGACTTGCGGCGGCCGCGACCACAGCAGTGTCTTTGTACGGCGGGGATCCGCAGTAAACAAAGAGAAGGTGCAGGCTGTTTAACTCCAGTGGGGCCGAAGAGGGGAAGCGCAGCCAGGGTGGAGTTGCATCTGTGCGCCGTGTATGCGTGAAAACCCAAGGACAGCATCCAGGAGCCCCTGTGGCTTATGATGAGATCCCCCTGCCCCCCTGGCTAGCTACTGAGGGGGCTAAGAAAATGTTGCTGTAAGCACCCTCCCCACATATTGACATGGATTGACATGTGGCCGGGAGCAGACGGTGACAACAGGCACTGCTGAGGACACAAGGTGAGGAGGCCTGGACTGGGGGCTCTTGTCAGCGCGAAACAACCCTGGGGTGGTCTAAATTTTGAGACCCATCCCGAGCCCAAAGACGCTCAAGTATAAGCCCAAATTTAGCCCAACGGAGGCCAGTAAAAGACACACAATTGATGCACGGAATGCGGAACAAATCAAAACATTCACCCCCAGTCAAGAGATCTGGGTTAAATCCATCATTCTTTTGCTCACCATGCCACCCCAGTTTAGACCTGGCCATATGCAAATCAGTCTTGACCCTGTGCTTCATGGGAACAGTCCAGCCCGAACTGCCAAGCAAGGTCCTCCCTGGACCGGAAACAAGCATCCTAGGACCGGTTTCGGGGTTTCACCCCTCTTCAGCCAGGATAGCTTGATTCCAGTGGCACAGTGAGCCCAGGACCCACGTCTGGGCATACCTGGCGCACTTAGGGCGAGAAAGCAAAAGACACACAATTGATGCACGGAATGCAGAACAAATCAAAACATTCACCCCCAGTCAAGAGATCTGGGTTAAATCCATCATTCTTTTGCTCACCATGCCACCCCAGTTTAGACCTGGCCATATGCAAATCAGTCTTGACCCTGTGCTTCATGGGAACAGTCCAGCCCGAACTGCCAAGCCAGGTCCTCCCTGGACCGGAAACAAGCATCCTAGGACCGGTTTCGGGGTTTCACCCCTCTTCAGCCAGAATAACTTGATTCCAGTGGCACAGTGAGCCCAGGACCCACGTCTGGGCATACCTGGCGCACTTAGGGCGAGAAAGCAAAAGACACACAATTGATGCACGGAATGCAGAACAAATCAAAACATTCACCCCCAGTCAAGAGATCTGGGTTAAATCCATCATTCTTTTGCTCACCATGCCACCCCAGTTTAGACCTGGCCATATGCAAATCAGTATTGACCCTGTGCTTCATGGGAACAGTCCAGCCCGAACTGCCAAGCCAGGTCCTCCTGGACCGGAAACAAGCATCCTAGGACCGGTTTCGGGTTTCACCCCTCTTCAGCCAGGATAGCTTGATTCCAGTGGCACAGTGAGCCCAGGACCCACATCTGGGCATACCTGGCGCACTTAGGGCGAGAAAGCAAAAGACACACAATTGATGCACGGAATGCAGAACAAATCAAAACATTCACCCCCAGTCAAGAGATCTGGGTTAAATCCATCATTCTTTTGCTCACCATGCCACCCCAGTTTAGACCTGGCCATATGCAAATCAGTCTTGACCCTGTGCTTCATGGGAACAGTCCAGCCCGAACTGCCAAGCCAGGTCCTCCCTGGACCGGAAACAAGCATCGTAGGACCGGTTTCGGGGTTTCACCCCTCTTCAGCCAGGATAGCTTGATTCCAGTGGCACAGTGAGCCCAGGACCCACGTCTGGGCATACCTGGCGCACTTAGGGAGAGAAAGCAAAAGACACACAATTGATGCACGGAATGCAGAACAAATCAAAACATTCACCCCCAGTCAAGAGATCTGGGTTAAATCCATCATTCTTTTGCTCACCATGCCACCCCAGTTTAGACCTGGCCATATGCAAATCAGTCTTGACCCTGTGCTTCATGGGAACAGTCCAGCCCAAACTGCCAAGCCAGGTCCTCCCTGGACCGGAAACAAGCATCCTAGGACCGGTTTCGGGTTTCACCCTCTTCAGCCAGGATAGCTTGATTCAAGTGGCACAGTGAGCCCAGGACCCACGTCTGGGCATACCTGGCGCACTTAGGGCGAGAAAGCAAAAGACACACAATTGATGCACGGAATGCAGAACAAATCAAAACATTCACCCCCAGTCAAGAGATCTGGGTTAAATCCATCATTCTTTTGCTCACCATGCCACCCCAGTTTAGACCTGGCCATATGCAAATCAGTCTTGACCCTGTGCTTCATGGGAACAGTCCAGCCCGAACTTCCAAGCCAGGTCCTCCTGGACCGGAAACAAGCATCCTAGGACCAGTTTCGGGTTTCACCCTCTTCAGCCAGGATAGCTTGATTCCAGTGGCACAGTGAGCCCAGGACCCACGTCTGGGCATACCTGGCGCACTTAGGGCGAGAAAGCAAAAGACACACAATTGATGCACGGAATGCAGAACAAATCAAAACATTCACCCCCAGTCAAGAGATCTGGGTTAAATCCATCATTCTTTTGCTCACCATGCCACCCCAGTTTAGACCTGGCCATATGCAAATCAGTCTTGACCCTGTGCTTCATGGGAACAGTCCAGCCCGAACTGCCAAGCCAGGTCCTCCCTGGACCGGAAACAAGCATCCTAGGACCATGAGGCACAGGGTCAGACTGATTTGCATATGGCCATGTCTGAACTGGGGTGGTGGAGTGAGCTAAAGAATGATGATGGATTAAACCCAGATCAGTTGACTGGGGGTGAGTGTTTGATTGGCTCAAACGTTCCGTCCATCATCCCCTTTTGTATCGCTTTGGTCGCCCTAAGTTGGCGGGGGTATGCCCAGACGTGGGTCCCTTGCTCACTTTGCCACTGGATTCAAGCAAGCCTGGCTGATGACGGCTGAAATGCCAGAAACCGGTCCTAGGATGCTTGTTTCCGGTCCAGGGAAGACATGGCTTGGCAGTTCGGGCTAGACTGTTCCCATGAGGCACAGGGTCAGACTGATTTGCATATGGCCATGTCTGAACTGGGGTGGTGGAGTGAGCTAAAGAATGATGATGGATTAAACCCAGATCAGTTGACTGGGGGTGAGTGTTTGATTGGCTCAAACGTTCCGTCCATCATCCCCTTTTGTATCGCTTTGGTCGCCCTAAGTTGGCGGGGGTATGCCCAGACGTGGGTCCCTTGCTCACTTTGCCACTGGATTCAAGCAAGCCTGGCTGATGACAGCTGAAATGCCAGAAACCGGTCCTAGGATGCTTGTTTCCGGTCCAGGGAAGACATGGCTTGGCAGTTCGGGCTGGACTGTTCCCATGAGGCACAGGGTCAGACTGATTTGCATATGGCCATGTCTGAACTGGGGTGGTGGAGTGAGCTAAAGAATGATGATGGATTAAACCCAGATCAGTTGACTGGGGGTGAGTGTTTGATTGGCTCAAACGTTCCGTCCATCATCCCCTTTGTATCGCTTTGGTCGCCCTAAGTTGGCGGGGGTATGCCCAGACGTGGGTCCCTTGCTCACTTTGCCACTGGATTCAAGCAAGCCTGGCTGATGACGGCTGAAATGCCAGAAACCGGTCCTAGGATGCTTGTTTCCGGTCCAGGGAAGACATGGCTTGGCAGTTCGGGCTGGACTGTTCCCATGAGGCACAGGGGTCAGACTGATTTGCATATGGCCATGTCTGAACTGGGGTGGTGGAGTGAGCTAAAGAATGATGATGGATTAAACCCAGATCAGTTGACTGGGGTGAGTGTTTGATTGCCTCAAACGTTCCGTCCATCATCCCCTTTTGTATCGCTTTGGTCGCCCTAAGTTGGCGGGGGTATGCCCAGACGTGGGTCCCTTGCTCACTTTGCCACTGGATTCAAGCAAGCCTGGCTGATGACGGCTGAAATGCCAGAAACCGGTCCTAGGATGCTTGTTTCCGGTCCAGGGAAGACATGGCTTGGCAGTTCGGGCTGGACTGTTCCCATGAGGCACAGGGTCAGACTGATTTGCATATGGCCATGTCTGAACTGGGGTGGTGGAGTGAGCTAAAGAATGATGATGGATTAAACCCAGATCAGTTGACTGGGGGTGAGTGTTTGATTGGCTCAAACGTTCCGTCCATCATCCCCTTTTGTATCGCTTTGGTCGCCCTAAGTTGGCGGGGGTATGCCCAGACGTGGGTCCCTTGCTCACTTTGCCACTGGATTCAAGCAAGCCTGGCTGATGATGGCTGAAATGCCAGAAACCGGTCCTAGGATGCTTGTTTCCGGTCCAGGGAAGACATGGCTTGGCAGTTCGGGCTGGACTGTTCCCATGAGGCACAGGGTCAGACTGATTTGCATATGGCCATGTCTGAACTGGGGTGGTGGAGTGAGCTAAAGAATGATGATGGATTAAACCCAGATCAGTTGACTGGGGGTGAGTGTTTGATTGGCTCAAACGTTCCGTCCATCATCCCCTTTTGTATCGCAACGGAGACCAGTGTCAGCCCAAAAACCAGCCCAAAGTCGAAAATCTCAAATTTTGCTAAAGTAGTCGCCAGAAAACATTTTAAGGATGAATCTAAATTCTATTCAATATACAGATAGTGAGAGGAGGTTAACTGGGCACCTGTGTTAATAAGTTCTCATGTTCAAGACCAGTCACCAGTTTGACTTTTCATCTTGTAGTTCTGTCACCACAGAACGAAACCCGAACTCTGGCATTCATGAATTACCTCTACAAAAGCAGATTATAAACCACTTTATGTCTATGAATTGGAATTTTTATGCTATTTCAACCAGTGTAGCTCCAAAAAAGAATACTGAAAAGGCGATGCAGAATTAACACCACACAATGATCCTCATATTAAGGAACATCCCCTTGGATTAAAGTAATTGCAACACAACTTGTTTTGCGCTGCTTATATTCTATGTTCTTGTCTGAAGATATTCAACAGAAAAACTCCTTTACAATGACAGAATGGGACAACAGCAAAAATAAACATTGCAGCAGACAAATCTGAAACGCAGTTTTCATGCAAAACAAGTGTACATAAATGTGAAGCAACAGTGTGAAAACTAAGGGTTGCTGCAGTAAGACGAGACTTCCACACTTTTCCAGTTAAATTGTAAGGAGAAGCCAGAAAAAAGACAGTCACCTAATCTGACCAATTCCCTGGCCTCCGTTCCAAAGTCTTTCACCGTGACCATTTACTCTGGCACTAAAACATATAGAGGACATTGTTTTTTCCATTATATGGCAGCCAGCGCTCGACTGAAGCTCCTAGTTTTGGCAGGCAGCAGGTGGGTTTGTTTGGGGTACAGATGAATGCAAGGCTGTTGGATCAGAAAGGAAAATGACCCATTTTCCTAGAACGTTCGGCGACACCCTCAACACTGACACTCCCTCAACTCTACTGATACTGTCATACTATTCATGTTCCATCCCACTCTATTCCCCTTCATCATTAGCACTGTCCCACTCCCATACCACCATTGGCTTGGGCCCTCTCATGAGACTCCTTTACTCCGATCACCCAGCAAGGGCTTTAATTATTCTTGCTCTTAACTTTAAATTCTCAGCAATGACTGTAAACACCCTTAGGTAATCCATGCCAGCAAAGCAGTCCATGTTTACATTTCATATGTTTTACTTCATACAGTGTTCCCTAAGAGTATTTCCTTTATTCAGAAGATGTGTTTCTCTGGTTTCATTTTCACAAAACATACTTTTATAGTACAGTGAAATGAGTCACCTTCAGGTCTGGGTGAGTTCAGATTGCAAGTAGACATTTATGATGGGCACGACTGAGAGTCCCGATGCTGAAGGCAGAACTGCTTTCTCACAGTGCCTTCCAATGGGTCATTAATGTGTTTAGACTAAATGCACATCCAATCCTTGGCCTCTTAGGAGAGCGCATAAAGCGATGGTTACATAAATGCCAATTGTAAATTAGAGCACTACTATGCATGTGCACAATGAGGGCTACAATGTGTAGGAGTTATATCATGCACATTGGTAGACATTATATATTAGGAGCACTTGGTCTGCAGAAACACACAGGATTAAAACGCTATGCAGTTTTGGAGTGTGCTAAAAAGTCTTTATTATCAAAAGTAACCCCTTTTAACAACCTCGGAATTAAAAAATATTGAGGATAAAAACAAGGTTCTAAAGTGATGCCTTTCAGTTTGCATGCAGTTCCTTGATGTCGGGTCATACATCACTGTGTTACATTAGAAGGACTGTGACATATTAGCAGCAAATAACAAAAGGATCTCTGTGTTAAAAGCAGCGGCGGCCGGCAATCGGTGGCGCTCCCCTTTATCACAAGGGAAAGGCCTCAAGGCACTTCTGCCAGACTGAGGAGTTCACACCTACAGGACTGTGAAATCCCCAGCCTGGCAATGTTCATCTCAGGCAGCCGGGAGTCTGCGCATTTAGCGCATGTCCAGCTCCTGCCTGCCTGACCTGAATAATAAGAGTGTCTGTCAGGCTGGCCTTTGTTCAGCCTGATAGACACTCTTGCCTGGAAAAAGGTGGGGGCATGGCCCCCAGCCTGTGCGGACCGGCCTCTGCTAGTTGAAAGCAGTAACATACATATAATGCAATGAAGGTGGGCAAGTCTAGCCAGAACCAAGCCAAGAAAATATTTGCAATGTACAACATGCAACAAATATAATGTTAGAATAAGAGAAGGTGTCTGCACAATTCAAAAAAGTGTATTTTTAACATGTGAAAGCATTTTTCTTTAACACATCAAATTATACGACTGCATCAGGATGTATTTATTAAACGTGAATGTTTTTAAACATGAACTGGGAAACATTCCTGCCCCCGTCTTAATGAAAAATGCTGTTAATGAACTAAGAGACAAGTTAAGGTTCATGTGGAACCTACATGTAGCATAAATCCTTACTATAGATAGTGCAACATTATAGGCAATTAAATTAAACAGTAGGTCTTTGTACAGTGTACATCCTGCACTTGTGTATGTGATAATGAACCAAAAAACAGGAGGCTAATTGAAATACTGTACTTGCTCAGGATCCTACAATTTGATCAAGCAGGAATAGGACCACTAGATGGGTATCTATTTCACCATCAAACCTTAACAATTTGCTTTAACTCTAGAAGGATGAGATTAGAGTGCAGATAACCAGTAGAATCTAATCTAATTTTGTCAGTAGTCAATATTTTACATTGGCAGTTTTATATAGCGCGAAGCTTGTTCCAGGACATAAGCGCAAGAACTTCACAATAGCCAGAGACTACATTTCCTGTTTTTTGACTAAAGAAAAAAAGATCTTTCTGGCAAGATAACTGATCTTATTATATCCAGTGGTCGATCAAACGGATCAAAAGTTGCTAAAAAGTTTCACTTGTGTTGCTGCGTAGTGGAGGGCCCTTTGCAAAGGTTGACTGGTCACCTTTGTGACTGCTGCATTTGTATGTTACACTGGTATTGAAGCAGCACACATAGAAACAGCAAATCACCATGAATGATTGTTCATGTGCAGGAAGGTGTCCCTTCCTGCACATGAACAATCATTTAAAAAATGACGATTTGCAACTTCTTTGTGTGCTGCACAATTAAGCACACATAGAAGTTACAATTTGCTATTCTGGATTGTTTATGTGCAGGAAGGGACATCTTCTTGCGCATAAACAATCATTCCCTCAACGAAGGCACGCTTGCACTATAGTGCAAGGGTGCCTGCGATGGCGCTAGGCAGCTGAGTTTAGGGCCAGCGCTAGGGAAAATGCAGGGATGTGCTATTCCATTGTAAATGTGGTGCATCCCTACATTTTCAGAAAGGCGGAGCGTGGCATTAGCAATGTTTGCTTAACGTCACACTTCGCCATTCCCTTTGAAATATGCCCCTTAGTCTGGTGTGTGTGCAAATCCTGCATTGCCGATCCCTGGTGAGTTGCATTACTCCAGCTGAAACAAGGCCAATGGAGGTACCAATGGGTGAGGCGGACTGGCCTCAGGGTCCTGTGACCTCAGTGACAGAGTCACTGCTGCTCTAGGGTGTGCTGCTTCGTAGGCCTACCCGCAAGACTGAAGGTGAACTTCAGAATGGATTGTGGTGGACAGGCCTTCAAGGTGTTAAGACACCAGGGCTTCTAAGGTCTAGCGGGGCCTTCTAAGGTCTAGCATGTGAATGTGCTCCCTCAGGAGAGTGGTCTGGTAGACTGGTCATCAAGGCTGAACCTGGTTCCCCAGTTCCAAATTAGGCAGCCCTGGCCATAGTTGCACATCCTCTCCCCCACTGAACATCATACTGCCCCACTGAGAGAAACTCGCACTGACTTCAGCTACAACCCAATTGTGCCCCGCTATAAACACTGTGACTCAATTCAAATTATGCACTAGACAAGAGTAATATGCTGCCTTAAAAAAAAGAAACATCCTGGAAAAAGCAAACCCTCATAGGGAATGCAAGATTAAGTAAAGCGTGTAAAATACAAGCAGCACAACATGGTTACATTAACGCTTTTACACTCATTATTCAAAAATCAATGAGTGTTTTGCCTGAAAACTTAAGGACATGACTACAGGGCCTAGAAGGGACCATAGGTCATATTCTTACAAAACGTGAGCAGTACGGTTTAAAAAGACCACATCCCTGAACACAGAGCCACAGTACACATTTTATAAACTAAAATAAGGAAAACAGCTGATAAGGATCACATTAAATGTTTTCCACTCCATCATCAACCAGGTATAGCACTACCCAGTGGCGGCTGGTGACATTTGAAAGTGGTGAGCGTAAAATTATTGCCGTACTGTAGTACGGCGAGCGAGCGCAGTGAGCGAGCCCGAACAACTTAAGCGGGTTCGGGGGGGTTCTACCCCCGAGAAAATTTTGAAAAAAAGAGTGGACAAATGGTGCATTTTCAAGCAAACTTGAGGAAGCAGGAAGGTTAATAAAGCAATACGATTGAAATATTTATCATTTAAGAAATTGCCAATTTTTATGAGTTGTAGAGGACAATCTTTGCGTATTTTACCAGCAGAGTGCCCGCGCTTTTACTAAATGGCCTGTCAGCTCTAAAACGAGTTTCTTCCCTTAACCGCTTTTCAATAAAGAATCTTCAGCCTGTTATTGTTTTCCTCAGAAGATCCCTCAGCGTTCTGGTCTGTTTTAATGCAATTTCTAAACCATTTTAATATGCAAAGCGAGAGTTTCCCAATATTTATCTTATTTCATGGAATAGAGGATGCGAGAACAGCCCACAACCGGCATTTTGACTTTTGCTGCGCTCCACTCACCGCTTGCTCAATGAGGGAGACACCATTTGTCAAAGAAAGTCACATTTTCACCCTTCCCACTGGTTACCTGGAAGGTTTCAGATACATAGCACTCTGGTCAACAGCCTCTTGAAGTTAAACCGTATCTTCTACCGGGTCTGTGGCGTCACTTGCGTCACCTTCCGCCGTCTTCTGTATTGTATAACCTATCACTTTTAAAGCAGGGACGGGGGTTGGAAATAGCGCCCAAGCAGCCTTTGTATCACTCAGCACTAATAGCAAGTGTTAACCCCCTGCTCAAATGTTAGACGAGGGGCTAATACGTGTCAGGAAAGAAGAGGTCGTGAGTCTCAGGGGAGGTCGTTGGAAGAGAGGATGTGACAGTGACTGTAAACTGGGGAAGGTTAGAACTGAACCCATAGCGTCAGAACTCTTCGAACCACTAGAGTAGATCGCGTCTATATCAAGTACATTTGAACGTTCACAGTCCATGTACTGTTTTTATGGTTCTTTTACTTGTTTGTTTGTTTGGCTGATTATGTGTCTCGTTGATCGAAAAGTATTTCTATGTCTGTTAATTAATTGTCTGTCTCTCCACCTCTCTATCTTTCTTGGGCCTTCAGAGTACCTGTCTGCTACTGAGGAGTATGGGTACTCCGAGTGAAAGTATTGCATCTCTGCTAAGAAGTGCAGGCCCGCGCTCCCCTTTCTTTTCAAATGAAACAAGTGCGGGTACGGAGTACGTGTGAGCCCCGGCCCACTTACAGCAGCGCCCACATGCTATTCTAGAACCCTGCTTCGGTGCACGCTATGGTCTGGAGCCGCCTGATAGTTTGAGTTTGTCCGCCGGGTAGGGCTTTATGGGGTAGGCGGGCCGGGCAGACTTGTAGACAGCCCTTGCTACAATTGGCAGCCATTGGAGAGTGGTCAGTATGGGTGTAATGCTGTCTTTTCTTTCGGGCCCTCAGACGAAACACGCTGCTGAGTGTAGAATCATTTGAAGGGGGTGAGATGGGCTTTGGGGAGACAGGTCAGAAGAGAGTTACAATACTCTACTACACCTGATATAAGCGCTGAGCTGTTCCACACGAACACACATCGTTAGCTCACTGTGGCCCTCAAGAAGATGCACACAATGAATACAATGTATGAACAGCACGAAGAGCGACCGCAGAGCTAGCACAAGAACCGAGCCGTATCAAGCAAGATGGCAGAGAAGTAAAACGCATGAATAACCTGGCGGTATTTACACGCCAAACACCTGCCGAGCTCTCCCTAAGACCCGAGCCTGCGACCTGAAGGTCACACAAACCGCTGCTGGAGGCGCTGTGAGATTCTGTGAGGGTTCCAATCTGTGGCCAGAAGTTTACACGTCTCTAGTTCTACGATAGAGGCACTCGTCTGAGGCAGGAGAGTTATACAACAGATGCACTAGCAGCCGAGGCATATTAGGGGCCTGAAAGTTACATGGCGATCTCTACAGCAGGTTCATTAACCTGCTCAGCTAGCAATCTGCAGCCCCCACGTGAGACACTGAGGCTAGACCCAGATCTCTCCAACAGGTCCTTTAACAGACTGAACTGTCTTACTGGATCGTAACCTTTGACCTGATGATCTTACCCAGAACTGCAAGTATGCTAACCTTCTGAACCAACTTGCTGGGATCTGAACCCATGGCCTGAAGCCTACACGCAGTTAATGGCAACAGGAACTCTAACCTGCTCGGCTGGCTTTCTTAGACTCCGTCTCAATCAGGGCAGTGCGTACTAGACGCGGATCTCTGCAGCACGTGTGCTGTGTTAGCGATCCACCACGATGTGCTCTGCATGAGATAGAACGAGATCCCCAGCAGGTGCGATAACCAAATGAGCTATCCTAATAGTTATCTGATCTATGACATGACAGTTACACACAGATCTCTGCAGCAGGTGGGTTAATCCGACGAGTTATCTCGATCTCTCATTAGCGTGTAAAGTCAAGGTTAGATCATTGCAACAGGTGCATTGACCTGATAAGCTTTGATACGGTGGCCAAAACATGTGAAACGAAAAGGAAAGGCAGATCACTGCGGCAGCTGCGCTGATGCCCAAACCTGCCACTTGAGGGTCACACTCACACACATTTCTGCAAGAGGTGAGCTCACAGGGATCACTGTTGACCTTTCTTGCCGTCTCCCCTCTGAACGCTCGCTCATTCTTTCTGTTTCGCTCTAATCTGTCTAGAGTTTCTTTTTTTCCTCACACCATCTCTTCATACTTTCAGGTCCGACCCTCTCTATTCCATGAGCCTGTTTATATCTCGGCTAAATCCCTGACATGGCACTTTTCATGGCCGTCACTGTCACATCCTCTCTTCCAATGACCTCCCCCTGAGACTCGCGGCCTCTTCTTTCCTGACACGTATTAGCCCCTCGTCTAACATTTGAGTAGGGGGTTAACACTTGCTATTAGTGCTGAGTGATACAAAGGCTGCATGGGCGCTATTTCCAACCCCCGTCCCTGCTTTAAAAGTGATAGGTTATACAATACAGAACACGGAGGAAGGTGACGCAAGTGACGCCACAGACCCGGTAGAAGATACGGTTTAACTTCAAGAGGCTGTTGACCAGAGTGCTATGTATCTGAAACCTTCCAGGTATCCAGTGGGAAGGGTGAAAATGTGACTTTCTTTGACAAATGGTGTCTCCCTCAATGAGCAAGGGGTGAGTGGAGCGCAGCAAAAGTCAAAATGCTGGTTGTGGGCTGTTCTCGCATCCTCTATTCCATGAAATAAGATAAATATTGGGAAACTCTCGCTTTGCATATTAAAATGATTTAGAAATTGCATTAAAACAGACCAGAACGCTGAGGGATCTTCTGAGGAAAACAAGAACAGACTGAAGATTCTTTATTGAAAAGCGGTTACGGGAAGAAACTCGTTTTAGTGCTGACAGGCCATTTAGTAAAAGCGCGGGCACTCTGCTGGTAAAATACGCAAAGATTGTACTCTATAACTCATAAAAATTGGCAATTTCATAAATGATAAATATTTCAATCGTATTGCTTTATTAACCTTCCTGCTTCCTCAAGTTTGCTTGAAAATGCACCATTTGTAAGTCCGTTTTTATATAGCGCAGCTACTCACCCTTACGGGTCTCAAGGCGCTGGGGGCCGTAGTGGAAATTAAGTGAGCTATTGCCCAGAGTCACATGGTGCTGAGCTGAGCTGCCGCTGGAGCCGGGGATCGAACCGTGAACCCTGTGCTCCGAAGTCAGCTGCCCTGGCCGCTGCACCACACCTCTCCACTTTGTCCACTCTTTTTTGAAAAAGTTTCTTGGGGGTAGAACCCCCCGAACCTCCTTGAGTTGTTCGGGCTCGCTCACTGCGCTTGCTCGCCATAGAACAGTACGGCAATAATTTTACGCCCACCACTTTCAAATGTCACCAGCCGCCACTGAAAATGGTATTTAAAATACCATTTTATTTTCTGCTTCACGCACTGCGAGAAAGCAGTGGGGCGTCGCCCTAATGGAGCGGCCGCCACTGCCAGTACCTCCAGGAATGGTGCACTTCCCCACAATGCTGTTCAAAGAAAGAAGTGAAAACTAAAGTAGCGCTTCACTGGCAAACTCTGTAAAGTGCTGCTAATGTGTTTTGGGATGACTAAAACCAATCCGGCTACTCTGCAACTGCTCTCTCATGCTTTATTTAGTTATTTATTTATTTTTCGTAATTTGAACCTTTTTTTTCTCTTGTCCCCAGGCTTCACTTTGGAGCAGAAAATGTCAGAAAAAGAAATTTCCAGCAAAAGTGTTTATTTATTCTTTTGGATCCATTTCACAGGGGAACGAACGAAGGAAAGGAAAGGAAAAAGAGGGTAAGAGACGTTTATTGAAGTCATGGTTTTCAGCAAGTGAGGAGGAGCGAGACAGAGACAGAAAGAGAGGAAATAAGAGGAAAAGGAAGAAAGAGAGGGGGCAGCTGACAGCGGCAGAGCATCAGAAGGGGACACTTCAACCACTAATCTTACCTTATTAAACCTGCTGGGCACCTAGGGATTCTCACACGCAACAGAAGCAGGGTAGGCCAACCAGCCCTTGCCTTCCCTTGACACACCTGACTCCTCCTCTCTCAAGCACCACAGCACTCTGAGTCTGCCGCTCCAAAAGGTAATGTATGATTCTAAAGTAAAACAAAAAATAGGACATGCCTGCCCTTCGTAACATCATTGGTGCATTGTTTTTGGGGGCAGGAGAGCAACATGAAAAAGGGCTGTCATAAGTAGCGCGTTTGCACTATGAATGATTGAAGGCCCTGATTTGAAACTGTGGGCGGCGCAGACCCTCAGGGGTCAGGCGCCACCGATACCACAAATATTGCGCACACAAGGGCAAATGTCACCCAACTTTACACAACCCACCTGGGGTAGTATTTTCCCGCACAAATGGGAAAAATTTCACTGATTTGTGCGGGAAACAGCCCAATCTGACAACACTGGATGAAAGGGAGCCCTGGAGCCCACTTGGTGAGGCGAGGAGGCGGCACGCCATTTGGCCGGTCTGAGGAATTGAGCAGCCCCTGGACTCGTTTGGGACTGTGGGGGGCATGCGAGTGACCAGTGTAACCCCCAAAAGCCCCAAGATGTCAGGGGTGGTCCACCCACAGCGAATACAGCTGAGAAGGGACCTCAAGTGCGGGGCTTGAGGTGACACGGCCATCCAAGTGAGCCTAGGGGGCGCCAACCTGAGGGGGCATGAGATCATGGTGGCAAAAGACAGACACCCCCCAAACAGGTGCTACCCCTTAGGGGCCGGTTCCTAAACACAAGACCTAGAGGAAGGATGCTGCTGGAGAGGGCAATAGCTGGAGTCAGGACCAATACGGACCCAATTTTGGCCACCTGGAGGTGGAAAGAAGATGCACGTGCCTTCGGGGGAGTGGGGTTGCCCACCCATATGGTAAAGTTCTCTCTCCATGGTAGACCCCGATGCGGGGTATTGAGGAACGGTCTGGCCAGGGGCATAAGGCCCACACCTCCCCTGCTAACGGCAGCCCTGAGACAGGGGAAGCCACGATGCTGGCCTGCTAACTGCAGCCACCCTGTAGGGTGAACGGCCCGAGGTGCTCTGGGGATCTAGTGAGTATGGTCCACCTCAAATTTCAGAAGATGGGCGCCCTACCAGAATCACGAGGCTCCCAGATGAGAGGGGTGGATGGAACTGCAGGAGCACCCCAGAGCTTGAAAATCATACGGCCACCATCATGGCGCCAATCAAGGACACTAAACTTGCCTTTGAAAACAAGATAAATATGGTAGCTATAGACGTGGACCTCAGGTGAACAGATCACAAGAAACTGAAGGAGAGGGTAGAGATGTGCAGAGCAAGTCCTGGGAGATCTGGGGCCCTGGGTCCATGACGGTGATGAGGCCATCCGGGCCCTATGACAAACAGTAGCTCGACTTCAGGAAAAGTTGGAAAACGTGGAAGGGTCCAATAGTGACATGGTTATGTTATGTTATGTTATGTAGATTATTTCTAGAGCACAACTGTTACACCAAGGAGTGTCCTGGCGCTAAAGCAGAAGAATGGTCAACTGAGGGAATATGAAGGGATGGACTTAGGGACTAGAAAAAAGCCAAGTCAAGCTTTTTTTTCGAAACACGGGGGTAGCCTTGATGCATCTGATTGTCAGCTGTATTTTATTCGACAGAGATGGGCCCAGGAGAGAGAAAGATCTGCCCTGCATGGCTGCTTAATTTCCACTGCCGGGATCACATTTCGGCATTCAGAGATACATGCACTGGGAATCTCTGACTACTCGCCACAGACAATACTCCTACACACAGACCTACTACGCACAAGGGGGTGAATGAAAATTGGACCCCTGGGACTTGATGGCCTGGGAGACCAGAAAGTTAGTGACGGAGACCATGACCCAGTATTTTACTGGAAATTCAGGGTCAGTCAACTCATAAATTAATCAATGGGAATCTCACAAGTCCGTTCAAAATGGCTGCCTTATAGTACACATAACAGGCAAAATGAAAACGAGGAGCAAGGAGGTGGCAGCTCTAGAGGCAATGGAAGGTGCGCTACATCCAGGATCCCACTCTGGCCATGGCGCTCCAGATAGAGACAAGGAGGGAGGAGTGGAGGGGCCTACTTCCCCAGAAAGCAAGGGCACTCTACCGGGCAAACCAGGGTAAATTACATGAATGTGGCAACAACACGGGCAGATTGCTGGCATGGCTCACCAGAAAAGAGGAAGATTAGCGATGGATAGTGGAAATCGAGGTTGGACCGGGGGTTAGCCCTAGAGGACTTGAAGAGACATTTGCAGGGTACCTGGAGACCCTCTTCCAGGCTAAGGGGGGGGGGCGACCAGGGGGCCCCCCAGGCCTTTGTGGGCGGTGTCCTGATGCCTGTGCTCTGGGGGGACTTGATTGAGCCCCTAGACGTGGACCTCTCCCACTGTGGGATAGCTGAGGCACTCAGTTAACTGAAAGGTAGAAGGACCCTGGGACCTAACAGTTTTCCACCAGAGTTCTTCAAATGTGTAAAAATGCACATTATTGGCCCACTTAGGATGATGTATATCCAAGCCCTGCGAGACGAGGCCCTGCCTAGAGATCTCCGCAGAGCCACTATAGTTCTCATCTATAAACAAGGGAAGCCGAGAGACGAGTGTAGCGCTTACTGCCCCATATCCCTTCTGAATATTGAGACAAAAATCCTGTGAAAGCCCTGGTCAACACCCTCCTAAAGGTGACTGACACCTTAGTGGCCCCAGACCATTCAGGATTTATGCCTTACAAGACCCCCATACACAGCCCGCACAGGCTGGTGGGATGTCTGGCACAGTTCGTCACATAGCGGAGCCGACACTCCTCCTTTCTCTTGACGCTGAGAAGGTGTTCGACTCTGTAGAGTGGCCCTAACTTATGGCTATTCTCCACAAAATGGGTCTCAGTGGTAGATTTCTGGCATGGTGGGGCTGCTTTATACAGACCCATTAGCCAGGGTCAAAGTAAATGGAGGCTTCTCACAGGAATTTTCTTTGGGCAAGGGTGCTAGGCAGATATGCCTGCTCTGCTCCCTACTGTTCGCTATGAAGATTGAGCCTTTGGCCTGATGGTTGCGAACAGACGCGTTGCTGCATGGGCTGTGGTGGGACCGCGACTGGGAAGACGTGGTGCCCCTCTATGCATACGACATCCTGCTCTACTTGTCCAACCCGGACCGCTCGGTCACAAGGGTGTTAAAAATGCTGCAGGAGTTTGGCTCCTTTTCTGGGCTACGCATTAATTGGAACAAATCTATAGTGTTCCCGCTATCTGGGGACCTGCTGGATGCGCAATGGCAACACACCCATGACATGGCGACCCCAGGGGTTCAAATATTTGGGTATATTCACTTAAAAGGATCAGGACTCCTTCTTGGTGGAAAACCTAAACAAAATTATGGACTCCTACAGACTGGCGGCATACCGCTGGAAGAAACTCCCCCTCTCTCTCTTGGGCAGAGAAGCTCTATACAAGATGTTCTACCTGCCCAAGTTTCTACGTACCACAAAACACTCCTTTCCCAGTGCTGGAAGAATTCTTTAGGTCAGTGAACGCAATTAAGAGCAGTCTGCTCTTTCCCCAAGAATAGCATGGACTTCCCTCACAAGGAAATCATTTGACGGCGGCATAGCCCTTCCCTACCTCTGCCTATACTATTAGGCGACCCAATTACAAACAATCAAAGACTGGACATTTACATGGGAGCCATCGGTGATAGTAGACAGGAGAGCAATGGTCCTGGTAGGGTACATTTGGAGGTTGTATGGCAACAAGGGACTTCCTCTATTGCCAGTACCTATGAAGGTGGTCGTGTAGATGTGGAAAAAACTTAACAAGACTCTGGGCTGGCTGGGTAGGTTGACCCCCCCATGGGATTCCAACAGTTTGAAAGATCTACGGGTAATGAATGGGTATGCTAAATGGGACATGATAGGGATTTCCAAGGCGGGAGACATTTGAAGAGGAGAGGAGATGATTCCATTTCAGGAGCTCCAAGACCAATATGAGCTTTTTGGGGGTAAATACCTCGGATAACAGCAATTATGCCAGCTCCTGAGCCTACATGCAGAGGCCCTGGGGGACACTCCACATGAATCTCCCTGGAATGCAAGGTGTTGGAGGTTTCCCTTAAAAGCCACACATTGTCCAGCCTATATTTGACCCTCTTACTCAATAGCATTCCCTAAATGAACCGTCTCCGGGAGAAGTAAGACGGAGACCTGGGTAGACTGGGGGATGACAACTGGGGGACAGCATGCAGGTTCTCCTGCGAGGCAGCCATCCGGGCTGACTTTCAATTGATAAAGCTGAAACTGCTCAACAGGGCCAATTACACCAGGTCAAGATTGTACCGTATGGGGAAGACGGACTCACAGATTTGCATGAGAGGCTGTCAGCAGAGAGGTACCCTACTGCACACGCTATGGGAATTTCCATTCCTCCAGAACTTCTTGGGGGAGAGGGGTGGTGAGGCGACTCTCAGAGTTCTTGGAGTGCATGATTGACCAGGCCCCACAGATGATTACCCTGGGCATATAGAGCAGCAAATCTTTAGACAAATTCCTCTGTAATACGGCTTTAATGGCAGCCAAATGGAACATCATTAAATTGTGGGGGAGCAGAGAGGTCCTGAAACAGAGAAACTGAAAGGCAACTTAGATTGGTGCATGCAATATGAAAAAATGGTGTATAAGGTGTGTGGATGTCCCAAAAAATGTTATAAGGTGTGGGGGACTTGGAGACAAGTCAAGGACGACAGTCCTTGATGTGGAGGGCTAACCAGTGAATTAGGGGGCTCCTGGGAGGCACCGAGGTGACAACGTTTTTACTATGTTTTGTATTCTGGGGGACAGGCTAGTTCTTGTCTGAAAGGTCATTATAATTAAAGTGATGTTACATGGGAGAGGAAAAGTACGCTGTGATGTAAACATGCCTCAAGTTTGAAAGCTGCATTGTTTCAGTAGGGTGGCTGCTTTCCACCCATCTGTACTAAAATCAATAAAAAGATGTTTTAAAAAAAATATGTGTCAAGAGAACTTTTTGGGGGAGTTATGTTATCATTGATGATGCAGCAACTCCTTTAATGGAACCCACATAGAAATAAGAAGGGCATGAAGATCCCATCCATAATTGTGGCTATGTCTTTTTTACTGTATAGACATTTTGAGAAGCCAAAATTTTAGAAAGCCAACTGGTAGCAGTGGTGACTGGAGGGATACTTTTGAAACCTACCTGAAGATGGTAGTTCGGCAGGTATTCATCCCTAAATGTAAACTGGCTTCATTTACACACAATTTGTGAGTCGACGGAGCAAAGGTTTTAAAACAGTAGCCAATACCAAACAGAGGGATACTGGTGATGTACTGGACTTTGATGGATACGGTGATGAAGAGTATATGCAAGCCATGAGAGCTTTAAAGAAGAATTATTAAGCAAAAGTGAATGGGGTGGGCAAGAGCTATTTGGCAGTTGCCATGGGAATCTATTGAACAATATTTTTCTGGCCTATGTCCTTTGGCGTCAGACTGCAAATTCAGGAATCTACATGAAGAAATTATTAAAAGCCAGTTAATCAGTAGAACAAGCAACATGCTAATCCAAGAAAAACTTCTGAGTGTGAATGAACCCTCATTAGACAAAGTGTGGCCATAGCTAAGAGGACTGAAAGTACAATCAAATATGTAGGGTTGCATGGCAAGAATGAGAGTAAGAACACAAGTGAGGATGGCGTAAATATGTTTATCAGGAAGAGAACACCAGACATGCAATCTGGTAAAGACAAACAGAAAGGTCAAAAAAGCCTACCATGTCTCATAGGGTAAAATGTTTCAGATGTGGTTGTATTAAACAAATAGCTACTTCAGGTGATTGTCCTGCTGTCAAACTTTGATGCTTTAAATGCAGAAGAATTGGACATTTTGTTCAGCTCTGTAGACATGACGTAGAATAAAACTGGGTGTCAACACAGTGCAAGGAGTGAAATCAGTGAAAGTGAAGAAGTTGGTTGAGTGTGTGAAGGAGCATGCTGAAGTGAGCAGTGTTGTTGAAGGTTATAATCCTAACTGTACGGTCACAACACTAAACAGAGGCAGATATATGGGCTGATTCCTGTTCACCTAATGCGCTCATAGATGTGGACACCTTTCTAAAACTCTAAGGTGTGAAGTTGGACGCTGTTGATGTGTGTCCTGGAGATTACTGCATGGGTCATGTTACCATTGATTAGATATGTTGATATGTGTATTAAGAACAATGACAGAGAAGCAAAGGAAAAAAAATACATCTGATGCAAAAAGGAAAAATATTGCTTGGTTGGAAGGAGGAAAAAGCATTGTGAATTGTGCTGAACCCCAATTATCTTGACCAGATTGTTCCGACCCCGGAGAATGATTGGAGTATGTTGACAAATGCTTGAGAGGGTTTATGCTTCGCATAATTCTTAGAGATGGTGTGTAAGAGGCCACTTAGTGGGTGAGCCCTGTGGTATTTGCGAGGAACCCTAATCGCAAAATTAGAATGTGCAAAGATTAAGAGACCTCAGCAAATGTATTTGGGTGGATAGGCACCGCCTTCCCAACATCAATGAGATGACATTGGTGGCTGCTTTAGGGGAAGGCTGGTGTGTTTTCTACGCTGGACCTATCAAATGTATATCACCAGAAAAACTGCATCCCTTTTCCAGTCATTTGACATTGTTTTTTAACACCGGAGGGGCTATTTAGGCTTTACTTCCACATCAGATGTGTTCCAAAGAGTGATGCTGAGCGTGCTTGAAAGAATCGATCAGGTCAGATATTTCTAAAATGCCACACTAGTTTGCGGAAAAAACAAAATTGAGTATAGCAAGATTTGGAGGAACGTGCTGATGATTTTGAAGGCAGATGGTTTGACTATAGGGGAGAAAAATACAGATTTACAGTGGAAGCAGTGGATTATCTGGGTATCAAGCCAAAATGAATTTGGTAAGGGCTATAGGCACCAAGGCACCAAAATAAAAAACAGCTATGGTAATTTCTGTGGATGGCCGAGTATTAGCAACATTTTTATTGTTTTTCAGACAGATCTACAAAGTTCAGATCACTGATGAAGATAAAATAGTGGTATGTGAAGACAGTTAAGCGCGGGAGGGCCTTTCACAATGTGATGAAAGGTATTTTGGAAACAGTGGCATTGAAACTTTTTATGTAAGAGACAAGACTATAATTGTGACTTGTGTAAATGCGAATGTTCCAGGGGATGGGTTGATGCAGAGGAAGAATGGGCACGAAAGGGTGGTTGCATTTGCCTCATGAACTCTTAGAGGTGCAGAAAGGTCCTATACAATAATAGAAAGGTAGACACTTGCATGCTAATGGGCAGTAAAAGAATTCAATATATTTATTTGGAGCACAGAGTTCAAACTGAAGACAACCCACAAACATTTGATGGATGTGTTTTCTACAAAGGGAGGTGGTGAAACTATGCCATGGTTGGCAAAATCAATTTACTACCTACTGGAATTCAATTTAAGGTAAAGTATGTGCTGGGTTGCCACAACATTACTACAGATTGTTTTCTGCAACAGCTATTGATGTAGTATGACATTACAATGAACGTGTGGAAGACTCTTTGATAACCTCGTGCAGCAGCAAGCTGTAAAGATGAAGAGGAGAGAGGGAATAAACCAAGATGGTGAGCTGATAGGTTATTGAACATCTTAATGAGGGTTGGCCAGTGGATAAGCAAGAATTGTTTTTCGAACATAATTATAAGGTAGTGTGGTCTCAAATGAATGGAGTGAATTGGGTGGTATGCATGAATGACAAATTGGTTGTTCCCAGAGGAGTGAGGAATCAGATGAAGGAATTACTACAGGAGGGCCATGGTGTTGTGTCTGTCATGGAGACAAAAGCCAGGAGTGACTTTTAGATGCCAGAGATGTGCAAGCAGATAGAGAAGTGCAAATCTCACTCAACGTGGAAAACACCAATAGTTTCCAGTGGTTATCTGCAGAAGGCCTTGCAGGAGGTGAACCTTGATACATGTGGTCCATTTTCTGGTAGAGGTGTTTTGGGTAAGTTTCTGATAGTAATGATTAAGTGCCTGGAGATTAGATTTGTGAATGAGATCATGCAAGAGATGATGAGTGAAATTCTGGTTGATGTGTTTGCTAGATAGAGGTATCTGAGGAAATAGTAATATGTGATGATTCACAATTTATATTCGTAGTGATAAAAGACTTCTTTGCTATATATGGTATAAAATATCATAAGACGGTATTACCTCACCTTCAAGAAAACGGGTTGGTGGAGCTGTCTAACAGAGTTTGTAGAGGGAAGAGTAGTGTGCAATTGTTTTTTTGCAGCAGTTTGGAATGGAAGGAACAGATCAGGACAAATTGTGGATCCATAGAAAGCCTACACACTCTAATGCAGATGAGCTTCCTTTTATCTACTAAGAGTGAGAACTCCTTGTCCTATGGTGTGCCCTGCATGGGGAGACATGCGTAGAGCTAGGACAATCAACAAAGAAGTACTAAAAGCCCTGGTACATGCCGATGAGGAGGTTTATTAGAGCAGAAATACTGTGAGGCCCGGATGTGCATCCATAGAATTTAAAGAAGGTGATCAGGGTGTACCGGAACACAATTGTGGTTGAGGAAGGCAAAGTATGGAGAAAGGGGAGCGCAGCACACTGCAATCTTGCAGAAGGCTTGAGAGGTGTGAGTAAGGATGCTAGGTCTCACGAGAGAAGAAAGTGGAGACTGAAACGTGCACATCAGAGTCATCGGTGGTTTGTTGATGATGTCATACATGGACAGCACTGAGTCTTTATCCAAACTGTTATCCGAGTGCTTGTCCTCGTTTATTTGTCGTCCTTCTGTTGTTGTTCTATGTGAAAAATGTGTTTCTTTTGTATGGACGGGGGGAGGGGGTTACATCTTCTATGTGTGCCAGGGTTTATTCTGTGGCTGGAGTCCAGAGTGTGGAAGGGGAATGTTGAGGTGGATTCTGGAGGCTGTCCGCTGCTGGTGAGCTGGGGGCTGATGAAATGATATCACCACGCGGCAACTGGAATAAACCAATTAATCGCATACCGGATGGGGTGGTTTGAGAAAATGTTGCTTTGCAAACACTGCTGAACAACAGCAAAAGCAACAACAGTGTTTTCTTATTCTCTTCATTTCTAGACCCCACCTTCCGTTTGCCATCTTCCTCTGATTTGCTCCGCTTTATGCCCCCCACTAGAACTTTGCAGTCATCTTAGGCAAGCATGCAGTGCTATACAGATAATTAACATGAAATAACTTCAGGTTCTCTCCACCACCATCCCCATCCATCGATGACGCACTCAGAATACTAGATCAAAACGAATCCTGCCTCCTAATCCTCCTAGACCTTTCATCAGCCTTCGATACGGTCAAACATATCAGTCTCCTCGACCTACTTGAACACAGAATGGGCTTATCAGGAGCTGTCCTAAAGTGGTTCGCCTCCTTCTTAGACAACCAAACTCAAAGAATCAAGATTAACCAATCGCTATCCTCGACCACACCGGTCACCCTGGGAGTCCCTCAAGGTTCCGTCTTATCTCCTACCCTCTTCAATCTATTCATGGAACCCTTAACCGAAATTCTGAAACTCTCCAATATCCATTACCATATGTACACGGATGATACACAACTATACCTAAAAATATCATCGCTGGATGACATCCGACTACTCAACACAACTTTACAAAAAACCCACATCTGGCTAACAAAAAACCACCTCAAACTCAATGCGCTCAAAACTGACTTTCTCCTAATCTCCCCACCACAAGGACAAGGTGACATAGTAAACTGGATGAAACACCTAACAGCCCTCAATTGCAAACCTCACATTATCGATTCCACAAGATCATTGGGAATAATACAAGACAAGAATCTCAACATGAGGGAACATATTAGCACAGCCACCAGAGGAGCCAACTTTCATATGAGCATTCTCAGAAAACGAAAACCCTTCCTCAACGACAACGACCTAAAAACAGCCGTTCAATCTCTAGTTCTACCCAGAATAGACTATGGGAATACAAAATTATGTGGCTTGCCGAGATCCAGTCTGGCTCCTTTAAGAGCCTCACTAAACGCGGCTGCAAGACTCGTCACTGGCTCCAGAAAGAACAACCACATCACCCCGGATCTAAAGGAACTGAATTGGCTTCCTTATGAGGCAAGAGTGCAGCTAAAGATTGCATGCATGACGCACAAAGCCTTGCACCTCAATACACCAAAGTATCTAGCCAATAAACTCGAATTAGCAGGCAATAGCAGAACTATGAGAAGCACCAACACCCTGCTATTGAAACCACAAAAATTTCGGAAAAAGAAAACCTACACACGCACCTTCTCTGGCCTAGCACCCAGGATATGGAGCGCCCTGCCCCAAGCAATCAGAATGAACCCCTCCACCACCTCATTCAAAAATGAAGTCAAACTACTTCTGATGAATAAAACTCTCCCCTGATCCCAGCCCTGATGCAAGTTGATACCAACCAGAAGCTACTCATCAACCAACAGCCGTGTTGATCTCTAATCAAGAATGACTAGCACAATCATGACCTTAACAAGAACTAACAACATATACGATCTCTTCTTAGATACTCATTTATATGTGACTAGCGTGCATCTTTTATTATGATGTAACTTTTGCAAAGCGCTCTGATTCCCTCATCGGGTCTAGTCGGCGCTATATAAAACTCTATAAATAAAAAAATTAAATAAATAAAAATCCTCTCTCTCCTTTTTCCACCGCACTCCACTCTGATACCTTCTTCTTATTGCACCTTAAAATGCTCTACATGCACAAATTAAAGTCCAAAGACACAAAGGCCATGAGATTGTGTACTAGATACAGGAAGGATGAATGCTCTGTTACTCTAATACTATTGTGCAGAACATTATCTTGGCATTGGCATAGAAGTTAGATTCATTGATGACACTCCATGTAAGATAAAGTGAAGCCAAACTTGGGGAGACAAACCCCTGGCGTAGGAGCTTTGCCAACCAATAATATGACATGACATTTTGGCAAGTGAGAGATAAGGAGGTGCTCAGGGAGAGCCTTGTAAACAATGCCAACAGTTGGATGCAGCTTTCTCTCATCGGTTTGTGGTTGCCACAGCATCCCTGGCTGTCAATTGTCACTGGTCTGGAGCCCTGTCTGCCTCTACCACTGCCCAACCTTTCTATTCCTATTAAGGCCTCAAGGTCTACAACCTAACTCAGTCCCCAAGGTGTCATGTCTCCAACAGCTGATGTGCATGTTCATAGGCCTAAGGCAGTGGTTCCCAAACTTTCTCGACCCGCGGCTCCCTTGACCCATTGGGCATTGCCCGTGGCTCCCCACTGTTACTTTCTTTGGAGGGTGGAGTGGATGTAAGCCCGGCCTCGGGAGTACTTGCATTTTTCTGCCTGAAAATAATTGGGATGAAGCTGATGAAGGTATTATAATCATATACGCAGGGTGTTTAGTATTACTAAGGCGGCGCCTCTAATAAAATATTCCTAGTTACACTTCTTTGCCCATGCCTTTTTTAGAGTACCCTCTCAAACTTTTTTATCCTACTTACAGTGCTAGATAGCATCCCCATGGATGTAGGCCCCATTGCCAAAGTGTTTCTGCGCTTGAAGAATATTTCCATGCACTTCCATTTCTACCCATGTCATACGTGCCAACACACCTGTCTCAGCAGGGTGACTCACAATTTTTTAAACCACATACAGCTTTATTTTTGCTGTCTCCTTCCTAAAATTGCCTCCAAATCAATGCAAGTAAAATAAATTCCGCTTATTTATTTTTTCCAAACGTCCCTCTTTCTTGCTTCCAAATGTTGGCATTATGCCAAATATGGTGTTTTACTTCCCTGTGCTCAAGGAGAGAGCAGGCCTGTCTTGAAATGTGTGTGTACTGAAAGAAATGTGTACTGAAAGTACCTATGATTCAAGTACAAACGTCAATACTTAATAATACTTGGGGGCCGATTACGATGTCGGTCAGAAAGGCTCCTAACGGGATTCGGATTGTCCGAATCCGATTCGGAGCCTATGTTTCCGACCGAATCGGATACATTTCTGGCCAATCGATTAAGATGCAAGGAAACCATTCGGGCTGTCCGATTCGGTTCCGATCAGCATTCGGCCAGCCGTAGTCATTCGTAGCCGAATCATACAGCTCTATGGATACGGTTTCCGACCATGTGATTACGATGTCCGATTCTGACAGCTGTTCCAAATCGTTCTACCCGACACAAACAGCTGTCCGAATCTGACTTTGGAGGCCCGTAGCAGGCCCTCCTTCACCTGTAGGCCTCTGGTTGGGGCATGTGGGGGTACCCAAGTGACCCATCTTTGCAACCATGCACAGTGTGGCAGGCACCATGAGGTGCCCGCCACAGGGCGCAAGGTTTCCCCCAACCACCCCTTTCTTTCAATGGGAGCCTGTGTTCTCGTTCGGAACACAGGCTCCCATTGAAGTCAATGCGAGTCCGACCGAACGATGTTCAGAAGCATCGTAATCGGTCGGTCTCGCAGAACCCAATTCGGTCGGAAACTATTCCGAAACCGATTCGGTTGGAAGAGTTTCTGACTGACATCGTAATCGGCCCCTTAGTGTGTTTAATAGACAGGACAACTGTACTTTCCTGATAACTTGCATTGATGTAAAATGCATTTGGAAAAAAACGAAACTATTAACTGTGAGAAGTTGGCCTGGCATATGCTGTCCACTAATTATAGTGGGCACCTTGCACCAGTCCAAACAACCCCTTATTGGAGATAGGTTAAAGACAACCTTTATTGAAAGCTATCCTAGTGGTAGCTATGGAGAGCAGCCTTCAGGCTAAGTCTTGAAGGAATGTAAAGCAGCTTGTTTTACCAGTCTATAATCTCTTGAGTGACCAAATGAAAGAGGACCACACCAGGTATATATTCAAAATATATGTATTTATTGCTAAACACACCCCTCTAGTCTCTTTATGAGGCTAGAGTTCAAAGTACATAAGTGATAAGTTAGTTATCTACAGTAATAGCACAAATACACGTTTGAGCCCTAGGGGCGTACCAAACCATATACCAATAAAGTGGTATAAGAACCACGACTGAGCTAGACACAGGGCCTAGAGCCTGTAGAAGTGCTTGGACCACAAGGAACCACCCAAGGTAGTGACACAGGGGACCCACGGGGGACGCGTGCAGTGTATGAACACAGCCACGAATCGCCGTTAACTTCTATGGGGAAAGTCGCGGTTGGAATTTAAAAGAAAAGGGACACTTAGAGGAGGACTTGGAGCAAACCCTTTGAGAACTAGGCTGTTCTAGTGTCAATACCCACGGGAGCACCGGAGTACTCGAGTTACCTCACCCAGGGGAGCCGGGTGCATAGGTGTCTTTCGGGGTCGGGTTTCGTCGTCGCTTTCAATGGCGATCTGCTGCAAAGTGCTGCTGGCGGCCAAGTCGAAAGTGTTCGGGTGGATCCAAAGGTGGATCGAAGATTTGAAGAAACTGAAAGCAGAGGGGACAGAGTCTGGGTCACTAGCCATTGACCAGGAAGGCGATGAGCAGATGCCCACCGATGTCGAGTGCTTCAGGTAGGTTGACGGTCATCTTGACTCTTCAGCCACGAGGTCCAGGAGGCGTCGACGACGACCAGGAGCTGGATTCGAACTGTCCCACGACGTCTGTCGATTGCAGGGGTGTCGGCGACCAGATTGGACCCAACAAGCCTTGGCAACGGCAAGTCTCGTGGAAATGGAAGAAGGACGACGTTGCAGACCAGCAAGGTCTGTGGGACTCATCCAGCAAGGGTAAGTCAGGGCACGCCTGGAGCAACCAGGGAGCCCAAGCAGAAGAAGATTGGCCTTCGGGAGGGCCTACTAGCCAATGGACTAGCGACCGCGAAGGAGCCTCAAGTCGATGCATGTGGAGCTGGCTCACAGGACACTCGTGGAGTGGAGGCCAGTGATCTTCGGTGCAGTTGGTGCTGGAGGCTGGGGCTACTCGGAGCCCAAAGCACAACTTCATGGGAGACCCAGAAGAGGATGCACTTGCAAATGCGATCGTTGTCCAGGGGTCACGGTTCCATGGTACCCACGACAGCTACGGGCCTCATCTTTGCTGGAGACTCAGGGCAGCCTCGGGAAGTCTGGAAATCCACCTCTGGTGATGCAAAGACTTTGGCGTCCGGCGGGAGCTTCAGCGATGCAGACCGGACAATTGCTTCTTTGGTGCCTGCCAAGCAGGGGAGTCACTCCTTGACCCCAAGGGAGATTCTTCAGTCCTCTAATCTTGAAGTAGAGCGTCAAAGGTCCAGGATTCTGTGTCAGAGTTTTGTCCAGGTTAATATAAAGTCCTAAGGACTGGGGTCCCATACTTATACTAAGGTAGGGGGTTGGACATACTCTGTGGACCCACCTATGGGAGGGTCAGGGCAGAGGGGTGGTTACACCCCTTTCCCTTTGTCCAGTTTCGCGCCAGAGCAGGGGCTGGAAGCCCCTGAGCCGGTTTGAACTGGGGTATGCACAGGGACACCAAATGTGCCCCCAGTGCAGGACTTCAAAGCACCAGAGAGTGCTCCCGCCCAGCCCCAATACACACTATCCTGTCTGGAGAGGTGGTTACACCTCCCTGGGACAGGAAACCTATTGTCCAGGCCTCCCCTGCCGGAGTTTCGGTCAGCAGCAGGAGGCCAGACTCATGTCTGTGGCAGCGGCATCCATTTTGTGATGCCAGGGCTCTGGAAAGTCAGTACCGGGTATACCGTTGTGTACATGTCTCTCCCTCTAGAAGGGTGGAATGCTACCCCCGCCGCCAGAACTGGCGGGGGGGTAGTATTCCAAGATGTTTGACACCAAACACGACATGTTTCCGTGCAGCCATCCCAAAGTTAGCATTTAACGCGAGGTTATAATGCGCTTAAGAGTATATGGTCGGGCTGCACTACAAACAGCATCAGAGAAGGGTCTCCGAACACTGCAGAGGGGCCCAGCTCATGCAGGGGCACCCTCTCACATAGGAACCACGCACTCTGCCTTCAGGATTGATAAGGCCTGCCATAGGAGTGACTTATAGGTTTATATGTGTGTAGGTATGTAGTGATATAGGTAGCCTATATCACAGTAAGGGGTGCATGCACCACCTTACCCAGGCTGCAGTAGCAGACCTGTGGTGTCATTTTGGATGGCCTTCCAGGGGTGGCACAATACATGCTGCAGCCCCTGGTAGGCCTCTGAGGTACCTATGCCCTGGGTACATAGTATACCATATACTAGGGACTTATAAGGGCACTCCAGATTCCAATCAGAGATGTGCCTAGGGCACATGGAAACCATTTTAGAGAGGAAGCAGCTAGGCTGGGGTTCTGATTAGCAGGGCCCCAGCCAGACTAAGGTCGAAAAACAGTGAAGCATCAGCAAAAAGTGGGGGTACCCATGTGAAGCAGATCCTACTCTCCTACATTAACGAGTAACAAAATTAATCAGGCATCTTCCGCTTACTTTTGGAGTTTTGGAACATGGGGATCCAGTGAAATATGGAGGTCATCTCCCTTGACAAGCCATCAATTAAGCACTACATTTACAGCTTTAGGCGTGTCACTTACAAATCATTCACATCATGCGTTTAAGACTAATTAGTTTAACTGAAGCCAACAGACCCTTCAACAATAAATGCATTAAAGTGCTTGGTGCGCGGCTCCCCTGGCTAGGTTTGACGGCTCCCCAGGGAGCCACGGTGCACATTTTGGGAACCACTGGCCTAAGGTATCTGTGGAAGAGTGCACTCCAGGGTAGGAATGAGTACATTGGGGCTCGCAGTGACTATGCACACAGGTTCCGCTAATATGTTTGCAATAACCATCGCCTTTCCTCTTCAAGGTTAGTGAAGAAAATGCAATTTGTTTAAAATACATGGATTCTGGTGTTTATTCCCAGAGCAAGCATTGTTTACTATAGAGTGCATTGCCAGTAGTGTAGCCAGAAGCGTGGCCAGGGTGTTATAGGCCTTAGTGCAAGGAAGGAAATGCCCCCCTGGCCGATATTTCAACTGTGAAATACAGCTATAATTATGGTTCAGTGGGCCCCTCGTGCCTCTGGGACCCGGTGCCACTGAACCTGCTGCACTAATGGAAGCTACGCCCCCAAGTATAGCCCTCTTTGTTTCAGGTGCCCTGCCAGGTCTCAATACCACCCTATTTCAAAAATCAGTTTGCAGTAAAAAGGATGGTGGTCCCTTAGATAGTGTTCCTCTTCCCAAGCATCACATTCATTACCTAGCAGGAGACTGTATATGTGTACCGCAATTCATTCAATTTTAATTTTACAGTAAATACACATGAGATACCTTAAGATGCGTAAAGCTTTATATAGTTTCATTCTGAGCCAAGTTTTTTTCTCCCAATAAAATAGACTGCATCAGATAAATCGTCTCCATTTAAAATAATGATTATTTGCATTTATTCCCTACATTAGTGCCAAGATTATTTACTGGGGTGGTGTGGTGAGCAAACAAATGATGGATTTAACCCAGATCCCTGTGACTGGGGGTGAATGCTTGCATTGTCCAGCATTCCGTCCATCAATTGTTTCTTTTGCATATGTCGCCCTAAGTGGAAAGGGTATGTCCAGACGTGGGTCCCGTGCTCACTACACCACTGGATTCAAGCTAGCCTGGCTGATGAAGGGTGATGCCCTGAAACCGGTCCCAGGATGCTTGTTTCCAGTCCAGGGAGGACGTGGCTTGGCAGTTCGGGCTGGACTGTTCCCACAAGGAACAGGGTCAAGACTGATTTGCATATAGCTGGGTCCAAACTGGGGTGGTGTGGTGAGCAAAAGAATGATGGATTTAACCCAGATCTCTGTGACTGGGGGTGAATGCTTGCATTGTCCAGCGGGTTTTCTAAGGTCCTTCGGCAGGGAGAAGATACTTTTAGCCGGGTTGCTGCTATTTTTAATTTTATCTGCAAAGTAGTCAGCTCTCGATTTATGAATGAGTTTATAATGGGCCTTAATGGCTGAACGATATTGTATCTTGAGAGCACGATCATAGAAACGTCTCTCGGCACGTTCATGTACCATGCAGTTTTTTTCACCTGGGTCAGAGTTTCATTGAACCAAGGACTGGCCAGTGTTCTTCGAATATATGTATGTTTGGCGGGAATGCATTTGACGAGAGTATGCATAAGCCATTCATGGAAAAGGCTGTTTGCTACTTCTGTATCAGACGGCAATTGAGGCATCTGAGTTAGTAGGAGATCCCGAAAATGATTTGCATCCAGCTTGTGCCAGGGGCATTTCAGAATAGGCTTGGGGTGAACACACAATGATGGGCCTTCACCCTGTCACGTCATAGAAATTCAAAAGTGGTCCGACCAGGCCATAGGAAGAGGTGAGCAAACCTTTAAAGATGGTATGTTCGTGAACACAGGGTCTAAGAGGTGTCCTGTTGAATGTGTAATGCTAGGGGCGCATTGCACTAGTTGACATGCTGCGAGATCCGCCAAAAAGTTGGGGATGTCACTGTCTTGGCCGGCCTCCAGGTAGAGATTAAGATCCCCCACGATATTGAAGTTAGCAGTCTTGGTTGCCAGTATGCTGACTAAATTAGTTAAAGCTTCCCTAAAAATGTTTGAAGGGCCAGGGGGCAGATAGATGAGCAGTCCTGATAGGGTAAAATTGCAGTTCAGTGTAACTATAAAGAGGGCACTTTCACAGTCAGAAATAGTCTCGCTAGTGAGACTACAAGAGTAGCTGGTTTTAAACATAATGACGATGCCCCCCCTCTACTACCCGTTCTATTGACTTTCTTCATGGTATAGCCCTGAAGGAGAGCCAACAGCTGCTCGGCCTCAGTGTCAGGGGTAAGCCAGGCCTCTGTTAAAAAATGGATGTCAGGTACCTAATCTTGAATCAGATCAAACACTTCAGCATAGTGTTTTACCAATGAGCGGCAGTTAAGGCTGAGGAATTTGAAGGTGTGGGAGGGAGGCGTCACAGTATGGCCGCCCATTCCAATCTTGAACTCACATTGTCCACAGCAGAAAGTACGATCCGCTGGAACCCAGGCCTGGTTGATGCACGGATACATCAGGGCTCTAAAGGAAAGGAGCTCCTATTGAGAATAAACCGGCCTGTAGGTATCCAAACGGACAGAGTGCCTGGCACCTGGCGATGTCCAGGCGCGGACAGGCGCAGACGGGCTTGCCTTTTGCGCCTCTGCGCTAGGGCTTGCATAAAGTAGCCAGGTGCACAACTGGCTACTCCCGAGCTCGCGTCTGATTGTACAAGGCCCCCCAATCAGCTCATTGCAATGCCGTAACAGGAAGCGTGCAATACCAATTTTTAAAAAGTTTTTAAAAAACGATTTGCAAACACAATAGCAGCACAGAGTGCACATAGAAAGGTCAGCAGTTCCCAACACACAGCGGAGCCTCTGTCTATTCCAAGTCAAGCAAGATTTGAAAACCCTCGGTTCCATTAGGAATGCTTGCCTTTGTAGCCGCCTCTAGTGCTTGTACGGGAGAAATAATAATTATATGTTTTACCTGCACCAGCGGGCGCTCCTTTAGAGTAGCTGTTTGTACAGCTTTCAGGGTTTTTTCAATGGAAGCAAATCATGTTTTAGCCACGAAATACAAATGAGACTTGTAGGCAATTGGGACAGTCGGTCCTTCATTGTCATACATAGGTGTAACCATAGTGAATGAGTATAACTCTGATGACTAGGGTGGTTTTGTTGTCCGTAGTTTGTGTATTTTTTGTCTCAAGCATGTCTTCTTGTAGAGCACGCAAGATATCAGTATGTGTGCTCAGCCACTGTTTAGGGAAAAATGTAGGAGAAATCAGGTCATACAGAGCCTTTATTCTCCCTGCGTAGTGAGGCAAATAAATCCATCCAAAGTAAAACAAGCATTTGCAATGCAATAGGTCTCGCATTTGCGAGACTTTGAGCTCCTGGCATTGTAAATGACAAACCTTTTATCAATGTGTTGGTTTTGAAAACATATAAATAAAAGGCATTGTCATTTACAATGCCAATAGCTTAAAATTTTGCAAATGTGAGACCTATTGCATGACAGTTGTACATGTTTCCGCAGTGGGTGCTCAGCCACGCTGCGGCATGTACCTTGGTGCCAGCCGGAAAGGCGCCCAGCCAACCGTGGGATTAGAGGACAGGTTTTTTTATGGGACCAGCTAAGAGTTCAGCCCCAACTGCTAAACTGTGAGTCCTCCGAATGGGAACTCAAGCACACCCAGACCAGTGTCACCTTGTTGGGTGCCATCATTCAAGTACAGCTTCAGCCCTAAAACACAGGGGAGCACGTGACATTTACTGTTTCACCCTCTTAGGCCATTCCAGCATCTCCTAAGCCACACTATAAATGAATATTGCTTTATTACTTTCTAGCCCCCCCCACCCCGTATTTACCCCACTCAAGCACCAACAATATTAAAAGCGAATTTACAAGTCCCAAAATGCTATTTGCTAGTGGCGTAGATAGGGACTTTGAGGGTGTCAACGCCAAAAAGGGTCCCTTGGTGAGTGTTTGTTGTACATATAGTTTAGCCTCCTATTAGTACCAGGTATATACACACAATATGGCTCCTGGGGAGTCCCCTAAATTGAACAGTCAGTATATCTTCCACCACTGTTAATTCAGGTGACCACCTCACTCCTGGTTATTGTGGACAGTGTCTTCAGTCCTGAACTTTTTACCTACAAATAAATTATTGATTCCAGCCAGGCGCGTTTCACTAATTAGTTGAAAGGAAGCAAAACAAGACACCAACACCCATAATGCAGTAGGCTATTACACAAAAAACAGCACTGGAGAAGCGCCTGTAAGCACCATTAGGGAGGGGGTCACCCTTCTGGCAATTTGTGTCCAGGCCCGTCCTTGCAGAGCCCTTTGAGACTCCTTTCGCGATTAATTCATCCACGCAAGGTGTTTCTTTACTTGCCGGGAGTTGTAGTCACGACCAACCATATTTAACTTTGGGACTACAAGAATTATAATGGAAAGAATTAAAACAAAACCGGACCTGAAGAGCCTCTCAAATGAATTAAATGAGCTTTAAGCTGCGCTTGGAGTACAGGAGTCTCTATTCTGTCTACAGCACTGACCTCCTGTTGAGTTTGTGACTATGTGTTGCACACGCACAACAACCGACTTACAAATAAACATGCACTTTATTTGGTGGATTTGTTTAATAGACAGCGACGCCGACTTAACTTTGTGGCAAACATTAAAAATAGGGAAACAACTCAAACAGATAGCCGAGACTTGACGGGTAATTTGTGTAAAAATAGATATGAAATTAATGGATATAGTTCAAGAAGTATTTACCTGATACACGCATTTCTCTCCAAGTTGCCTTGCTCCTGCTTCTTCATGAGATGTGAAAAACACAACAGGAGGTTGGTTAAGAAGGAAGAGAAAGCGAAAGTAAGCTTGATGGTGCCGGTCTCCGGACTGCACCCATTGGAGTGCGAGATGTTGAGGGAGAGCAGGGTGTGAAGGAAGAAGCCTGGCACCAGCAGTCTCATGACAAGAGGGGTGGAGTCGTAAGTCGGAGAATATACACACAGTTGCATTGTGCTTGGCCTCCAGCCACTGCCAAAACGCAGAAGAGCAAGGAATGAACAAAAGCGGTACAGGGACGAAATAATCAGAACACGCGAGAAATCGGCATTCAATGGCGGAGAACACCAGTGCGCCAAATGAATTAAATAAATAAACGTAGCGTGGCCAGAATATTCTACTGGCCACGGAATTGAAGGCGCCTGCCTTTTGCCCCTCGGGCTTTCTAAATACAGCTCAGAATGAGGGGGATATAATGCGGCTGTGTGTCAACCAGGGGACCGGGCCGTCGCCCCTTGCAAACAGGCTTCTAGGCTGAAAATGTATAAGATTTTAAAAAAACACAAGCAACGCAGCCCCGTCCTCCACCCTCAAAATGGTGCACTTTGCGCTGTTAGAGTCACTCGTGTAGCGCACATTCTTCGGCGGGGCCTCGGAGCACTAAGGGGCCCATTACGATACCCGGCGTAAATAAATCCGCCAGGCATGGAAGCGGCAAAAATCCGCCCGCACACACCGTCTGAACACCGACCACGCCATTACGATTACACAAACCGAAAACCGCCATCGGCGGAAAAATCACACAAAATACCGCCCGCCATCGTCCGAGTCGGAGTCAAACCGCCCGCCACGGACGGAAACACGCACGACAACACAGAACCGCCCGCCCTCACGGCCGACACACCGCACGTAAAATTACGATCGCACCGCCATGAGCGCGGGAAAACTACAAATATACCGCCCGCCAGCGCAAACTACGCCGATGAGAATCGACACGGCAGAAGCCATGGCGCCCACGTCCCTGCACAGAAACCATCCGCTCACAAAACCAATAGCACACAACATGGCCAACAAGTCCACACAGCAAGGCACGCACAAATACACAAGCACAGTACACATCCCGAAAACACCCCCGGACAAACAAAAACTACAAAGGCCAGAACCCCAGACACAACACACCTGAAAACAACAGACCATGAGGACACACCCACATAGGTAAGTACAAAAGCAGCACTCCCACAGACCACAACCCCTTGCAACATTGCAAACCAGAGAGGAGAGGAGAGGACACAGTGACACAGCAAGGACAACAGCACACCACAGAAACGCACACATCACAACCACCACCACCACCACCACCAAACACCGGCACCACAAACCCCCTGCACATTACACAACACACACCGCACCAGCACCACAAACACCATGGCACCACAAAGAATGCCCAAGTTCACGCCCATTGAGCTGACGGTCATGGTCGACGAGATCATCAAGGTGCACCCACAAATCTATGGGAACATGGTCCAACACACACCACTAGCCACCAGAAACAGAATGTGGAACCGGATCGTAGACCAGGTCAATGCAGTCGGGACCCTGCCCAGGAACAGAGTCGAAATTAACAAACGGTGGAATGACGTCAAGAGCCTGGTCAAGAAGAAGGAGGGCAAAAACAGAGAGCTGGCTGCCGTCACTGGCGGAGGGAATCCCGCGCTCTTCAAGACCTTCAAAGCGTGGGAGGAGAAGGTGCGAGTCATCATACATCCCGAGATCCTCGCCGGATTGGCAGGGGGAGTGGAGGCTGGTAAGTACAAACTAATGTATACCAGCACACCGCTATGTACTCACATGCACTACCACCATGCCACAGCTCCCAGGGACAAACACCCCCATGTCCAGCACACAATACACGACACACACATGCAACATACACCACCACACACAGCCCAAACAGAACAACTGTAAGATGCGTGGGGACATGTGTACATTCAGCCAGCCACGTAACCACCAACAGGTCCCCAAATATGCCAGAAGCGCCACAACGAGCACCCACCACACCCATGTGTCCGCCACAGCTGCACAAACCGACAAGTAACAGGTAAGTGGCAGGAACACAAAGTGCAGTGGGTGGGACGGTGGACAGCCCAAGTACAACACACACCAGGCCCCTAGTCCCACAGCACAGCAAGGAGGAGCATCCCCCACACCCCACAGCCACGTGTCAGCCACCGCAGTGCACAACGACAGCCGAAAGGCAGACATCACGGTCCACAGCAATCGGTGTCAGTGGGTGTCCAGCCACCCACACGACCCACAACACCCCCCCACCCCCACAGACCTGCAACATGGAGCACCCCCCGCTTAGAGCCATGTGGCATCCAGTACAGTGCACGCACGAACAACCTGCAGGTGGGAAACTGGACAGGGCTGGATTACTGGAGGCATGAGGACCATAACACGACCAACACATGGGACATGTCACGTAGCAGACGAAAACGCAGCACCGCCCACCGTCACGAACAAGTGAACAATGTGCACACGGACATGAACAACAGACTCACACCCCACATGACCCATCACAGACATAGCAACACCCAAGGAGCCACGTCTGCATACACAAGCCACACTGAAAATAGTACCACACGGCAGCCACTGTGCAACTCATCACACACAACCGAAACACCATTGAAGTCCTGTCCATGTAGCCCCTACTGCCTGTCAACCACACACCCCACAACTACGCCTATGTAAGACAAACAACACTAGACGCAACAGAGCGGAACAACAGAAATGTACACGAACACCACTGAACCCATCAAACACACAGACACACCATGCACATACAACATACCATCCATCCCATCCGTCAGCCCCAGTCTCATGAAAGGCATGTCATCCGCACAGCTGCCACACATACAGCAGTCACGCTAAGATACATGCCCATGACCAACCATGTGCCAGAAGTCAATGAAGCGCACGACACACTGTGAGCAACAACACACAACATGGGCCACACCCCCCACGAGCACTGCAGTGATGCACATGGCACAGGGCAGCACGCACACCAAGGAGATGGGACAACTGCAATACTTGGCTTTCACACACAACCATCACTCACTCATAACGATGCGTCCAATGCCATGT